>CM053622.1:616902296-616936277 GCA_028646595.1 Phalanger gymnotis | reverse complement strand
TTCCTTCCCCAAGAACCTCCAACCTGGACTGGACTTAGATCTTCAGCAGGCTCTTCACTGTCTGGGACAGTCCCCAGCAGCTTCTCCCACTAACCTACTCTGTTGTCTTTGGTGTTTGCGGGTTGAGAAGTCTGCTAACTGCCGCAGCTCACTGATTCAGGGTGCTAGGGCACGCTCCACCCGGCTCCCAGTCTGGTTGGTCCGCGCTGCCCACACCAAGCTCTGCTCTGCTCCGCTACCAGCTCTGTGCGGGATAGACCTTACCCAGAGACCATCCAGGCTGTCCTGGGGCTAGAGCCCTGCTTCCCTGTGCTATTTTGTGGGTTCTGCAGTTCTAGAATTGGTTCAGAGCCATTTTTGTAGGTTTTTAGAGGGACTTGGCGGGGAGCTCACACTAGTCGCTGCTTTCTAGCCACCATATTGGCTCCAGCCCACCCTGAAATTCTCTTTTAATGGTGATTTAGTAATGTGCTGTTCTTGTGGTTGGAAATTTAATTGGTGTTTTTTGTTTATTGCTGATTTTCTGGCTTGGAAAGTAGTTTCCAAGGAAGTAGAATCCCTAATTTTATATTATCTTTGGGTAAATATGAAGGCACTAGAAGATAGCTCTTTAGAGGTGAGTTATAGAATGCTTTCTGTTGTAATCTGGGCATTTGGCATCGCTTCAACATTATAAACCTTTAGAAAGGTCTTTACAATACTGATAATCTGCGTAGCCCATTCCTTAGTGATGAAAGCCTTTGAAAGTTAAAAGCCTGATTATGATGACTTTGTTTTCAAAGTTCTTCAGTTTTCCCTGAGGATTTTACTATCCTATTGGCTATATATAAAAGAGCTACTTATAAAGAAGATGATAATTAAAAAAACTAATCTTATGGTTTGGGATGAGAATCAAAGCAAGAAGCAAATATAATATGTGGTGTATGCAATAAATGTAGGATATTCTATAAAAAACAGCCATCTATGCAAACTTTAACTGTGAAAGGCAAATCATGCATTGCTAGGTGTAGTATTTATTTTTCACTTTACCTAAAATTTCTGCACATAAAAAAATCTAAAAATGAAGGAATCCATTGAGAAACTGAATTGTATACCTAAGTATTTTGCAAATAATTTTCATTTTTGATTAATATTGAAGTGCTGAATAATTTAATAAGTTCTATTTTGACTGTACTAAGTTTAAAGCTTCCATCTGGTGTAGTTGTAGTAGCAGTGAAAAATCAAGGGTATAGTTACTTGTTATTATTTTAAAGAAAGTCATAGTTTTAAAATTCTAGCTCATTTATGCTTGCTTCTGGCAATCCTTGAAAAAAAAAACAGTGATCTTAGATTTTCCTTCACGTCCTCCTGATTATTTTTCCTGCTTATATTGTTACCTAATTGTATGTAGCTTTAACTTACTAAAGCATGCACATGCTGTCACTTGTCATAATTTCTTTTTAAATGGCTTTAATTGAATAACTCTATAGAGATTCGATGCCAATAATTTTCATGGGAGAATAAGTAATGCTATTTATTTAAATATCTTAGTTTAGGTCTTGTTAAGAATAAAATGTCATAGAATCCAGGGTTGGATGGAGCATTAGAGGCCTATAGTCCAGATTATACCTTAATGAGATTTCTCTCAATAATATACCTAGCATGTATTTATCCAACTTTTGAAGGCCTCCAGAGAAAGAGAGTTTAGTATCCAAAGAGGCAGCCTATTTTACTTTTGGATAATTATAAGTGGTAGGAAATTTTTCCTATATCAGCAATGTCTTTGTGTGTGTGTGCGAACAAGGGTTAAGTGATTCGCCCAAGGTCTATATCAAGTATCTGAGGCCAGATTTGAACTCAGTTCCTTTGGACTCCTGGGCCCATGCTTTATCCACTGTGCCACCTAGCTGCCTCAACAATATCTTAATACATCAAAACAATAGATTTATTTTGATTTTTCCTATATCAAACAATAGATTGCTAAATGACCAGCATAGTAGTAGGCAATGAGTGAACCCCTTTGGTGTTTAGGGAGAAATAATATCAAATAGGGAGTCACCCTGACTTAACTGGATATTGAGGTTGGATATCCAGGAAGTTGAAAAAAGTATAGTTTTGATCCCTGGTCCTTCTGTGAGGCCAGATGTCAGTGGAATTGTAGCACAGAGAAAAATTCAGGGCAGCATTCTCTTCCTTCCTCCACTTTATGTTATAGTGTTAACATTTAAATGCAAGGAGGTCAAGGATATCTACCAAAATAACGGAGTTCAGGGATACTTTTGACTAGAATACTACTGACTAAACAGCTGGAAAAACTGGAAAGTAGTCTGGTAGAAACTATGTATAGATCAATATTACGCCTTATACCAGGATAATTTCAAAATGTGTACATGATTTAGACATAAAGAGTGATATAAAAAAATTGGGGAAACATGGAAAAATTATGTCAGATCTACAGATAGCAAAAGAGTTCATGACCAAACAAGCAATAAAGATCATGTAAGGTAAAATTGATTGTTTTGATTATATTAAATTTAAAAAGTTTTTACACAAACAAAACCAATGCAGCCAAAAATTAGAAGGAAAACAGGAAAACCGTTTTACAAATTTTCTTTATTAAAGGTCTCATTTCTCAAATATATAGAAAATAGAGTCAAATTTATTCCAAAACAACTCCAAGGTACCACTTCACACCTATCAGATTGGCTAACATGATAGAAAATGAAAATGTAGGAGGGGATGTGGAAAACTAGGACACTAAGGCACTGTGGGTGGAGTTGTGAACTAGTCCAACCACTCTCTAGAACAATTTGGAACTATACCCAAAAGGCTATCAAATTGTGCATACTCATGAACCCAATAATACCACTACTAGTTCTGTATCACAAAGAGGTCAGAGAAAAAGGAAAATAACCTATGGACTATTTTTATGTGGTGGCAAAGAATTGGAAACTGAGAGGATGCCCATCAATTGGGGAATGGTGTGTTATGGTATATGATTGTGATGTAATGTTATTGTGCTGTCAAAAATGAAGAAGGTGGTTTCAGAAAAAAGAACTGGGAAGGCTTATATGAACTGATACAAAGTGAAGTAAGCAGAACCAGGAGAATAATGTAAACAGAAAAAGCAATATCATGACAATTACCAGCTGTGAAAGACAGCTACTGAGATCAAGGCAGTGAGCCAAGACAATTCTAAAAGACTTATGATGAAAAAATGCTATCAATCTCCAGAGAGAGAACGGAGGGACTGAAGTATATATTTTTTTCTCTTTCTTCGTTTTTCTTCTTTTTTCCCCAGATGTGAAAATATGTTTTGCATGACTTCAAATGTATATTTGGTATCATATTTCTTCCCTTTTCCATGGGTTAGGATGAGGGTGTAAGGAGGAAGAAAAATTGGAATAGAAAACAAAAATTAAAAAACCCTACAAAAATGGAATATTACTGGATGAGAATAAAAGAAGACTATTCCAACTGTTTGAAAACTCTGGGCAAAGAGATGGTGAAAGAACTACAATGGGAAGTGGTGTCAGGGAGCAATGACCCCACTGTCTAACAGGAGCAGCAGTGAAAGTCAAATATAAGTGTGTCCCAAATGTCTCAGTTAGTTTTAAACTAATAGCTTTGTACAGTTTTAAGCTTTTAAGATTTAAAACTGCACTAAGAGTTTGGGTGTCTACCCTCTTTACCAATAAGCTACAATGCACACATGGACAGAATGCCACTAAAGATTGACCACAAAAACCTTGGATTTGTTTACCCACTCTACATTCTCTAGTGGCTGTGCATTGTTTGCTAAATAAAGTACTATCTCCTTAGTTTCACATTTGTAGTTCTCCATAAATTAGCTCTAATTTACCATTATAGCCATCTCCTACTTCCCTAAGACTACACTGCAATTCAGCCAAACTGTAGTATGTGACCTGCACTCTCTCACCATCTGTGACTGTTTCTTTCAATTGGAGTACCTTTCTCCATGCAAGGCAGTCAAGCAGCAAGTATTTGTGAAATGCTTACTGTGTTCCAAGTACTGTGCTAAGCCCTGGGAATATAAATACTAGCAAAAAGATGGTCCTGGCCCTCAAGAAACTTACATTCAAATGGGGCAGACAGTACATAAAAGGAAGATTATAAGGCGAGTGTAGGGTAACAAGGCACCTGGTGTTTGTTCATGATGAGGAGTCCAGATTGTAGCTTGGTGAGAACTGAAGAAATGGCTCCTTTAACATTCTCCTTAAATGGGGATTCTGGGAGGAGCTACCCAACCTGATGGAAGGATCACGGTGGCTCAGTGTACTTTCAAGATGTGAATTGCAGGGCTGAAGTAAGTGCAGGATGAAGAATTCTAGAAAGGTCTGCTGACATCCTATACTGCCTTCAGACACCAGCCAATAGTTACCTTTTTTATGAAGCCATACCTAATCCCTGAAATTAGAAACTTTCTCCCTCTGAATTTCCATGGTACTTTGTACCCTTAGCACAGACTAACTTGTTATCACTAGAAGAGCAGTGTTAGTGGTGTCTTGGTTCCAGACTTAATTTTCTAGTCTTGTTTCACATTATTTCCCTTCATATACTCTATAATGGGTCCAAATTGCCCTTCTTACTATTTTTCACACACAATGTTCCATCTGTTCTATGAATATGTTCTATACTATCCCTGATGCCATGAATATGTTCCCTACCTCTTTGATTCCTTGGATTTTTCCATCTTCTACAAAAATTCTGATTCCATGTTCTTGAATTCTGAATTTTTTTATCTGATTGTTGCACTGTCTCTGGGGCCACTTCCCCAATTCCAACTGGCAGACTGAGTCATCATAAGGCAGCTAACTACTATTGCTCTGAAGGTCCTTGCAGTAACCCTGAGAGTTAAGGGTTTCTTTTATTATTTTGAGTCCTTTCTGGTGTGCTTCCCAGTGATTGTCAGCTAGACTTTCTCTGGGGACAGAGGGCTAAGATATAGGGTAACATGGTAATGAGCTGTATGCAAAGAGTTACCTCATAGCCCCTGGACGCTGGGAGTCCTCTTTTCCTCTGGTAGAATCCTTATGAAAGTTCCTGTAGAAGTAACTTTCTGCTAACCTCTGAGGATTTGGTGCCCTTCTAAAGTCCATAGCTTGCACTTCTTTCTACTTCTAGTGTTTAAGAGAAGTGGAAGAGTTTGTGAAGCTGCCTTTCCTTGGTATATCTGGTTTGTCCTTGGTTTATGTCTCTGTTCCAAATGTAGATGCTACCATCAACCAGTGCTGCTGTTCTAGGATCACTGCTGTCAGCACCAATGGAAATTTTTGGCAGGTACTTTTCAGTGCAGTAACACTGGCCTCCTGGTTGTTCCACAAATAAGAAACATCACACCTTGCCAAATCTCAATGTTCAACCCAGTTTCACTCTCACTATCTACACCTAGTGCTGAATGAAGCTCGAGGAACTCATGAAACCTTGTTGATTGGCTCCACTATAAATTTATGTTAACCAATTTTGAAAGGACCCTCATTGCAACAAGGCAATCCTCGTTCCTTCCTAATCAGTTTTCTATCTTACTCACCACAGCAGCTGGTCCAAACATTCTCATCTCTCCTTTAACCTTCCAAAGTATCTCCCTACTCCATCCTCTCAGCTGAGGATCTCAACTTGTATTTCTCTTCCATCCCCCACCCCTCCCCACCCCTGTCAAAGAGGCCATTTGCAAAGAGATCCATTTTCATGCCTTCTCATCTCATATCCCTCATATATCTTTCTCTTCTATCTCCTTCACTCCAGTCTTGAATGAAGTGGTAGCCCTTCTTTTTGCCAAAATCAAGTCTTCTACATGACTACCACTATCTACCTATCTATCTACTACTGATCGCATCTCCTCATGCTCTTTTTAAAAAAAATAATCAGATTGACTCCATTATCGCCCCTACTTTCTCTCTTACTCTTTAATCTCTCCCTATTTACTGGCTCTTTCCCTATGTCCTACAAACATATCTATGTCTCCCTCATCTTTAAAAAACTCTCACTTGATCCAGCCACTCTTGGTTGGATATCATCCTATATCTCTTCTTTCCTCAGCTAAACTCCTTGAAAAAGCTATCCATACTTGGTGCCTCTACTTTCTTTCCCCCAGATCTCTTCTAAACCCTCTGAAATTTGGCTCCTAATTTCATCATTCAACTGAAACTGCCCTCTCCAAAGATACCAATGATCTCTTACTTGTTAAATCTATTGGCCTTTTATTATTCTTCATCCTTCTTAACTTTGATTTAGGCTTTGCCACTGTTGGTTACCTCCTCCTATGTATTCTCTCCCTTAGATTTTCATGTCACTGAATTGTCTTTGTTCAACTCTCTGACCATTCCTCATTCTTCTTGGTTAGATCTTTATGTTATGTTTCCAAACCAAGGGTCTATCCCAAGTCATTGTCTTGGGCCCTTTTCCCTCTACATAGTATCTCTTGGTGATATCATCATCTTTCATAGAGCAATTATCATCTTCATGCATCTCATTTCTAGATGTGTGTATATACAAATATATTGAACTCTAGTCCTATATCCTTGACTGCCTTTTGGAAATCTCAAACTGGATGCCATCTATCTATATATCTTATATCATATTCAGGATGCCTCCATCCAAATTCATTGTTTTCCCCCCAAAATTTATCTCTCTTCAGAATTTCTCTATAACTTTTGATTGTACCACCATCTTTCCAAATGCCCTGGTTCATAATATTGCCTCCTCATTCTCATTCTACATAATCAATGCATTGTCAAATTTTATCCTTTCTGTCTTTATAGCATCTCTTGTTTAAATCCCCTTCTCTGTTTCTCACATTTGTTACCTTAGTTCTGGCCCTCATTCCCTCTTATCTGGCCTATTGCAATATCCTTCTAATTAGTCCATCTCTATTTCAATTTCTCTTCATTCAGTTGCCAATGTAATTTTGCCTTTTATGAACAGGTAGAACTAAATGCCTCTGACTGGCATTTATAGCTCTTCACAATTTGCCCCCTTCCAACTTTTCCAGTTACTTTGTACTTTATTGTACTTTATTATATAATATATATATAATAAATTCTGTGATAAAGCTACACCAACCTACTTGCTGTTTCTCTGTGCGGCATCCCATCTCTTATCCCCCTGCCTTTGCACTGGTTATCTCTATTCTTGGAATCCTCTCCCTCCTCATCTCTTAGCTTTCCTGTCTTTCAAGATTTTAAATGCCATGTTTTGCCAAGGATTTTTCCAGCTACTGTAGTAGCTAGTCCCCTCATCTCTAAGATTATCTTCCATCTACTTTGCCTGCATCTTGTATATGCCCACATCTTTGCTTGTTCTTTCTCTCATTAAAATATAACATCCTTGAAAACAGAGATACTTTGTGTCTTTGCTTGGACCAACCTTTAGCATCTTACCTGGCATACAATAAGTGCTTAACAAATGCTTATTCACTGATTACTGACTGACTAGTTCATAACCACACTGGGGCCATGCTTTCCTGATTGATAAGTTAGCAAGTGCAAACACATGTGGTCTACTATAGCTGACTGTCTTTAGACCCCAGGGTGTGCTTTACATCCTTTCAAATTCCCCACTCCAGTTATCTCCTTGCTATTTGCTCCATGGACTATTCTTCTCTGCTAATCACTTTCTCATGTGTGTCATCTCCCTTTAGTAACATGTAAACTACTGAGTGCAGGGATGGTTTTTCTTAGCACAATGGTTGGCATATAGTAAATACTTTCATTCACTCATTAGGAGAGTTGAGTGAACTGAAAATTAAAGGTATTATGTACAAATGATCATATCACTGAATTCCACTGTTTTCTCTGTTCTCACTATTCGAAAGAACTTACGACTGAGTAATGTATGAAAGAGGTATTTTTTCTAAAGTCAAGGGAATGGGAATTAAGGTGGCATATCTGAACTTGTTGAGTCATGTATTTTTCCTCCATTAATTTTCTTGAATTATAGTATTAGGCTCAAGGTAACCTAAGGCAGCTAGGTAGTACAGTAGATAGAGAACTGAGCCTGGAATCAGGAAGACCTGAGTTCAAATCCAATCTCAGATACTTACTAGCTGTATGATCTGGGGCAAGTCATTTAACCTCTGTCTCAATTTCCTTAACTTAATGTGGATAATAACAGCACCTACCTCATAGAGTTATTGTGAAGATTGAGGTTATATGTGCCTGGCACATAGTAATTGCTAGAGCATAGAGAGTGAGAAGAGGTACCCTAATCAATAGATGTAATACTCACATCTGGACATTTAAGTTAAAAATAAATGTGAGGGTCTTTAATATGCATCCATGGCCTATGTTTGTGGTTAAATTGCACACTGCTCCAATATTGTTGTAGTTTACAGTTATTTAATTGCCAATTTACTTTATGACCCTGGAGTCATAAAGTTTCCTCCTCTATAAAATGTGGAAAGTAATCACTCTCCTATCTCCCTCATGGGAATGTTAGGAGGTTAATAAGACATAAACATGCTTTTACACATAGATAAAGACATAGAAGGACTAGACATAGACTAAGATACAGCAAGTGCTATTTAAAAAAGACAAGGTAATATATGAACACAAAGGTTATATTTTTGTTACAAATGGAGTGAGTTAGATAAATGTAGATCTACATTACTAGTATGGAAATCATTTAAAAATATAAAAATTATTTTACCAGGCTACCAAAATAAATTTCCATATCCATATCTCTATATTATATATTATAGGAAGTGAAGCTTGTCCCCCTCCTTGAGTAACAGACACCTACTCTTAGAGTTTCTGCTGGAAGCTTTAGGAGTCAATAGTTCTATTCTTCTGCCCTCCCTGTGCTACATCTTGGCAAAATAATCCAGGGTAATTTGCCTGATATTGCTGTTGAGAAGTATGGGAGACAGGAAGACAAACTGAAAGAGAGTAGAAGAATGTTATGACTTCTAGGAATAGGCTCAGAGTCTAGGTGCTATAGGAGTGTTATAAATATACTCATGTTGTCTAGGAATAAACAATACTCATTGGGAAGCCAGGAAGGTTTTAATTACATTTATTCATTCTGAATAAATGGATATGTCCTCTGAATGGAGTACATGAGAGAACAAGGACTCAAACTAATACTAGTCCTTTTATTGACTCCTAACTCAAATCTCCTGCCTGGCTCTTCATTGGCCAGATGCAATGCCATGACTTGCCAATGTCGTGCCCTCCTCCAATGGCTCATTAAGCATGCTTACAAACCTCTAACCTTTCATCCCGGTCAGAAGCCTGGTCTTTGTTAGATCACAGCTCTTATTAGAACTAGTTCTAATCAGTCACCTGACTTACATTCTGCTAAAGCTGAGGGTGGGGTGGGGAGATACTTTCAACTCTGTGGAAACAAAACTGCTCCCACCATTTCTCAGAGGAGGGAGGAAGTAAATAGGCAAAAGTTCATCTTGAGTCAACTTAGAGTAGAAAAGAGATATCTATTTGAGCCTCTAAGAAAGTGGTATTTCCTTAGCCACCTGAAAAGAACCTTTGTATAGACAAGGTGGAAATTCTGTACTAGAGCATAAAAGAATCGATGTTTTATATGGGAGGTAAGGCCTGAGAAAGCTGTAATTTGACTATTTGAAGAGTCAGTGTAACAATCCACTAGCCAGCTGCTTGAGAGGTTGTCCTTGGAGAGAAAGCAACTAGTCCCTTCTGTTGGAGGAAAGATGACTATTGGAGAGCAGTAAAGCATGGCAGAAATCCCACAGCAATGGCAGTGAAAACATCTGTTGCCTCATGGCTGTTCAGGATAGGAATGGGAGTAGGAACCACAATGTGGGGACGGGGGCAGGGAGAATGGAGGATAGTGATAGTAAAATGGACCTACCACAGGCTGGGGAGGGAGAGGAGAGGGAATAGACATTGATATAACACCAAATATATGTCAGGCTTATCTTTCATTTGATCCTCACAACATGGGAGGTAGGTGCTATTATTCTCTCTATTTTGAAGTGATACATGGTAATTGCTAGAGCATAGAGACTTAGACAAACAGAAGTTGAGAGACTTGCCCAGGGTCACATAGCTGGCAAGTGTCTGAGGATGAATTTGAACTTAGGCTTCCTGACTCCATATGCCATTTAGTTGCTTCAAACAGCTGGGAACCAGAGGAAAGATGTAGGCAAAAGAGAATTGAAACATAGGTAACCAATGTGACGGAACAGACCCTGGTCTTTCTCTTAGCTGCAACTGAAGTTAGAGTAATGCTATAAAATCATAGGGAACTATAAATTTTCCAGAGGAAGAATAGCCCACAAGAGAACAGGAGGAGGTTCTTGATTCTTGTTGGACTCAGATTCAAGTTCTTTGGTCTTTACCTTGTAAATGAGAAGGAGCAATGTTGCAAAAAGAGAATTGACCTTGGAATCAGAAAAATCTAATTTCCAGTCCTGCCTTTGACACATAGAGTGTGACTCTGTGTTATCCTGGACAAGTTAATTAACATCTAAGTACTTACAGAGGAAAGTCACTAAGACAATAAATTGCAGAGGAGTCAACATACATTGGTAAGAGAGGATTTCCTTATACAAGAATTCTGTGTACAAATGCAAACACAGGTCTAGTCCCCATCGCTTAATTTGTAAATAAAGCTATTTTGTATTTGGAAAGTTTGTCTGATACTTTATAAAGGGAGTTGGTGACTATCTTGGAGGAATGCCAGATACTGAAGTTTCCAGGTTCCTTCTAGGTGAGGGAAATGAGGCAGAGAATTCCTGAAGGGTACTCTTGGGTAAATCACATAATCTCTGGACCATTTGTTTTCTTTTTCAGAGCTTCATTCCTTCAGTAAGACAGATTTTAATATCTATGTTACTTAGTAGAAGGTATTGGAGAGTTGCTGGGCCTAAAACTTCTCCGTTCTGTGGCCAGGGTGGTGCTGAGGCTGTTCAAATTTATCTAGATAATTTCTTGGGCAACAGGCACAATTCATCACTAAGCTCGCTTTCCCTACTCAAAGCTCTTTAATGGCCTCCTATTGTCTCAGAATAAAAAGTTCCAGCTCTTTTGTTTGGCATTAAAACCTCACAGTTTAGAGCTACCTGTTCCCTTATTCCCTTTTTTATATTCTCTGCACTCCAGCCAAACAGGCTTACTTGCTGTCACTCCTCTCCCCCGTACTTTCTTGCCTCTGGGACTTGTAACATCTAGCTACTTTTGCTTGAATAACTTCTTCCTCCGTGGGTTGACTTTCACCCATCCTTTCAAATCTCAACTCAAATGCGACGTTCTCCATGAAATCTTCCGTCTTCCTTCCAGTCAGTATAGATTTTTCCCCTTTTAGGTGGAGGGGATTCTGAAGAGATGTTAGTTTAGTATTTGTTTTTAAAGTTTCTGTGTGTGTGTGTGTGTGTGTGTGTGTGTGTGTGTGTGTGTGTGTGTTTGGAGAAGGATCAGGGGAGAGATGCCTCACTTTACTTTTGGAATTACTTTTTCCAGAGACTTGTTCATTAACTGATCAATATCCAGTCCATTCAGTTTAAAAAAGAAGATAGAAATCTTCCTAAGAAAGTAAGACCTGGGCAACACAAATCAGAGAATAGACTAGAAACAATCAACTAGTGGCCATGAAGATCCAGCAGGTGCAGGAATAGAAGGAACAAGGGGACACATATCATGGCATACACACAGACACGGACACAGACAGACAGACAGCCACACACACATGCACACACACACACACACACACACACAGAGGGACAGACCCAGGGGAGCAAAAGAGTGAGTAAACAGGGCCTAGAGCAGAGCAGAACCTCTTACACATGCTAAGAATGACTCCTTCTGTTGGAAAGAGTGAAGGATTAATTGGCATGAGACTTGTGCTTCTCAGGATGACATATGTTGGGGGATAGATGTCTGCCATTTGAGAGTAGAAGCCAGGAAAGTTTAATGATTGGTTTAATTACAAATTATTGTCTGTTATTTTACTTCACTAAAAGCTTTTCCCTTGAATTTTCAGTCAAAGGGGTTGGCTTAGTAAAGGAAATGTTAGTTGGCATTTGTGATCAGGGGCTTGATATAAACTACTATTCCAACAGTACTAGGAACATGAGTAGTAACTAAAAATGGTTCAAAGTGAGACTGGGCCTTGACTGGGTAGAGGGCACTACATAATAATAATTCACACTGAATCATAGGGTTACATAATACTTTTCATCTCTCTAAAGACTTTTTTTTAATAGAAGTTCCACATCTAAGAAATACGTATATATTTTAGCAGCACCATTTAGAGGACATTATAAAAAATCTTTTGATCTAATTTTGCCAGCAATTTTTTTCAAATCAGTTTTTTTTTCTATTTTGCTTTTCTCTCCATTAGATTCATACAAATTCGAGAGGAGAATATTAAAGTCTTCTACTATTTATCATGATAATATCTATTTCTTCTTGTAATTCAGTTAATTTTTCCTTTATGAGTTTAAATTCTATGGCATTTGGAGCATATAAGTTTAATACTAATATTAGTTTGTTGTCTATAGTTCTTTTCAGCATGCTGTAATTTCCTTAGCTCCATTTTTCTTGTGAATTTTTGTTTTCACTTTTTCTGATAGCATGATTTCAGTGCTTTTTTAAGTTAAATTTTTCAAGTAAAATTTTATTTTGTTTCCGTCTCAGATTAGCTCCTTCATCCATAATGAAGCCCTTATAATAAATATGCATAATGAAGCAAAAAATTCTAACATTGACCATGTCCTGAAATATGTATATATGTATATACATACATACATATGTATATATGTATATATATATATATGTCTCAATCTGCACTCTTGAGTCAATCACCTCTGTGGTAGGGGGTAGGTACTATGTTTAATCAGGACTTCTTTAGGATTGTGGTGGGTCATTAGAGGTCTTAAGTCTTTTAGAATTCTTTGTCTTCACAGTGTTATTATTGTATAAGTTTTTTCTCTTGGTTCTGCTAACTTCATTCTCTAATAGTTTGTACCAGTCTTTCCCAATTTCTCTGAAGCTGTCCTCTTCATCATTTCTTTTTTTTAGTAAAAATTTTTATATTTCTTTCAAATTACATGTGATTTTAACTTTCATTTAAAAAATTGCATTCCAAATTCTTTTCCTCTCTCCTTCACTTCTCCTTTCCCTGAAACAGCAAGCAATTAAATATAGATTATACATGTGTAGTCATTTAAACATATTTGCGTATTAGCCATGTTGAAAAAGAAAATATAAACCAAACAGACAAACCTAAGAACAATAAAGAAAATTTTAAAAAAGTGTGCTTCAATCTGCATTGAAACTACATCAGTTGTTTCTCTGGAGGTGGATAGCATTTTTCATCATAAGTCCTTTGGAATTATCTTGTATTATTGAATTGTTGAGAATAACCAAGTCCGCTTTGTCATTTCTTAAAGCATAACAATGGTAAAAAGTTATCCATTACATTCATATACCATAATTTGTTCAGCTATTCCGCAATGGATAAGTACTCCTCTCAGTTTCTATTTTCCACCACAAAAAAGAGATGCAAGTTTTTTTTTTTTTCTGCACATATGAGCCCTTTTCCTTTTCTTTGATCTCTTTGGAGTATAGCTGTGTTCTTTTGAATTCACTTTGTACATAGTAGATTTTGTTCCAGACTCTTATTTTCATTCTGAGCATCCATTTACTCATTAGGTATGTTTCTTGTAAGCATTAGATCTTGGGATCTTGTTTCTTTATCCAATCTGTCAATCTCTTTTATGTTCCTGGATTTAAATCCATTCACATTTAAAATTATGAGAATTAAGTGTACAGTTTCCTCCATTTGTTTCAAATATCACATTTTAATGAAGTAAGATCTTTTTGGGTTTTTTTTAAAGACAGTAGTTTAACTCCATTATTGCTTAAGCTGCCTTAAGGCAACACTATTGCTCTTGTGACCTCCCCTATTTTCCTTTAACTGCTCTTCTTGCTAAGAGACTATAGGTATTATTTTCCCTTCGTTGTTTATCATTGCCTTGATTAAGGTACATCACGCTTTTCCTTCTATCTTGTACTAAACCTATCTCTTTTTATTTATTCTCTGATTCTTCAGTTTAGTTTCAGAAAATATAATGTTTCACCTGTTGGGTGTGTGTGTGTGAAGTTTAATCCATAATGTTTCAGGCCTATTCTTCTGCCCTCACTTCTCCAGTTTCTTTATCCCCTTGTCTATTTTTAGAAACATATTTATTAATTTTACTACTATTATTTCTTTAAAAAAAAACAAAAAACTCATAGGTATCTTTCTCCTAGTTTTTTTCTTTGAATAAGTCTCTATAGATGGGATAAGAATGGTTAGTGATTCTTTCCTTGATGGTTGTATTTACTTATCTTTCATATGTTTCTGTTTGAAGTGTTTTTAAGGTGAATAATCCGATTATTCTCCTTGTTTCATTGAGGAATACTTCAAATGCTTTTATTATTGAATATTCAAATTTTTATTGATGATTAGACTGGCTTACAGGATATCATTTTGGGTGGCACCTTGGTCTCCTTTACTTTTTATAACATTTATTCCTCATTATTTCGTGAGATTATAGGATTTAGATTGAGAAAGCATGTTCAAATTACCCAGTGAATATCCATTATTAGTCAAGTTATGACACTGAGGCTCAGGGGAAGTAGACAGATTTGTCTGACCTCAACAATTCCGTGAGTAGTGTGCTGCCCAACCCATTTCTTAAATGAAAAACAACAACTGAGATTTAAATATGTTAAGTAACTTTTCTAAGGTCATATAACTAGGTCCAAAATCTAGGTCTTTGGACAGTCACTTCAATGTTCTTTCCAATGATCCCACATCCCTTGATAGTCTGTTTATTTTTTCCCTGACAGGAGGAGGTTTTGTTTCTTTTTTTTTTTTGTGAGTATTGTACCATAAGACCAGTCTGACATTTACAATTGTCATTTTTTTTTTTGCTTTGGAGCACAGAAATGTTTTTTTAAAGGTGCAGAATGATCATAATTGTGTTTGATAATAATTATAAAATAACACAGCTCTCTTTTTCCCACAATTCTTTTGATAGCTTTTCTTATTTTAAATACTATTGCTTCCCTCCATGTTTTTTTTTTTTTTACATCCATCATAGGAATACTTGGATAACAATTTGGTAGCTGGTTAACAAATGTGAGAATGGTTGTTTTAAATCACATATCAGATTTAAAAAGTTCTGAAGCTGTACCGATCATCTGCTTCTTGCTGCTTAGCATCACCGTGAGTCAAAAGTTCAGATTTTAGATATATTTCCATCATCCATATCTTCCTTCCTACCATAGAAATTGTGTGAAAGGGAACTGAAGAGCTATTTCTACCATTGGCTTACTTATATTCTCTTCCAAAAGGGCACACCCTGTGAGTGTGGGAATAAAACTCTTCTGGGCAGACATTCCAGGGCTGTAATTATCTTAAATGAAGCTATTGGATGGCTTGATTTCTCCTGGGAGTTTGGTAATTCAGAAGGAAGAAAATTCCCTCTTTGGTTCTACTTCCAGCTACACTTGTTTTTTTTCAGCATTCCATCCAATTGTAATTATATCACCTCCAACTTCCAATAACACAAGCCCTGTAGTTCTGACTTATCTCTGAAACCAACTATGGAAAAGTTTTAGAGTAGTAGGTTTATAAGAGAAGGTTTTCTTTCAATGGAGCTGAATGTCTGAAAATGCGAATTATTAAGAGAACCAAGAAAAGCCAGTTTATGGCTGGGCTATATCATTACCCCCATAAGACTATAGGGGCTAGGAGGAAGCTAATACATGAACTAGTCTAATCTGTCTCATTTTTGAAATTTAGAGATGTTAAAGAACTTGCCCAATATCACACAAGTACTTAGTGACACAGTTGGGATTCTGACCCAGCTTCTGAATTCAAATCCATGCTAATTACCAAAGTGAGAATTCAGTCATTAAACTAGTTGCTTGGTTAGCAATCCTATGCAATTGGCTTGACTTATTTTTTAAATTAGATTGAGTATTAAAAAAACACAAAAAACTGAGCTCCATAAATTTATTGGTTGTCTTAATATTGTGTTTACTACTTCCCAGAGAGAAACCTGTGACTTTCCTGAGAGAACACTGAAAATGCAATGAAGCCTTGTAGGCATGGGAAGAGAGGTAGGAAAGTGTATGATATGTGTGTGTGTGTGTGTGTGTGTGTATGTGTGTGTGTGTGTGTGTGTAGAAACACACATATAGTATATATTTTATATATACACATATATAGTGGAATGGTTTTAGATGATGCTATTCAAATTAAGAAGCTGTAAAATACCGGGCCTTTCATATCACAATGTATAATAATATGTAACTGGAAAAAAGAGATTTTTAGGGGTTAGAAGGTGTTATAGTGCATCTTATAGTTCATATAATAAATATTCATTATTGATAAATATGGTACTCATCTGGGAAGAGATTAAAGGGGAGGGAAGAGAGGGAAAACAAACATTTAGTAAGCACCTAGTATGTGCCAGGCACTGTGTCAGCACTTTACAAATACTACCTCATTGATACTCTCAGGATGTGAGGTAAGGCTATTATTATCATTTCCATTTTAAAGTCAAGGAAACTGAGGCAGACTGAGGTTAATTGCCTCTCCCAAGATCACACAGCTGGTAAGTGTCAGAGGCTGGATTTTGACTCAAGTCTTCCTGAATCCATGCTCAGTATTCTATCAGTTGTGCTTACCTAGCTGCCTCAGGTTAAAGGACAGATTCTCTTCATTATCAGATGCTTACAGTAGTTTGGTTTTTGGAAAGGAAGAGCTAAGGGTGAAAAGGTGCCTTTGTAGCCTTACCGCCTCTCTTATGGTGGGGAGGGGTAGGGGACAGAAGAGGGGGAAGCTAGAGGGTAAAGTAGATAGAAGACTAGGTTTAGAATCAAGAAGACCAGAGTTCAAATCCAGCCTCAGATACTTACTAGCTGTATGACCCTGGGCAAGTCACTTAACCCCGTTTATCTAAGTTTCCTCATCTGTAAAGTGAGCTGGAGAAGGAAATGGCAACCACTCCAGTATCCACAAAGAAAACCCCAAATGAGGTCACAAAAAGTTGGACACAACTGAACAACAACAATGTACAACTCTGTTAGAGCTGTCAAGGGTAGAGAACATATAAACACATGCTACCCATGTGGTTTCTTTGGGGGGAAATGTTGTAAGAAGAGTGGAAAAGCTGAAACATATTTCAAATGATGTAGCAATAGACCCACATTGGCATTTAGTAAGTACAAATGGAAGTACAATGACTCATTTGGATCCAAGGCATCCAAAAGGACAAGGAGGTTACAGAGGCTTGCATATAATAGTAATAACTGAAATTTATAAAGAACTTGAGAGGCTTCACATATATTACCTCATTTAATGCTCTTGTTAGAACCTAGAGTTATCCCACATCAAGAACTCTGGGATCTCAAAGGCTGTGTTGGAAGAATATAAGCTCTGGTTCATTCTATCATACTGGAAATGTATCAAGTATATTCTTGAGGGAAAAAAAGCTATGTTTGCCTCCTGTGGCCCAACCTAGTTAAGTATGGAGAATCTCGTCACCAATAGGCTGACCAGGTTGGTGACAATGGATTCTTTGAGGATAGCAACTCAAAAAACAAAGAACAAGGGAAAATGGCCCATAATCTTTTGCAGCCCCTTCTTTAGAGTCTTTTCTGCAGTGATGATGGCAGAGTAATAGAAGGTACAAAGGAGATACAACCATAGTTTTTAAACTTTCCATAAACATTGGTTTAACTCTTGGTACTTTAAATCTTGTCCAGTGGACGATGAGTGGGTTGGGCCCTGGAAGAATCCTGCTCATCTTATAGAATCATAGATTTTGAGCTGGAAAGAACCTCAGAGCCCACTGAATCCAACCTTCTTCATCTTATGGATGAGGAAACTGGGGCACAGAGGGGTGTATGATTTGCCCAGGGTCCTAGCTAGTAAATGTCTGAGGTGAAGTCTTTTTGGCTTCAAGTTCAATAGTTAATTCATTCCTCCGGGCACCCCTATGAAATCAGAACACAAAGTGGCAGCTATATGAAATAATGGCTTAGAGCTTCTCTTTGAAGAAGAAAATAAAGATTGTGAGACTTGGTTTTATCATACATACTAAGGGAAAATAAACCTAATTTCATTGGAATTTTGGTCATCTAATGTTGAAGCACTCATGATTGACATTTCCAAAAAGATTAAAATGAAAACAATGGCAACTTATGTGCCAACATCTATTATAAAGGATGAGGAGGGAAATTCTGTGAAGGGCTTGATAAGATCCATTAAATTAAATAATAATAATTACAACTAACATCTACATAACCTTTACTATGTGTCAAGCATTTTACAATTATTATCTCATTATATACTCACAACCACCCTGGGAGGTAGGTGCTATTGTGATATTCATTTTACAGATTAGGAAACTGAGGCAAACAATGGTTAAATGACTTTCCTGTGGTCTCACAGCTGGTAAGTATCAGGTCACATTTGAACTCAGGTCTTCCAGGCCCTGTGTTGTAGCCACTGAGCCACCTAGCTGTCCAGCCATCAAAGTATACTTTAATAATCTCTGATTTCACTGCAAAGGTACATACAAGGTAGAGCAATGAAAAATATGTTGGAAAAGATGGTTCTGGAGTAAGAAATGAGAAAGGTAAAAAATATGTGGACAGTATAGAAATGTTATACCTATATATCATAAATACTTTCTTCAAGAAGGGATATAATAAATAACATCATGAAAATGAAATTGATTCTATTTTAGCAGATATGAAACAACTGGTTACAAGTTAGTGCCATTTCTGAATGACTGTTTATCAGATGACTGACTTCTTAGAGCAAAAATAAAAATCAATATCAAATAAGAAGGAATGAAATTAAAAAAAAAGATATGGTATAAGCAAGGAGGTTCCTACATTGAAAAAAAATGGGAACTACAAATGAATAAAAGAATAGACATTGACTCAGATTAGCAACATTTTCTAAGACTATTTAATTAGCTAAAATTCATTATCATGCTGAGATTTTAAAGTCCTAGGACTACCTTAGCCAACTGACACTTGATCTCTTTTTCTAGTAGGTGAAAAGGTAGTCAGGGACAGTACCAGTTTAAAAAATAAACTTGTTTATAAAATCTTAAAATGTTTTATTGGTATTTTTGTTTTCATATCACTTTCAATACAATCAGTCAATTAGCAAGTATTTATTAAGCCCCTCCTATATTCCAGTCACTGAGGATACAAATTCGGAGAATGAAATCATCCCTATTCACGAGATATGCTAACTTCCAAAATTTATCCCTCTGAACTCCCCGATCTAGAGAATCATGCTCTCTTTCAAAAAATAAAAAGAGAAAGAAATAGTTCAGGAAAATTAATAAATACATCAGTGCAGTCTGGCAATATATGCAGTGTTCCATACCAGTAGTACCCTATCTCTGCTAAGTAGAGAAAGTCACACTTTTCTCATTTCTTCTTCAGGATCAAGCTGGATCATTATAATTACACAATGTTCAATTTTGTTATATCATATATACATATACACATGCATGTTATTTCCTAGTTCTTTACTTTACCTTGCATGAGTTCATATGTCTTCTTTTCTGTATACTTTATATTCATTGTGTTTTATAACACAATAATATTCCATAGCCATTACCCAATTGATGGACAGGTACTGTGTTTCTAATTCTCTGCTACTACAAAAGGTGCTACTGTAAATATTTTGGCACATAGGTACTGTCATTTAATAATCTTATGATGGATTATCATAGAAGATGACAAATAGTTTCGTCTCAAAAGATAGTGAGAAGGAATGGAGGTAAAAATGAATTCATAAAAAGTGTGGCAAGAGATTTTATTAAACAAAATAATCTTGAAAGCATTTATGGATAAAACTGGAAGAACAACAAATAGAGAAAAATGGAAAAGATCTGTAAAACTTTCTACAAGTAACCCTTTTTCCATTAGTAACAGAGAAGCCACCACATTAGGAGAGTTCTTAATATACTACTTGAGGAAGAAATGACACTAAAGAAAATGATGGAAGAACAGCTGAACTAGACCAAATACACACAGAAGGGGTCAATGCTGGAAGCAAAACAATTAATTTTCAAGGAATTCAGTAATTTATTGTTAAGATTTCTGAAAGAAAGGAGGCTACAAAATACTTGAAAAGAATCATGAACCTTGTTATTACTGAAACAGGCAAGTGAAACACTACTAATAAACTACTGACACCCAGTCCTTCTTTCCTCTCTTTACAAAATCTTTATGAGTATGATCTATATAAGTGCTGAAGGCATTTTTGATGAATATTGAGTAATGGTTTTCTGTAGCAAATTATATCTTTACATCCACATACATGAGAAATATAATTAATAAAAGGTTCAACTGTCCTCATTTTGTTGACTATAAACCAATATTTGATTCAGAAAGGTAACAATTTAACACCTCTCAACAAGGAGTATCCCATTCATATGTCAAAAGTAGAAAAGGTTTGTTGGAAGATGTAACTATAGAGATAACTATCTGACAACCCTCTGACTATTAATATTAAATGAGCCATAAAGTAGTGGCACATATTCTCACCAATTTTTTCCACTGTTATGGAGCAGATTCCACTTAGAGTTCGTGTGGAAAAAGGATTTCCTATAGATTGTGGGAGTCTCTATATGCTCCCATTTGCATATGACATTTTAATGCTTGCAACAATTCATAGAACATTAGGGACCAGTATTCCATGACATATAGCCATAGAACAGGCAGGCAGTCTACAGATATTTAATAGTGTTTATTATGTGCCAGGCACTGTGCTGAGTTGTAGGAATTAAAATATGACTACATCACGAAGAATACTGATATTAAAAAAGATAGTCCATTCTTTCAGGGAAAAGCTTGGGGTCATTAAAAGCATTGCACAATTTCTGAAAAGCAGTCCCGCTCACTCTCTTCCTATTTGATTCTGGGCCAAATTTGCTGTCTAGTCACGCTCTCTGTCCATGATAAATGCACCAAATGAACCAGCTCTACAGGTTGAACAACTGACTGCAGGCATAATGGTTTTCAAATGTTCTGAAACCCCTCCCCACCTTTCTCTCTCTGCCTCTCTTTGTCTCTGTCTCTCCCCTCTCCCTCTCTCTCTGACTCTCTCTTGCCATTTCTTTATCTTATTTGTATTTATATCTTTGTTTCTGTAACACTTTTATTTCTGAATGTATTTCTCCTTACTTTCCTATGAAAGTCACCCCTTGTTATCTGGCTTATTATGCAGGGAGTGACCACATTGATGAAAACACACACCCACTTAGTTTGCTTTGCATTCATTTTGTATGAACTTGTCTGGGTATAGGTTATATAGATGGACTGTCAGTGCCTTGAGAACAAAGGCTATTTTTGTCTTTTTTGGTTCCAGTTCCTAACACTTTTGCCAGCAAATGGAATGGACTGGGAATTAATTTATGGTTTCATTGGCATAGGGTAGTACTGATGAGGGAACTTCCTGTAGCAATGCAGAACTGTACCTGCTCTATGATATAAAGACTTAGGCAATGAGAGGGTAAATGACTCAGTTAAGGTCATTGAGGCAGTATTTGTCAGAGGTGGTAAATGAACTCAGGCCTTCCTGCTCTGAGGCCACTCTCTAGCTACTATAGCACATTGTTTCTTGCCTGGCACATAGTAGGGGCATTCTAAATGCTTATTGATTTTTCTGAAGGGGCACATATTATAAGTATTATCCTAATTACTAGATAAGGAACCTGTGGTGCTGAGAGATTAATTAGCTTGCTTGTGGGTACAAGTGTCAGAGTCAGGATTTGAATCCAGAACTTTTCTGACTCCAAGTCCAACCCTCTTTCCAGACAATGCTACCATGGTTCTTGTCTCATGGTAACTGTTGAATAATGTTTAATGACTTGAATTGAAGTTGCTAATTCTGTTAATGGCAGCTACAGCTACAAAAGATAATGTAGTGTGAAAAAAAATTTGCATTTCAACCGCACTCATAGATCTGTCAGTTCTTCAACACTGATAATATAGTATGGAGGTATAGGTTAAGTATAAGAAGTAAAAACCAAACAAACAAAAGAATATACTCAACTGAGTTATTGGTGATCTTTTTAGAGAGAAAAGGGACATAAAAAAGATATGGAAAGACCTACATCACTAGGTGGCTCAGCAGTTAGAGCACCAGACTTGGATGGTGTCAGGATAGACCTGAGTTCAAATACAGCCTCAGATAACTCACTTGATGTGTGACTCTAGGCAAATAACATCCTTTGTTTGACTTAATTTCCTCCTCTGTAAAATAGGGAATGCCCTCTCCCAGGATGTTTATGAGGAGAAAAGGAGACAATATTAATAAAGCATTTCACAAATTCTACGTGCAAAATGAATGCTAGCTATACAGTAATAAGATCTTTTCCCTCAAAGATTATTCAGATTAAGGCAATTCTCAGATAAATGAAAAATGCTTGTTGCTTCTGCCGATAGAAATTTTTCATTTTTAATTGGAAGTTGGTAGAAAGCTAAATGGCACATGCAACTTCAGTCTCACTGACTGGCCTTGTTTTCACAGACTGTTAAAATAGGCTAGGAAAAGAATGTTTATTTCAACAATCAACATTGTAGTAATAGGTCTTACTATTTTTGTTAGTAACAAAGTGTGGAGAAGAAACTATGTAGAAAGGAATATTCAGTTTCAATAATCACATTTAAAGAGAGAGACTAAATTTTCTCAGTCTCTTTGTCTCTGTTTTTCTGTCTATCTGTCTCTGTCTCTATCTATCTCTGTCATTATCTCTGTCTCTGGTTCTGTCTCTCTCTTTCTTTCTCTCTCTCTTTCCTTTCTTTCTTTCTTAGAAAAAAAGAGGGCTTAGCTGCCTAAAACAAAATGTTCCAGTATGTGTGTGTGTGCGTGTGTGTGTGTGCGTGTGTGTGTGTGCGTGTGTGTGAGAGAGAGAGAGACAGAGAGGCACAGAGAGAGAGAGAGAGAGAGAGAGAGAGAGAGAGAGAGAGAGAGAGAGAGAGACAGAGAGAGACAGAGACAGAGACAGAGATAGAGCTCTCAAAAACATTTTTGGAATGGATATGTTCAGACATATTGCACTTTTGAAGAGTTATACAAAGAATACAAGGCTTGTCCATTTTCTTAAGGAGTTTAAGATCTAATGGGAAAGACAGGACTAAGACAAATGTATACAAGTGTATTTTGTACTTACATTTATTTGTATAGTCAGAGAAAACCACCAAGCCACATCTCTAATCATAAATACCAGTTTATATATACATAAACACCAGCGACAGAAACATGAAAACACAAAACCAACTACAGCTGCCTAAAGATATACACACATGTGTTAAGTAATCAAGGACATGGAAAAGTTACAACTTAAACTCATTTCCTCTTGTGTTTTCTTTATTAGGGGACAAAAACCAGCTGGCTATGATAAGAATAAGAGGGTTGCATTTACTTGAAGACTATTGTTGAGCTTCCATTGAACTTTCTCTTCTTCATACTGTATAATCCTAGTATCCTTAACCTGAAGTCTTAAATCTAAGTGTCTAGTTCTTTAATAATCATCAAAATTACTCTTTAAGCCCATTCCTGGTTTTTACTTCATTCTTGGATTGAAGAACCTAGCAGTGGAAACCATATTTAATAACAGCCTGTCTGTTGTCATGCTTAATGAAAGAATTACCTTCAGTTTTCTGCATGCCACTTTGTGGTATACATGTGCACCACAAATTGCATTCATTGTTTCCCATGTTATTTTTATACCCTAAGACTCTTGTACTCATTCGTTAACAGTTATTCATAATTCTTGTTGTCTCCTAAGATTCTGACATAAGGCCAGAACTGAGAAATGAGTCAAGAGAGCTGGGTCCTAGTTTTGGCTCTGCTAGCATGAACTTGAGCTAAGTCATTTAACATATTTAGGTCTTAGCTTCCTCTTCTATGAAATAAGGGAGCTGGAATTAGGTGATCTTTAAGGTCCCTTCCTGATCAAATAAATAAAAAGTGACATTTTCATAATGCTTAGTGTTTATGAAAAGTTAATATAAGCAGTATGTTGCATTGGAAGATCTACTAAATTTGAAATGGGGAGACATGGGTTTGAACACTTACTATGGCCATTACTAGGTGCCATTAAATTTTTCTAAGTTAGTCATTTTTTTTTCAATTATAAAGTAGAGCGATAGTATTTGTACTTCATACCTCACAAGAGGGAGAGTTTGAACAAGAAGTTCCCTTGATAAAGTTGATAAGCATACAATTTCCCCTATATGTTGCTTCTTCATTCATTTCAGTTGTGTCCAACTCATTATGACTCCATTTGGATTTTTCTTGGCAGAGATGCTGGAGTGTTCTTCATTTCCTTCTCCAGCTCATTTTACACATGAGGAAATTGATACAAACGGGGTTAAATGACTTGCCCAGCTTCACACAGTTATTAAGTGTCCGAGGCTGGATTTGAACTCAGGTCTTCTTTACTCCAGGCCTAGCACTTTATCTACTGTGCTACCTAGTGTCCCCTCCCCTATATAGGATGGACATAATTTTTGGCACCTTGATAATAGAACAAAGACACCACTTAGTGGTTTCCAGAGACTAAGGTCCTGATTGGTTTTTGTTGACTAGGTCTGCCCTAAGATTATTTTGTTGCTAGGACTGGAGAGGATGTACTCATCTCAAAAGCCTCCTCTCTCTGCTGGCCTATATAGAAGTGAGTTTACAAATATGACTGCCTTTTAAAATTTTTCATTTGCACCTTTTGTTCAACCTTTGCTTGGAGGAAGGACAGTGGAAGAGTGTCCTTCCTCCTTCCACAGCAGTTAGTGGCAAATTATGGAAGGAAGGGATATGTGGGAAGCTTCATGTGTTTGGCCAGGTAGTATAGGAGGAAAGTCTGCATTTCAGGGCTTTGGTTTTCTTTTTCCTTTGGATTTTCCATCTGGAGCACATGCAAAAGATGAGACTCGCTGGTTGACTTTTCTAGTCGAATAGATAGCATACATCATGACAATGGCAGAATTCCTAGTATAGTGCCTGACTCCTAGTTGGTCCTTAATAACTGATTGTTAATTGATCTAGTATAGAAACACACAGCATGATCAATCTTGGCCTGAGAGGAATAAAAGACAACTTTCCTAATTCCTGTCCTTTTATATAAAGAGGGATTTCCTGGGCAGAACAGTCCTGTTATCTAGACTTCTAGCAGAGAAGGGAGATTCCTGGGCAGTGCCAGCCCTGAGGTTTGCCTTAAGAGTTTAAGTTTGAGAGTTTGGAGATCAAGCCTTCTGGAGATAGAAGGAAATTTCTTGTGCATTGTACCTTTTGAATACAAATAGGATCACCCACATATACTCTGCATCAAAAGAGCAGCTTCATGTCATGGGTGACTGGCTATGTGGGCTTTACTTTCCCCTATTATTACTGTAAGTTATCTTGACTAGGAAGGGGTAGTTCATTTAGCATCCCCAAAGTTTGTTTGCTTCTAGAAGATGTTTAAACCACAGGGGACACATTCAAGGCTCTAGTTTTCTTTTTCCTTGGGAGAATGAGAGCTATACCAGAATGTTGGTGTCCTGATGGGACGGAAACCCAAAGTTCTTTTTTATTTTTTTCTGAGAGGAACTGCTGTGGGTACTTTGTTCCTGAGTCTGCTTATTGGTTCTTTGAGTCCCTTTCCTATGCATTTTCAATGGAATTAAATAAAGATTTTTCTGTATTCAATATGCATTTATTACCTTTAGTGCTTGTACAGGACCTGGAGAGTCCTATTTATAACATTTTTGTAAATCTCAGCTAGTTTTGCAATTTCCCAATGTAAGAGAATGAGAGTAGGAATGTCAACTAAAAAGTACTTATATAAATGATATTAATTTGCTTGAAAACATTTGTCTCAAATAGAAACACATCTAATTTGATCTCAGTGATGTACTACCAACTAAGAGCCATCCTAGATAAATTCTTTCAGATTCATCCCAAAAGAACATCAGACAGATAATGAGTTGTATGGCCACAGTAATAAATAAAACCATTTACTGATGGATGTGGAGGAGTGTGATCTCTACTAGTTTAAGGAGTGTCCACACTCACCAAATTATATACTTTTGAAATATTAAAGAATTGAAAAAGGCTATTGCAAGAAGACCTCTTTAATCAAGGAGTCAAAGCAAACCTAGCAGAGAAATTCTTTGGAGCCCTCTCATCAGATTGGTCTCACTGAATAAAAGAATTTCAAATGTGAAAGGGACCTCAAAAGCTATATAAACAAATCTACATATGAACTTGATTTCCCTCAACAAAATCTTATATGTATAATATAGCCATTGTTTCAAGATGCTTAGTGAGAGAAATCCACTATTCGCCAAGCCAACCTATATTAGTCTTTTGGATAAATATAACTTGTTAGGAAATTTTCTTATACTCACTTATCAAATCTAAATTTTCCTCTTAGTGACCCTTATCCATTCTTAATTATGCCTTTTGAAGCCAAGCATAATAAGCCTAATTCATCTTCTCTGACAACCTTTCATATAATTTAAGGCAGTGTCACATCCCTCCTAAGTAGTCTCTTATACAGGCTAAACATTACCAATTCTATCACATCTGTCTTTGCCTAGCATGGTCTCCAGTGCCCTCATCATTCTAGAATTGGTCTAGTTTGTCAATAAGCTTCCTAAAATATGGTGTGCAGAAATGAATATGATACTTAATTCAAGTACAGTGAGACTATCACATGCCTCATTCTGGGCACTATTCCGGTCTTGATGAAATCCAACTTCCTATTAATTTTTTCTAAATGACATGTACTTTTGATCCACATTGAATTTGCAGCTTAATAAAATACCGGAATATTCCTAAATATACAATACTATTACTAATAATGGGCAACTAAGTAGTTCAGTGGATAGAGGGCTAGCCCTGGAGTCAGGAAGACTTATCTTCCTGAGTTCAAATCTTTCCTCACACATTTACTAAACTGTGTGACCCTGGATAAGTCACTTAATCTTGTTTATCTCAGTTGTCTCAGTTTCATCCATAAAACAAACTGGACAAGGAAATGGCAAGCTATTCCAGTATCTTTGCCAAGAAGAGTCATGATTGGAAAATGAATGAACAACAATAAATTACAAATAATATTAGGATATTCCTAAATGTACAATACTATCTGACCATATTTTTCTCATCTTTTGCTTGCTAAAGTTTATATTTTTACCCCTCAAATGGGACTTTGCGCTTCTCTCTTTTAAATTTTATTTTTGTGAATATAGTATGAGAAGAAAAGATGGATCAGTCAAGTAGTAAGAGTGAGCAATGACCATGTAGGATTTGTGTATCACTGTTATTCATACAAAGTCAAGAGAATGAGAGAAAGGTGTACAGAACACTGAAAGGAGTCCCAGTGTCAGATTCATTTAGGATGTATAGGATGGGCAGGCACAAATGGGATATAATCTGCACCATTGGAGGGAAGAATATAAGGTCGCCGATTCATTTAAAGAACTGTTATATTGAAATTTCATATTAATAGATTTGGCCCAATTTTTAACCCTTTGAAGGTTATTTTGTGTACCTACTCTGTTGCACAAACTACTATTACCTCAAGTATGATGTAATTTAATAATTTGACAGGCATGCCATCCACTTCTTTATGCAAGTCATTGTTAAAAACATTGAAAAGCACAGAATTAATGACTGATCTCTGTAGCTCTCTATTAGCAATTCCCTTTTAAGTCAGCATTGAACTAAGCCTACATTTAGTTCTTGAAGAACCTTTGAGGTGATCTATTCAAATCCTTTAATTTTACAGATTAAGAAACTAAGGAACCAATGTGCAGGGTTTTGAGCACAACTTGAGCACATTATTTCTCAGCTGTCACAGCTCTTCCTCTACTCTACTTTAGTCACACTTTGGAATGGTAACCTTAGACTTCCTGTCTAGAGTTTTTCAAAATTATATTGCCTGTAAGATTCAAAACTGAAGTTCTGCTCTCCACTCTTTACTTCCTATCATTGCACCTCTCTCCTAGATTGTCCATGAACCTGTGGATCTTTATGATTTACAGACTGAAAGAAAAGGTGTTATTTTAACTTGTACTTCTGTAATTATGAGAGACTTGGAGCATTTTGTCATATGGACATAGATGGCTTGGCTTTCTTCCTTTGAAAACTTCCTGTTCATATCCTTTGACCTATTGGAGAATGGTTGTTCATCTTGGAAATTAGAATCCATTCCTTATATATTTTGCATATGCAACTGGAGAACTTTGCTTAAAAGATATTTTTTTTCTTTACTTAACTGTTTCCCTTCTAATTTTAACTGCATTAGGTTTATTTGTGCAAAAATATTTTGATTTTTTTGGAAGCAGAATTATCCATTTTATTTTCTGTGTTCCTTGCTGTCCTTGTTCTGTCATGTCCTCTTCTCCTATCCATTGATGTGAAAAGTAATTTCCTCCTTGATCGTCTAGTTTCATAATGATGTCCACTTTTTAATTCATGTATCTTTTTGTAGTTTAACTTGATATGAATTATGAGATGTTGATCTCCTATCAAATTTCTTCCCAACTGCTTTCCACTTATCCCGTCGGTTCTTTCACAAATAGTGTGTCCTCCCTTGCCACCCACCCACTGCTGTATTTGGATTTATTAAATCCTATGTCATTGTTTGTTTGCTTTTGCATTTTTCAATTTTTTTCCATTGCTCAACTTCTCTATTTTTAACAAGTACCAATGGTTTTCATAATCACTGATCACATGTGCCTCATTGTTTAGGTTTTTCTGGCTTAGAGTAAGTGTAAATGGCAATTGTTTTCTGTTCTTGCCAGAACAGAAGGGTCTTCTTCTCCCAGATTTATCTCTTTGTAATGGTTCATCTTTTGTCTCAACTCTTACCTAGTCTTTAGTCAAAGAATGTTCATAACCTCAGACAAACTTAGACCTGTGAAAGACCTTAATTTAGAAAGGCCAAGGTCACCCAGTGTGTCTTGAGCCATCACCATGCATCTTGACCTCTGTCTTGCCACAGGACTTCAATGACTTTTGAGGAGAGAGTGAGATTGAAGACTATGCACATCTCTGCCTCACTTAAATCCAATTCATGCATAGGTTAAGAAATCACCTTCTGTAATGTCAATCGTCCTCTTACTTAAACTTTATCACTTGCACCTATCAGTACACAAAGTCTATGATAAATAAATGTTATATTTAGATTATTTCTTCCCTTTCTCCCTCCTTGAGTCCTTTCCCTTCCTCCTCTTAATTCTTAAAATGAAAAATGAGTGAATGTTAGTTAATTTTATGGTAATAAGTAAAGTTTGTAAAGACAGAGTAATCTTTAAGTTTCTATTTACACTTTGTAGTATTTTCATTTTATGGGAGAGGCATTCTGGCTAGACGGATGGGAAGCCAGAAATACCTGGATTCAAGCACCAATAACACATGCTAGTGATGTGACCCTAGGTAAGTCATTTAATGTCATTGCTCTAGGCAGCTCTCTAAAACTCCAAGTTGTAAAAATGGTACTGACATTCATAGATTGATAGAAGGAGTTTCCTCACTTGAGAATTCCCCATACCAATGAAATCACAGGTTCAGTCCCTATCCTATTCATATTCATTATATGGACAAAGCCTTGAAAAAGCTTGGATCATCCAAGATTTTCCCAGTTTTATTAGTCACTTTACCTCTTTGTTATATTTTAAACCTTTTCAAAATGGAGATTTTGCTACTTTTTAAAAAAGTCATTCCATTGGGCTTCAAAGAATAAATGATTGCTTATACAAGACTGGGAGAAAGTAGCACAAGTTTTGTGGCTCATGCTTTATTTTTTCTAATCATTGAATAGAAGGCCCGTAGCAGTTGTATAGAAAGTGAGTTCATTCCTGGGACAGAAGATTTGCACACTGTTATATATCATTTCTAAAAGCCTTTATGAGTTCATTGCATTTCTGTTTAGATATAGAAGCTAGTATTTTCTGCCAGAGATAAATATAACAATAGAGAATCCATATCCCAAATGTAACTGAGATTCAAGTTGACAGAATGAACCCAATTATTTCTTGCTCCTGGCAGAAATTGATTTACAGGATGTGGAGTTAAATGGAGAAAAGTTTAGTTGAATGTCAATTCATAAAGTCTGAACTACCAAGAATGGGAATCTTTATAAAAAGAAATTCTTTGCTTAAAAAAAAAATCATACAGTGGTATCTCAGATCATAAAATCATACTGTGTCAACTACAATGATCAAACTTTGTAGATACTGGGAGCATTAAATGGCTGGCCTAATGTAACCATGTCATCATATACATACATACATACATACACACATATACATACACACATATATATGTATGTATATGTCTGTATATACACACATCTATCTGTCTGTCTATCTATCTATCTATCTATCTATCTATCTATCTATCTATCTATCTATCTATCTATCTATCTACCTTTCTACACATATACATGTATATTGTGATAGATGATTGTCCCTCCCAGCCAGCACCTTCTCTAAAGTTCTTCACAAGGACATTACTGATAATGAAGTTGCATTGAGTCTTATCCTGTTCAAATTCTAACCCAGGGGCCTGAATTGATTTAATCTGCTCAGGCTTGGGTGGAGACAGATTTTTCTACCCAGATAGCCCAAGACTGGGAGTGGTCTGGTATGGTGGTGGTGGGTGGGTTCATAGAACAGGTATGTCCTCTGAGGAGAGGTGGGGTGATATCAGCCCCTGTTGAAAAGGTATAAAAACTGGGCATTCCAATTTGCAAATTGAGCCAGTTCTGAACTGGTCCCCTTAGGGGAGCCCAGAGTTCTGGACTGTAACTCCCATACAATGCATGTGACCAGCTTGTGAGAAAAATTAAAATGTGTATCCAACCTAAATCATTTGTTCCTTTCTCAGAACAAGCAATGTTTTGGTATCAACAATATGTATGTATATGTATGTGTATGTGTATGTGTATGTGTATGTGTATGTATATATGTATATGTATATGCATATGTACATATGCATGTGTGTATATTAGGACATTGCCTTCCAGATAGATTAGAGGAGTTGCCTAGGCTAACACATAGAACTAGTTCTAGAACCAACATCTTACTCTGAGCCAAGTGTGCTTTCCATTGCAGATCACAAGTGATAAAAAATGGAAGTGAGCAAAACCTCAAAGGGATAAAATTAAATTACACACTTCCAAATGCTTTTGTGGAGATAGCTTATACAATGCAGATACATTGCCCATATTTATAAAGAAATACATAAAGTAGAACACAATGCAGCCCTGTCTACTCTACTGTTAGAAATGGAATGTTTTGTATTTAAAACATAATTAAGAACATTTTGTGAATCTTCTGTATTGTTGCAACAACTGGTTTCCAATTAGGTTTTCAAACAGTTTACCACTGTTTAAACTCTGAGTAGAATGTATATTTTTCATTATTGTTAAGTACTAACCCAAATCAAGAAAATGATATTTGAAAGAGTTAGTTATATGCCTGCATGTAAGCTTCTTGAGGGCAGAGACCATTTCATATTTGTCTTTATATCTCCAGTTCTTAGCAGAGTCCCTAGGATATAATACATGTTTGTTGATTTATTGATTGACCTTGTTCTCCCCAATGCTTACTATAGTGTATTGGGCCTAGAAGATGCTTTATAGCATCATAGAGTTGGACTGAAAGCAGCTTTAGAAGCCATCTAGTTTATTCTCTTCACCAGCCCTCTTATTTTACAGATAAAGAAACTAATGCCAAGAGAAGTTAGGTATATCCAAGGACTTGACTTGTTCTGTTGTTTTTCAGTCATGCCTGACTCTTCACGACCCCCTTTAGAGTTTCCTTGGCAAAGATACTGGAGCAGGTTGCCATTTCCTTTCTTAGCCCATTTTATAGATGAGGAAACTGAGGCAAATGGAAATGTGAAATGTTTGCTAAATATGCCAATTTATTGTCCTAATTATGACCTATTTGAGTTTGAGAAGGTCCTTTTACCTTTATGAGCCCCTGATTCCTTATCAGTAAAATGTGGTTACATGTAAGGGATGTGATGTCAAATTAGATTAAGTCTTTTTCAGTTCTAAATCCCATAATGATTTATAATTATGTAGCACTTTAAAGGTTCTATATCACTTCATTTGAGTCTCATAGAAACTCTGTAAAATAGATACTGAACTATTATTCCCCCTTTCTCCATTTTATAGTGAGGCTCAGAGACATGAAAAAAGTGTCCAGTGTATAATATTGTCATTTTATCGTTTTAGAAGAATGTTGGAAGTTCAGATGAATCAGTGGCTTATGTTAGATACCAAACTACTCTCCTAAGAGGCAGTTAGGTGGTACAGTGGTTAGAGCTCTGGACCTACAGTCAGGAAGGCCTCAGTTTATATCTGGCTTCAGACACTATCTGTGCTGGGTAAGCCATTTCACATCTGTCTTCCTGGTTTCCTCCTCTGTAAATGGAGGATAATAGTAGCATCTTACCTCCTGGGAGTGTTTGTGAGGATAAAATGAGATAACATCTGTAAAGTGTTTTGCAAACTTTAAAGCTCTCTCTAAACTCTGGCTTTTATTATTATACTGTAATACAAATGGTGATCTCAATTGCTGGTAAATAATAGCTATAAACAAAGACCAGGTCTTCTCAGCTAAATGGAAATTTTTTTGCATGTAGATACATCAGACAAGAAACTGTGTGTTTTGTCCTGGGTCTTTGGCCTGAAATGTAATGATTATAGCATTACATCTTAAAACCTTTATTTTGACACTAGAGACCTGACTTCAGAACTTGGCTGCATTTGAACTAAATTTTCATTTGGTCTTTGAGAGACTTTTATGTCATAAATTTAGAGGGCAATGGTTGTAGAAGTGATTTTTAAAGATAGAGTACTAGAATTTTAGAGCTGAAAGGGACCATAGTGACCATCTAGTCAGCCTCTCAATACATAATTTAAGAAACAGAAGTCCAGCAAGGGGTAGTGATGGAGGTAAGATATGAACCTTGGATTTCCTATCATCTTGTCCAGTCAGTGTCTCTCTCACTTTATCATCCTCTCCTTGCTCACACTGCAATACAACATAAAAGAGAAAGGGATACTTCCCCCCTTTATATTCAGCCAGAAATTAACCTTGCATCACTATGAAAAGCTTATTCTATCCAAAAAACTGCTAAAAGTTGAACTGACACAGCACTTCCAATGAAGATTTGCACTGGAACTTACTGATTGAAATTGAATAGGTACAAAATCACAGTGATTATTATCTAAGAAAAACCATTTTGAACTTGATAAGAGGAAATGGAGACAAAGTGACTAAAAGACATTGAAAATAACTTAAGGCAGGGGTATAAATGTGGAAACAAAGTGACTAAGAGAGGTTGAAAAGAGCTTAAGCCTGAGGTGCTAAATGTTTAACAATTGGCTTTTCTAAAAATTACACAGTACATTTAAAAGTTTGTTTTTGTTTTTCAGTCATTTTTTTTTAATAGTGTTGTGTTGTTAAGCAAAATTGTCTCCTTAGTATGGCTTTTGTTTCTTTTGAGTGGAAGTACTTTCAGCTGTTAAGTGCTAAGCCCCAGGCCCAAAGCCCTATCAGGTGTGAAACCTGTGTGGGTGTAGATTAATGACTTAAGAGGGGCCAACTCAGGAACCAATGCTCTCTGGTCATTGAGGCGGGGCTTGAGAACGCCAGAGGCTTGGCTGTGAGGAAAATTGAGCCAAGAGACAACTACAGCGGAAGTGGAAGCTGCTACGGAAGCCGGAAGCTGCGGAGGCAGGAAGCTGCGGAAGCAGAGCTGACCCGTGTGTAGACTCAGCAGTGCGAGTGAGGGCTTGAGGCCAGTAAAAATGATTTGGCTAAATACTATCTTGTTTTTCTGTGGCCTCCTGGTTACTCTTGTGAGGTGGGCGTTCCGGGCCTGGAGTCTTTTTGTAAAGATGTCGGAATGGGGAGGCTGGTTCACGGATCAGCTGCGGTGAGGCCTAAATAAATTTCTTGTTGTTTTCTC
>CM053622.1:616870884-616902196 GCA_028646595.1 Phalanger gymnotis | reverse complement strand
GACTTGCCTAGGGTCACACAGCTAGCAAGTGTCTGAGCCCAGATTTGAACTCAGGAAGATGGTTTTCCTGACTTCAGGCCCAGCGCTTTGTCCACTGTGCCACTTAGGTGGTCTACTTATAAGTTTAATCTGTATTATTAACATTTTCTTTATCCCTTTCTTAGATTTCTCTATTACTTTCTTAAGTCTAAATAATCAACAAAACAACAAATTAAATCCTGATTTTTACAGTTTGCTGATTTCTGAAGTGTAAACGCTCACACTGAAAACTTAACAATCTACCCTTCAAAGAACGTTTGGAACTAATCCCAGCATACTTCTGCCTCAAGGACCTATTGGGGACAGGAGTAGTGCTGGTAGGAAAATCTCAGGGAAAGACAATGGATTAGATGAATTTCAATCATGATTCATTATTTTTTCCCAAGATATTTTTACATGTACTTGGCACATTTAGTGCATTCTTGGAAATAGTGGATCAACTACTCACACTGTGCGAATATTGAGTTTTTACTGAATGGATAGAAAAGAATTCTGATTTCATTTGTTTTCTTTCTTGTCTACTTCCCTTATGGAGGGCAGGAAGTTCATAGGTTCATAGCTTTAGAGTTGGAAGGAGCCTTAGAGATACCTAGTCTAGATGTGTCAAACTGCAAGGATGTTGCAGTAGAGTTGAGATTCTAACCCAGGGCTTCCAAGTCCAAATCTGATGCTTTTCCTATGGTACCAGGATCTCTCTCCTATGTGAGCTGGTAACTTTCTATTCTTACAAACTATTAATGTATCTTCAATAGTTAGGAAGAAGTGATGGCTCATGGACCTTTTCATAGTGATCAGTCAAGTTGTAAACTGTATATATAAAAGAACTCTAGTAATTTATCTTTTGCTTCCCTTTATTTTTTAAGCTCATGTATAGTCCAAGAGAAATAGAAGTTTTGCTTTTTAGATGAATTTATAGTTAACTAATCAACTAAACAATCAAACTTAACTAATGAAACTAAACAAAATAATATTTGGGAGAGGCATTCTGATGTTCAAAAAATGTTAGGCACTTTCCTTGAAATCTAAGAGACTCTTTTCCTAGATGTTAAGATGCTGAGTTTTGTAAAGTGTAAACTAATGAAATTTAATCTAAGCTTAGATTTTGTAGGAAGGTTCATTTGCTTCCAAACTTTGAACACCGTGAAGTGTGTCAGTCATAGGTTTATAATATTTTCTAAACTCTGTTTTTCTCAACTCATTAGAAGAAAATATACATATACACCCACATGCTATTCTGTGTTTAATGATCCTAGGTACTACTCATCCAATAATGTTAAATAGCAGGCTCATTAGTTCTTCACTTGAATGAGAAAAGATTTAGTAGAAAGGAGACAAAAAAAGAGAACATTTTACAGCTCAAAAGATTAATTTTGTTTGGACTAATTTAATGACTTGTGAGGAATATGTAGTTAAAAGGAAGATGTTATTCCTTTAATGGGGCCTTTATAGATTTTTTTCTATCTAAGATAAGATAGCTTCAGTGGTTATTTCCTATGTGTTTGGTCTTATCTAATGCAAATATATTTTACCACAATTCTGTGCAATTTGTGCAGAGTAGAAGCATAATTAATTTGGAGAGATAGCTGCCAAAGAGGTATGGTTTTTAGTGATGCCGGAATGGCTCCCTACCCTTGATTTGGCATTATATCTAAAATATTTCGTCTTTCAGCAAACCCGTAAGATATTTAGAGTTGGTATCTGGAAGAGTTAAGTTTGAATTCTGTCTTTGATACTTCTAAGCTATGTGACCCTGGACAAGGCACTTAATCTTTCTTACCCTCAGTTTCCTCTTCTGTAAAATAGGAATAATGATGACACCTATTTTACAGTGATGTTGTGGGAACATAATGAAATAATACACAAAATACTTTGCAAACATAAAAGAACAATATAAGTACTAAGTATTATTATTATTAGTAGTAGTATTTCAATAGATGTCAGTTCCTCTAATAAAATATAAACATCTAGGTATAGGAACTGTTTTCCATTTTTGTCATTGTATCCTCTAGTCATAATTTCCCAAAGTGGGCAATTATGCCCCCTGGGGTCTCTGGAACAATGCTAAGGGCAGTAATTGTTTGAGATGACACAATATTTTTAAAAAGCCATTAAAAGATTAAAGAAAGTAAAAAGGGGTGCTGAGCAAATTTTTTTTTGAAATGGGGGCTGTAGGCCAAATAAGTTTGAGAACCTCTGCTTCTAGTGCCTAGAACAATGCTTTTATACATAGTAGGCTTAATTAATGTTTGAGTTGAATTAAGTTGAATTCCCTATTAAAATAAAAATCCTGTTGAAGTAATTATTATAAGAAGCTATTACCAACTGACACACCAATATCAAGAGAAAAACAATAAAGAAGAAAGGTAGTGTGGGGATTAATGGGAAGAGGGTTGGATTTGAAGTCAGAAGAGACTTAGGATCAAATTTACCTCTGACACAGTAGTTGTGTGATCTGAGTAAGTCATAGTTTGCTCACCTGAAAAATGGGGATAACGCCCCGAGTACTTACAGGGTTGCTGTATCATGATAGTGTTCATTATCAAATGAAATAAAATACAGTGTCTTGTAAACCTTAAAATACTCTCTATATAATGTGTGTGTGTGTAATACATAATGCTTTTATTATTTCAAATGTGTCCTTCACAATTTTGTCCAGAAGACAGCCTAAATATGATGCCTATCACAAAATTGTTACACTGTTTTGATCTCGACTCTTTTAATTTTGTTGTCTTAGCTTTCCAAATTAATTTTTATTTTTAGTCTAGAGTCGCTCTACATTAATTCTCTTTCTGGTTGTTTACCCTAAGCAAAATCCTGTTTAATACCATGAGCTTATTTTTAGTATTCTAAATGTTATGGGAACTGGATATCAGAGGATCAACTAGCCACCTGTACTCCTTCACAGTATACAACACTTGGCTGGCATTTAGCAACTGATGGTCCTCAGCTTTAACTGGGAAACTCTGAACAGAAATGTTTCCAATTTGATAGTTTTGGTATGTATAACCAGAGCTCATATATTATGCCCTTTGATCAGTTTTATTTGAAAAAAGGTGACTGGAACAGGGCTTATTGAACATAAAATATAGATTTAGGCTTAAAGGCGGTTAGATGAGCCTAGTTATTCTGCTCCTTTGTATGAAAGATGATCTTAAGCCCCAAAAAGAAAGCTTACGGGCATCTTTTTATTTTTTGGTAGAGTTGATTGAACAGCATGAAATATGTGCATTTGTATAGTATTCATTACACAGACCAGAGGTATTGTTCCCAGCTGGTATACTTTCCCTCTTTGCTTCTGCCTCTTGACTTCTCTCAAGGCTTAGATCAAATTCAATGTATGAAGCTTTTCCAGTTCATTCCCCAATGCTTTTGCCCTGCTTCCCTCTCTCACCCCCACACTGCTAATGTTTTTCTTTTGAGATTACCTTCTATTTACAATACACACACACATACACACACACACGCATGCACATATATATGTATATATGTGTATATATATGTATGTATATATGGTATATATGTGTGTGTATATATATGTACATATATATGTACATATATATGTGTATATATATACATCTAAAGTATATGAGTCCTCACCTATATAATCCTTCTCCTGTTCAAACTCACATGACCGTGGTACTGGAATTTCTGAAACAGTTCTAAGCCTGCTGGTAAAATTTATCAAGGGCAATGTTCTGAAGCATAATTGTGAGGCAGGAGGAAGCCTTCAGTAGTCGATGAATATCACACCCATCATGCAACTGCAGGCAGTGATGGGTGCTGGTAATGTAGATGTGGTAAGTAAGAATCAGGCAAATATGGCACCATATTCAGTCACTGTTTTCCTCTACTTTTCCATCATGGAACCAATGAATAATTAACATATAATAGCCTAAGATAACTCTGTTACCCACGTTCTCTTAATAGGAAAACACTTGTTATGCCCTTATTATTGTACCTTGGGTCATTGTATTTTGTGGGTATAATATTTAACTAAGGAATCAGAAGATATCTGTCATATCCAGGAGTAAGAGAATTCTTTGGTGCCAGGCCAGCACTGACTATGGATTTCAGTATAACTTAATTGCTGGTAAGAGGAAATACTTTATAATGACATTTTCTATGTTGCTGAGTTTACTCATATGCTATATAGTCTATATGAATATTAAGTATGTGGAAAACATAGTATTTTTTAATATAGCTTGCATAGTTTGCATAGTTCTTTGTGATCATAAAGGTTCAAATCACAGTTCTCTGATTCCCAAGGACTGACTTTGTTTAGGAAAAATAGTAGAGAGTATAAAGAAAGCATTTTAAGGGCAGAGATGGTAGTTTGCAAATGGTAGGTATAAAATTGATGTTTATTGAACAGAATTGAATTAAAGTAAATTAGTTACTTATTCTGTGGTCCCAATAAGTAATAAGAATGTTCTCTTATTTTCTTACTGAGTAAGAGAGCAACCAGTCTTCTTTACTCGATAAGAGTAAGGGTCTCTTAATGAGGCTTTTTGGCATCTAGATGGCACAGTGGATAGATAGAGTGCTGGGCCTAGAGTCAAGAAGACTTCTTCCTGAGTTCAAATCCGGCCTCAGACACTTATTCACTATGTGACCCTAGGTAAGTCACTTAAACCCCATTTGTCTTAGCTTCCTCATCTGTAAAATGAGCTGGAGAAGGAAATGGCATACCACTCAAGTGTCTTTGCCAAGAAAACCCCAAATTGGGGTCACGAAGAATTGGACACAAATGAAACAACTCAACAACAATTCTTAGTAAGTCCTAAACATAGTTGACCATAACAGAATCCCTGATCTATGTTAACAACGTTACTTGCAGCTACTGTGTCTGTGTAAGGTCAATAACACCAGCACACAGGAGGGCTGCTAGCACAGGTTCTTTGATCTGCTTTTCTAAGGAAAGCAACTTTAAGAGTTGTACAATCTCACTTTAATCAAATATACATATACCATTTACTTAGTTCAGGGGAAAAAGCCAGCACCGTGAAGTTCAAAGAAAACACAAACAGAAATTACAGAGAAAATAATACAAATCTACACACATGTTTCTGTCTGACCATAGAAAGACATACATAGTTACCAGAGAGAGATGCACCAACATCTGGGTTTTCAAAGCTGGGGGCTTTCTTAAAGGCTACCCAGAGTCTCCATACCAACACTCTTCCAGTGAGTAAGCCCCAAAGCAAAGCCTCTCTTCCCACAGTTCTGAGAGTTCTAGCTTAATAGCTACCCTCAGAGTATGTATACCCTTTTTCAGGGCCCAAGGGCTTCACACCTCGAGGACTTCACATCTCTCATGACCAATTAGCAAAAGAGTGTGGGCCTTCTACAAACAAAAGTAAGACTCAAACAAAGGCACTTGATAGCCTTAGTGCTGAGAAGCACTCCAAAAGAAAAAAACAATAAAAAGTCCCATTTTGCTTGCCCTTCAAACCTATTAAGTAACTTTAGTCATATAAGAACCTGCAAAACCAATAATGTCACATGTTGACTATAGTATCTATGGGACTGAGGATGACTTAGGACTGCCTTAGGGCCATTTAGAACTTTATGGAACTGTGCCCATAGAAGTAAGTTCTCTGGCCATTCAGATCTGCCTTTGCCAGGACTGAATCAGCCTCTGATATATTAAAAAGCCTAATAGCCATTTTCCCTTCTTTGTTGGTCAGCATTGACCTTACAGCTGCTGTACATAAGGAGATAGGAATGAATGTTAAAGATAGGAATGAATATTGACTCCCTGTAGTAAAAGTTATTTTAGCCTGTAAATAATTTGGCTTTAGATTGTTCTAGAAAATTATTTGCCAATTAACATAGAATGTACATTTACTACTAATCTTAATCTCTAGGACAGTAATCATGTTTTTGCATCACAATTACTTCTTTTCCATATTCCTGTGTGAAGAAATCCAGGATATTCACTTGTGGTCTAATTGAGGAGATGAAAAAGATTGAGTTGGGAGATCTGGAATTAAAATAATAGCCTATGACTGCTTCAGAGTAACAAGGTTAAATATCTTGCATCATTTGATTAATATAAAGATTATTTGTTTATGTGATTTTGAGTTCATATGTAATCTAATTTCTTTATTTTATAGATGAGGACACTGAGGTTGAGAGAAGTTAAGTGACTTGCCCTGGAATATGCACATAATAGGTAGGCAGTATGGTTAGCACACTGCAATGCTAGAGGAGTGTTGAACTTAGTGTCAAGATTGATTTAAGTCCAAATCCCATTATTAATTGTTGTAGCAATATTTGCAGGCATTAGATTTGATGAAGGGCCATGGAATAAGAGGACTTCCGTTATTCACAACAGTCAGAGAATTTCTTTTATTACAGAGGGCATAAGAGTTGTTAATGAAATTTTGGCAGGTCTGAAACTCAGTTTCCTCACTTGTAAACTAGAGATAATAATATCTGTCCTACTTAACCCCTAGGGTTGTTTGGAGGATCAAATGAAATAATACATGTGAAATGCTTTATAAACCTTGAAGCACCTACATAGATGTCCGCCATCATTATTAAGTAGTAGAGCTAATATTTGAACCCAGATCTCCTAATTCTGAAACACCAAAAGGATTTTAAGAACACAAAAACTGCATCATTCAAGCTACTTGTCTTTGATTTGTCTTCAAAATATGCCTCTTGTGAGAGCCTCACAATCTTTCATTAACTTTTTCCCAGAAATTTTGAATCAGCCTCTTTAAGAGGTAAATAAAGCCCTCAAGTCTGATATTATACTTAAGACAGTAGACTTCTTGGGAAATAGTGAATTTCCTCCTTTGTATTTGCATCTCCAACACCTAGCTCAGTGTCTGACACATAGCAACTACTTAATAAATGCTTATTGTTTGATTGACCACATTTTAAGTTATATGAACAATTACTTCCCCAGAGAACATTTTCCAGGGCTGCCTGTGCCCTTTTCATTTTGTAACTGGACTTTGTTAGTTGCATGGGGAGTAAGGCAACACATATATTTGCATGTTGTAGAGAATGAGGAGCAGGCTATAATGTATGATTTCCTATTACTGGTCACCTGACCAAGAGCTCTCGATGCTGCTTATCTTTTAAGTTTTCTAATGCTTATCTTTCCATTGCCGCATTTGGCTATCCCTGTTTTCAGTGATGCTAGAGTTTGTATATATTATATAACAAAAAGAACACTGGCTTGTGGCTCAGGAGACCAGGATCATAGTCTTAGTGTGCCACAACTAGAGGAGTGATCTTGAGCAAATCACCCGATCTCTGTAGACCCATCTCCTCATCTGTAAAATGACGAAGTCAGAAAGAAGATCACTAAGGTCTCTTTCAGCTTTAGGATTTCATTTAGAATTTGAACCCATATCCCCTAACTCCAAAAGTTGGGCTCTTTCCAGAAACATTTAAAAAATATAAAAATAGTATGATTCAAGCTACTTATCTTTGACTTATCTTCAAAATAAGCTTTTTCTGAGAGCCTGCCAATCTTTCATTAACTTGTCTCAGAAATTTTGAGTCAGTCTAAGGAAAGCCCTCATGTTTGATACTGTACTTTATTAGAATGTGAGCTATTCTATTTATATTCTGTCAGACCCATTCCCTCTATTAAAAAGTGAATTCCTTGAGGCCAGGAAACCATTTTCTGCTCTTTGCAATTTTCCACAAAGCACATGCACATTCAATAATTGTTAATTGCCTCAATACTTGTGGTGAGATCAATGTACTTTTATTTCTCTTTGTGAAATTGAGAAATAGGCAGAATTATTGTGATTATTTTGAATAACCATGTCTTGAATTATGTGGGAACTTTCTCCATATGTCCATTACAATGGTAGTCAATAAATTTTGTTGCTTCAAGGAGCTATAATTTTGTTGATGTGAATATTTCTTCTACCAACAGAGATCCCAGGCCCTCTGTGACTTGTAAATGTTTTAGAGAGTTGTTGAAAATCAAGTACCCTGTGGAAAGCTAATGATAAACATTATTTAACTGATCCCTATTACTCTATCACCAACCAGGCCCATATTAAAATCTTTTCCATCCTGTTAGAAACTATTAGAACTTAAGTTCTGTTGGAACAGCCTTGGAGAACCCAGGTTCATCTCTACACCTTGATTGATAACAGACATAAATTACAAATAATTTTCAGAAGAAACTTCATCTCTTTCTCCCTTTATTATTTGGCATTCAAAGCCCTTCATTACCTGCCCCTCTCCTACCATTCCAACTTTCTTACATTTTACAACCTCCAGTACTCTGTGGTCCAGTGGCACTGATCGCTTCCTAGTCCTTTGCCATGACATCTCTGGACTCTGGGCGTGTATACTTGCTGTCCTCCATGCTGGAATGCTCTCCCTCCTTACCAATTCATCTCCTGGCTTCTCTGGATTTCTTCAAGTCCCAGCTAAAATCCCATCTTTAACAGGAAACCTTTACTAATCTTCCTTATTCTAGTGCTTCCCTCTGTTGATTATCTCCAGATTATCCTGTATGTAGCTTGTCTGCACATAGGTGTTTGGATTTTGCCTTCCCACGTTAGATTGCGAACTCTACAGCAGCAGAAATTGTCATTCGCCATTCTTCATATCCTTTATTGATTAGCACAATGCCTGGTATGTAATATATATTGACTGACTTGAATTTTCTTTCTTTATTCTATGCCTTTTGATGATGGAGTGAATAGTGGAGGCAAGGTTGAACAACAACATAAGAGAGGGATGAGCAAAGGGACAAAATTGGAATAAAAAGGTAAGGGAAAGGAAAAAAAACACGTAGAACTATAACAGTAGAGAAGGGGGTTAGAAAGTTCATAATCTATTTTATAAACCTAGAGGAGGGGGCATTTCCTTTAGGTAAAATCATGATGTGGGCAAACTTAGCTTTCCATAGTCAATTTCCCCTCTTTACATCTCCTTAATTTCCTCTTTCTTAGAGATACGATGTATTCATCTCTCTTGCCCCTTTCTTCCCAAAATAGGCATTAAAAAGAGGAATTAATATACATTATTTATATCTTTGGATAATTTTAAGTCAATATGACTTCTTTTTTATCATGGGTTTTTGTATGTTAAGAATTATGGATAGTTCATGGGAAGACCAAATTCTGGCTCAAATATAAATGCTGGCTTAAATATAAATGTGCATACACATATAGATATGTATATATGCTAACATTTATATAGTGGCTACTATGTGGCAGTCACTGTGCTAAGGATTTTACAATTATTATCTCATTTGATTTTCACAACAATCCTGTGAGGTAGGGTACTGTCATTATCTCCATTTTACAGATGAAGAAACTGAGGCAAACAGAGGTTAAGTAAACTGTCCAAGGCTACAAAGCCAGTATGTATCTTTGGCTGGATTTCCAGCTGGTCTTCCTAAATCCAGGCCTGGCACTCTATCCATTATGCCACCTAGCTGCCCCCAGATATACATGGGGATTGAATGGAGGAGGGAGGAAGGCTTTCCAAATAGCCCTAAGCCCTTCTACAGGCAACTGCCTCCTTTTTTTGGATTTGCCTTCTTAAAATTCCATGAGTAATGAATCTGATATGTTTTAAGAGCATTTTGTTTATTTTAAGGCAAACTAATTTGAAAAGCCAACAAAGGATATATTTGAATAACATTTATTTTCATGAGCTTTCAATTATTTCTTTTTGTCACAGGCATAGCTTATGGTAAAATTTTCCAAATGTTGACAAAAGTCGTTTTGCATATTTGTTTTTTCCCCTTTCCTGGTGGGGATACATAGGAGGATGACATTTATGCCCTGATATGACTTTAATGCTTTAATAGTGCATTAAAATTCTAGGATTTTTTAAAATTTACAATTTCCTCAGATGACATAAATTCATAATAAATAAATTCACAGTAAAACAACTACTCTATAGCGGTACTTGTTATGCATATATTCTATTGATTTTCATTATAAATGTTGCTATAATTGCATTTATTCTTACAGTGTTAATAGGCAAATGCATATCTTAAACCATATGATCACTGATAAAAGTGGTATTAATCGTCAGTGCTTGGAACACTACTGTTTGTCTTTTGCTAATGAAAATAAGCTATAGCACCTTTGTGTGTGACTTGACATTCTCTCAGGTGTTGTGCTACATTTAAACTTTTACGAATATAACAATGAGTGATCTGAAACAAGCTAACTATAGACATTACTTCTTTGCAGATTATTTTTCTAAATTTCTATCTGAGATTTTAAATCTAATCATTTTTGCCTCATATATTTAGACTCTGGAAAGCTCTCATTGGGATTAGATATTTAAAAGGTTTCATTGGTATGCTATTCCTACCTGACTGTAGCATTACTTATTTTGCAGTTTTAGGATATAAATAAAGTATGAGGGTCCTATGAGAACCATCTGATAATGATATGCCATTGATCTTGAATTGTTACTCTGTTAAAGGTATGGTTCTACTAAAGGTCTATGAACCTTTTGCATAGTCCCCATGTGATTTCTAATATTCTCATCATCGTATAATAAGAGGTTATTAGATAAAGTAGCTCATTCTATTAATAATCTACTTTATTTTTCCTTCAGAGGATGTTATCCAAAGTACATTTCCTTGTCCCATCTTTGCTTGTGTTTCCAGTCAAATAGTATATGTCATCATCCTTCTAATATATCTGTACCCTTTTCTGACTATGTCTGTGATCAGTGTTCCCTATGCCTGGAATGCCCTCTTGTTTTCCCCCTACACCTATTGAATTCCTACCCACATTTTAAAGCCCAGATCAAATGTAACTTACTTTAGAAAGCCTTCTCTAACATCCTAGTTGAGAATGACATCTCTCGACTCAGACCTTAGGGAGCACATTGCCTGTATCCCTTTGAGATCCCAGATATTATGCCTTTGAGATACTACTCTCTGGGAATGATTCCTTGTGTGTTGACCATCATTGCATTTTCCTTGGTAGCTTGACAAGTTACTAGTTTGATATCTCATGACTACTCTTTCCCAATAGGATAACCTGATTAAACCACCTTATTCAGTTACAAGTCTGTATCGGATATTTTGTAATCTTATTATGTCTTGCCTGAATCGAGCTTGTACCAAAGGAAGATCTCAAATCTATAACTAAAAAATTCCATTAGTCTGGTTTTCCCCAATTTTCCTTAATTACAAAAAGGCTATTTTTGGTACCCTACGATATACATCTATTTTAGAAATAGACTGTTGTAATTGTAAGAAACTCTTTTTTATTTGTTCCAATTTTATAGTGAATATAGTCTTCCTAAAATTAATTGTTGTAAATTCAGTGCATTTGAAGAGAATTATTTAGATCAAAAATTATTATTCTTGTTAGAATGAACTTCAAGCACAATTTCAAAATCAGGTTTTTTTGATTTGCAAAAAAATGTTAATACCATTTTCATATGACATTTTTGTAAGGGCAAGACAGGTGCAATGGTATTGTCTCTTAAAAACAAAGCAAATGTTTGTTTTTTTCACTTCTATTTCTGAAAAAAATAAGGATGACATTCAGTGTCAAAATGAAAGATAAAATAAGTAGCTTTATCAGGGTATTTGACAAACTTAAAGCATTAATATAATTTAAAATTACTTAGAAACAACCACTTTATTTGAAGTCTTTCTTTTTAGTATTTTTCCCTTTGGATGGCAGTATGGGTACACGAATCTTACATCACTATTTCACTGACTGTACTTCATGGCTGAAATGCTGTAGCTTCTTTTGGGGCTTAGAAGCCTTTTCTGATTATCCCCATTTGATACTGTTCCCTCTTCCAATTACTTTGTCTTAATGCTGTGTGTTTGTTATATTTATTTAACTGCAAACATGCCATAATGACTTTCTCCCTCGCATAAAATGCCAAATTCTTGAGGACAGGGACTATATTTTGTTGTATTCATTGCCTGACACATAGTAAGTGTTAAATAAAAGCTTGTTTAATTCAATTGAGTTAAAGTTCTTAGAGATAGACTTACTAATGTAAAAATTTAGAAAAGTAATGCAAATTTTTTGCCTTATTTTGAATCATCAAAAAAGTATGTATCTATAAAGACTCACTGTGAAATAATTAGTAAAATAACATTTTGTTATTCTTTCTTACCATACAGTGAAGAAGAAATCTGGCAATTATCTAATAACTTTAATCTACATTGGTAGTCACTCAAATTCCCAAGAAAAACATCCCCTCTTCTGTATGGATTTTCCAGTTTGGCTCTTGACATTAACCAATTTTATTCAATTCAGCAAACATTAGTTAAATACCTACTATGTGCAAGGCACCATGAAGGACCAAGGGAATTGATCATTCTCTACATCATATTATATTGTTTTCTGAAACCTAAAATTAGATGTAAGGGTGGATGAAGAATGCTAAGTAGATTATGTGCTAATAGATTAAAGTGTGTTTAAAAAAACTGGTAGCTTTAAGTCTTTTACACAGGTTTGGAGAAACGTGCTTCTGTTTCCTCCATTTTCAATGAGAAGAGGAGAGTAAACGAATTTGGTACAGGAAATAGTGGGAAATAGTTTCATAGACAGGGAATCCAACTTCTTCCCAGAATCTTAAAATGGCTTCTTTGAATTCCTGAAAAGAAGAATATTTGTTGACCACAGCATTCATCATTAGTGAAAAGAAAATTTTGAACTGTGTCCCTGGCTTAAAGACTGCAGGAAAACATATATGAAATACATGTGCACATTTTTCTGTTAATGAAATAAAGTATTTTTAAAATCAAATAATATAGAAAGGAGTTGATGCACATTCCATGTTGAATTCGCATAAATGTAGCATATACTTTAAAAAATTAGAAGATTGAATGGAAATAGATGAAAGTTAAATTTTTAAACAAACAGACTTTGTAACTACCTTAAGTATATTGTGACTTTGCCAGGCCATTGATATGCCCTCTATATTCAAGAATGGGTACCAATTTTCTCCCTCATTCATATAATACAACAAATTTTCACTTATACCTGACTATTGTCATTCTACTCAATTGGAAAATAGAGGCAATTTTGTGTCACTTTTCACTTTATTAGTTATCATTCTCACCATTTCAGTTTCTTATCAACCCTCATAGGTATCTCCCATCTGTCTTCATGCTCTGAGTGGAGTTGGGAGCACAGGAGGAGTCTCAGTGGAGTTATCTCTCTTTGTTGCCTGGGTTTGAAGTGAAATAATTTCTGAGAGTAAGAAGGAATAAAAAACAAATAATAGGTGATGTGGTATCTTTGGTTTCTTTTCCTTTTCCAGATTGCAGTATAATGTCAGTCTGGGAAACATCAACTTCCTAAAGCAATTGGAATCTTGGATGGCATTTAATTATTCTCCAGTTATTGTGGGCTGTTGAGATGTGGTATTTGCCTGCAAAGACAACTCTAATAGTTGGTAGCTAAGATGATTTCTCAGTATGCTTTATTTGCCACTGCTTAGTGTAAATTCTACCAGTGCCATAGAAAACCTAATCCTGGTTAATCCAGGGTTGATAAACTCTCAGAAAATTGCCTGGGAGTGGAATGCTTACTCATGGATCCTTTCTTGGCAGAAAGATCAAATTCGTGCCATGCACCAGTAGGGCCATAATACCTTAGCAACTATAAATCGCAATACATGGGCAAATAATAATTATTATTGTTATCGTTGTTGTTATTATTATTATTTTGAGACTGGACCTTCCTCTGTCACTCAGGAAAAAAGTGCAGCAGACATTCACAGGCCTGGTCCTCTTACAAATTGACTCCCAAACTTTGGCCAACTTTTTTTTCAAAGGTGTCTTCACCCCTCATTAGGGAGCCTGGTGCCCCTTTCTCCATTCTGAGTAGTTCAACCCATCACTGCCAGGCTCAATGAGGATGCCTGATTGGCTTTGGCCTACTGAGACTCAGAACTCCCAAGCTTAAGCAATCTACTACCCTCAGCCTCCACAGTAGCAGAGATTACAGGTCTGAGTCACTAAGCCAGGTACTAGTAGTTTAATTTTAGAATAGTGGTTCTTATTTTTTTTTCTAATGTCATGGACTTCTTTGGAAGTATTGTGGAGCCTATGGACCCCTTCCCAGGACAATACTGTAAATAAATAAAAATGTAAGATTACAAAGGTAACCAATTACATTGAAATGTACAGGGTGTTCCTAAAGTCTGGACACAGGCAAAAATGTGTATTTTGAAATATTTGGAATATTAACAGACCTGAGCCCCCTTGACTTCTTTTTCTGGGGTATGTTAAAGGAGAAGGTGTACTCAATGAAAATCACAGATACAACACACTTGATTGAACACATAAAGAGTAAATGTGCTAAAAATGACAGCAATGTGGAGTTATTGCATCAAGTTAATGTGAATCTTGCAAAATATATTAATCTTTGCATCACAAATGATGGAAATCAAATTGAAGTTGTTATTTGTTAATATTCTGATTAGATAAAATGTTGTTGAAAATTTCATTCATTTCATTTCTTGAAAATATGCATTTTTGCCTATGTGTCCAGACTTTAGGAACACCCTGTAGCTATCAAGATATTAAAAAAAAACATTCATGTAGCTCAGATTAAAACTCTCCTGTTATAGAGTTTATTTTGGTTCAAAAATAATTTACTAATCATATACTTTAGATGTGTGGAAAATGAATATTAATTCTGCACAGACTGTGCTCTCAAAGAATTTCTAGTCTGTTTTGGGGCCAGGGTGGGTGAGATGATCTTCACAGATCACTATGAGGGGAGAGCGATAAGTGCAAGGAGACAAGGGCAGACAAGATACTGTTAGAAATTTGAGAATGCTGCATGGAATAGAAGGGACTTGAGCTAAATTAGAATTGAGTAGGTGACTAGAAGGGGAGAAGGAAATTCCAGAGGAGGAGCATAGCACAAGTGATTTCCTAAACTCCTGATTTTGCAAAGACTGTTTGTTCTTTTTCCTGCAAGAGAATATTAGAATATTCTTCCAGGACAGAATGATGTAGTGGAAAGAGTAGAGGACTAGAAATCAGTAGAAATGAGTTGTGGTCCCAGCCTTGTTGGGACGTTAGCTATGTGGACTTGGGCAAATCACTTAAGTCCTTTGAGCCTTAGTTACTTCATCCCTAAAAGAGGAAGAATAATATCCTCCCTGCCTACCTCACAAGGCTATTTTGAGGGTAAATTATTCAACACTTATTTATTTTTTTCCAATTTTTATTTAAAATTCTGAGTTCCAAATTCTATTCCTTCCTCTCCCCTTTTCCTCCCCTTCCCTAAGACAGTAAGCAATTAGATATAGATTATACCTATGCAATTATGTAAAATATTTGCATGTTAGTCATTTTGTATAAGGTAATTCAGAAAAAAGAAAAGAAAGTGAAAAATATATACCTCAGTCTGTTTAGTCAATATCAGTTATTTCTCTGGAGGCAGATAGTATACTTCATCATTAGTCTTTTGGGATTGTCTTGGATCATTGTATTGCTGAGGATAGCTAAGTCATTCACAATTCATCAAACAATATTGGTGTTACTGTGTACAATGTTCTCCTGGTTCTGTTCACTTTGCTATGCATCAGTTCATCTAAGTCCTTCCAGGTATTTCTGAAATCATTCTGCTTGTCATTTCTTATGGCACAATGATACTCCATTACAATCATAACCACAGCTTGTTTAGCCATTCCCCAATTGATTGGCATCCCTTTTATATCCAATTCTTAGCCATCACAAAAAGAACTGCTATAAATATTTTAGTACAAATAGGTCCTTTTCCCTTTTTTTGGATGACTTTGGGATATAGACCTAATAGTCAATACATCTTTATTAAAGACCTGCTGTGTTTCAGGTATTGTACTCAGTTCTGGAGACAATAAAGAAAAAAATAGTGGCTATCTTCAAGGAATTTACATTCTATTAGAGGAGACAATTTGTTACATATGTAGGCATAATATATATAATATACATTACTACATATAATAATATGTAAAAACAATATATATATATAATTATTATACTTTTTTATATTTTAGGAGAGGCAAGTGTTAGAAGCCAAGGGTATCAGAAGCTAAAGATATCAGAAGAGAATTAGTACATAAGGTGGCACTTGATTTGAGCTTTAAGGGAAACTAGAGATTGTTGTGTTTAAGGAGCAAGCAAGTCAGTTTGGATTAGACTGTATTATCAAGCGTGTGGAGTACATGATGATGAGTAATTAATATATCATAAGGCTGGAAAGGTAGGCTGGAGCTAGGTTTTGAAGGGCTTAAAATGCCACTGGAGTTTGTCCCTATTGATCAGGCTTGGTTATATTTGTTCTGTAAGAATCTCACTTTGGCATCTGTGTATAGAATGAATCAGAGATGGAAGAGGCTTGAACCAGGGAGACCAATTGGGAGGCTATTGTAATAATTCTGGTAAGAGGAAATTAGAGCCTGGGGAAGAATTGCAATGTTGCAAGTAGAGAAAAGGGGATGAATATGAGATATATTGGATGAAATGAAGTAATGTATATGAGAACTCTGAACATCATAAAATGCTACACAAATAGAACTTATTTTGTTCCAAGTATAAATTCGATGTTTTTTTTTCAAAGCAACTGTTTACCAGTTTTGCTAGGAATGTCTTGGGTAGTTACCTAGATGCTAATAATTATACTGTGGAAAAGCTTTGGAAGGAATATGCATAAATAATGCAGATTACTTTGCAAAACTAATGCAATTTCTTCCACTAGTGACAATTGACTTCTTAAGTTTTTCATCTGCCCCTTAAAATTAGCTGTGTAACTGTGAGCAAGTTATTTGAGCTTTCTGATCTTCAGTCTCTTCATCTGTTAAAGGTAGACAATAACACATATTCCCTACCTCCGGGGTTCTTGTGCAGATAAAGTTTCAAGCACTATAAAATGCAAGTAATTGTCATTATAATAATTATTATTATCACTAGTAGTAGTAGTAGCAGCAACAGCAGCAGTGGTAGTAGTGATTGTACTGGTAGTATGAGTGGTAGTATGACTGAAAGCTGTCACAAGTTTCATCGTCTTCTGAAGCATACTGAGTGACACATGATGATAAAGTAGAAAAGTTATTAGAGAAGGACAGTATGTCTTTTAGGATGATAAAGTATAGTGAGAGTGGTACACAGATGATCTATATCATAAATTATAAAGCTCAAGCACACTCTAGGAAAGGCTTTCGATTTAGTAATAATAATAGCTAGCATTTGTATATACATTTCATATAGCACTTTGAATAGATTATCTTATTTCAAAACTCTGAAAGGTAGATTCTATTATTATCTCCATTTTACAGAAGAGAAAAACTGAGGCTGAGAGGTTAAATGACTTGTCTAAAGTCACAGAGCTTTTCATTGTTTAAGGCAAGATTTGAATTCAGGTCTTTCTGAGGGGGAGCCTACTACCTAAGAAGGCAGTGTATTTCACTTTTGGATAGCTGTAATTGTTAGGAAGTTTTTCACTAGTGATGATGGGATGATATGAGGACGACATATAAAAATCAATTAGATTTTTCTCTCTTGCACAAATTACATAATTTGTATGCATAGTTTCTGTTCAATGAAAAACTTCCTAACAATTACAACTGAATATGGGATAATAGCACAGTTTCCTAAGATTTATGGCTGAAAGAGAATTCAGAGTTTATTTTGTTTAGTCACTTCATTTTACAAATGAGGAAACTGAGATTTAAGACTTGCCAAAAGTTATATAAAGAGTGTGAAACTAACCCAAGGCAGCAAGGTATAAATTCTAGAAATGTCCAAAGGTGGCAGAAAATTTATTGCTAAAGGAACATAAGTGGGGCATAGACCAGTGAATGTAAACAGAAATATGGATTTTCAGCTTCATGTCACTCATTTCAGAGTTGGTTGCTAAATGCCTCCTAGAGGCTTATGGAAACTTCAAGTTAATTGTATGACTCTGGGCCTTGCTTCCAGGAACATGACTTGAACTGAAAGGAATTCAATCTTCTTAAACTAAAAGTCAAGGGAGATTGTGGGATTTTCCAGTGGAGGGGTAGTTGGAAAATAAAAGGCTTTGACAGCAGCCCGAGAGGTCTTTTCGAGTGCCAGCCTTGTGAGGTTATGGACCTCACTAACTGAAAATGTGTTGATTAGTCCCAGGCATGTTGGCAGACCAGTCTCACAAAAGAAAGATCAATAACATTGACTTTGAGGAAGTCCTAGTTGCTGATGACAGAAAGTTCCTGCAGAAGGCTGCCGTAGCATAGCCACAGTGAAGCACAACTGGTTGCTTCTGAGAATGAAGCTCCTAGAGGTAGTCAAATCAGGACACAAATGTGGGTATGTGGTAGTGCAGCGGATAGAGCTGAAGTTCAAATATGGCCTCGGATACTTGCTAGCTATGTGATCCTGGGAAAGTACCTTAACCATTGTTTGCCTCAGTTTCTTCAACTATTAAATGGTGATCATTATAGCACCTAATTCCCAGGGTTGTTGTGAGAATTAAATAAGGTAACATTTGTAGAGTATTTAGCAAAATGTCTGGCATATAGTAGGTGCTCAGTAAATGTTATTTCTCCCTTCCCTTCCTTTCCTACCAACAGTATAGGAATATATGGTTAATTTCACTTCTGTGTGTATGGGGATTAGAAAATAAAATTTGTCAATACCTTTTGTTTATCAGGAATTTCCAGATACACCCACTGTTCCTTCTACAACCCCTAGCAATTGTTCTTTTCCTTTTTTTTTTTTTTAAAGCTAAGCAAAAGTAATTGACATGGTCACTGAGTTGTTATTATTCAGTTTTTTTCAGTCATGTCTGACTCTGTGATTTCATTTGGGGTTTTCTTGGCAAAGATACTGCGGTAGTTTGCCATTTCTTTCTACAGCTCACTTTATGGGTGATGAAACTGAGAGAAATAGGGTTAAGTGACTTGCCCAGGATCACATAGTCAATAAGTGTCTGAGGCCAGATTTGAATTCAGGAAAATGAGTCTTCATAATTCCAGGCCCAGCACTCTATCCCCTCTAACACCTAGCTGCTATAGTCATTTCTTTTGACAATTGTATATAATTTTTTTTGTCCCTTTTGTCTTCTACCTCTCTGCCAAGGAAAGGAAAGTATTTTTTCCCTTTTTTGAGACCAAGATTGATCATTATAATTGTAATGGGGATCAGGCACATTCTCATACCACCTGAGATGGTACTCCTATACATTGAGGGAACTGCTTCTAGGAGAATTGTGATTACACAAAAGGAAGTACCCTGTGGGGAGTGGAACATGTGTGGACCTTCACTCCTTGGTTCCAGTTGGCTCACTGTGTGTATTGGAGAGGAGGTTCTTTGATTGGCTGCCAAGAGATTCCATGAAGGTCTGTTTGCTTCAGGTACTATCTCTTTATTTAATTCCCTTTTGGGTGATTTTGGGGACTCCTTTCTTTGTTCATGGTGTCTAATGAAAGGAGGGGTGACTGACATTGGGAATTCTGAAAGCTTGGGAAAGAAAGCCACGAGAATCTGGGAGTCAGAGTCTAGGATGCATTTTTCACGTAGCACAATATTGATACCCTGGGGAGCAAGGAGTGATCTTCCTGAGCAAACTTCAGGACATCAGCCCAGCAGAATGACTCATCCAGAAGTTATGCTGCATCTGAACCTGAACTTGGTGGGACCAATTGCAATAGAAAAACTGAGCTAAGTTTCCAGCCCAATATCCCAGAGACTGAGGTGATGTAGAGAAGAGTATGGCCCAGAGATGTTGAGGGAAATGTTTGTACTTTGTTTTTGCTATCTTAAAAGTAAATAGTCCTTTGTAAAAGCTACCCAGCATCAAGTGGGCAAAAGGAACTACCTGGGGATGCTTGTCCCTGGCTTCTAATAACAATGAAAACAGATGATACACAGACATGCCTCAACCCCCTTAGGGTACCCAAGAACTCTGAGGGAGTAATGTAGCATTCTGGCCCTTACACGGTGGGGTCAGAGCATATGTGCTACATTTTTACTTAGAATCTGACTTCTTTTTAGTGTTATGAAAAATGAAAACATTTATATGTATTATATGTAATATATGTATATTATATATTATTGTAGCCATTGTGCATACAACTATTCTGGTTCTATTTATTTCATTTTTTACTAGTTCAAACAAATCTGCCCAAGTTTCTCCAAATTTCTCACATTTTTAATAATGGAATACTATTCCAATATATACATATACCACAAAGTTTTCAAATTTTCCCCATTTTTTGGGTGTGTAATTTCCTTTTAGATTTTTGCCACCATAAATGGAGCTTCTGTAAATAGCAAAATATAACTTCAATGTAATAGGTATTTTTATTTTTTTATGATGTAGAGTGGAGATTGTTGGTCAGGGAGTTACATGTTACAGCAAAATGGGAATTTAGGATTCAGAAAAATAAACATTGTCAAAATAAATATTGCCATCTCTATTAGTTTATGGCTATCAGGAGAAAGATTGCTTATATAAATGATAACATAAATTTCTAGTTTGTGCTGCATACTTTGCAAGAGGATCATTTAAATAGAGTTGTCCTTGGGGAGATATGTGGGTTGACAGTGAAAATCCAAAATCCTGAATCAAGAATTTCTTGATGCTGAGGGTTTCCTATTCTGTGTTCCCCAATACTACTTTGCCTCTTGTACTCCACTGTGGCACCTTTCTTTTGTCTTAGTCCCAAAGACTTTATGAACTTTAATGAAGGGATCACTTCATTAACCACAAAACAGTGTAGCCACTTCAATAACGTGATGACAATGGCATAGTGGCTCCATAAAAATATTACAGCTTAGAAAATGAACAGTGATTTATTCATTAGTTAGCAAGTGAGAACTAGAGGCAGCTAGGTGACTCAGTGGTTAGAACATGACCTGGAGTCAGAAGACCTGAGTTCAAAAGCAGGCTCAGATGCTTACTAGTTGTGGCACCTTGGGAAAGTCACTTAACCTCTGTTTGCCCCAGTTTCCTCAACTGGAAAATGGGAATAATAACAGCATCTACCTCTAAGGGTTGTTGTGAGGATCAGGTGAGATATTTGTGTTTAGCACAGTGCTTAGCACATAAAAGGAACTTTAATGTTAATGGGATTTTTACTTAGCCAGTCTCTAACCTGAGAATGATGCAAAAGCAAGGCAGAGACAAAGTGCCAGTACTCAGGTAGCCATTTAATTAATTAGTTTCCTTAAGAGGGACAGATTTGCAAATAGGAAATTCTTCTGATCAGAATTCCACCTTGCTGAAGTAAAGAAAGAGATTATTTACTTAAATCACAATGGGAAGGGAGAGGGGAAGGTGGATTACAAGCCCACAAATGGAAGACAATACAACAATTCTAGAGTCCTGTAGGGGCAATGTTGCTAGAGTCCTTGGGGGTCATTACTTTGTGGGTCACAGGGTCAGAGTTCTGTGACATAGGTTCTACAATCTTTGTTTCGCTTCACTTAAGGTACATAAGCAGAAGGATGCCAGTGATTGAGTGTTGAGTGTTTCAACTGCATTGTAAGTTTGCATTTCAACTGCATTGTAAGTGTGACTCAATCTAGAAAAGGGAATTCTGAAAAATTCTGAATTATTGGTATATTCATTACACATATCATATCAATTATTATAAAAATTATAATTCCCTTCACATCTCTTCTTTTTGGCCAAAAGATCAGAATGACCTTTTTTTAGGCTGATAAGGAATAATCATTTGAAACATGATTTTAATTTTATGTAAGAATAAATGAGTTACAAGTTGAATGCCAAGGTAGATGGCAAAGCAAATAAAGAAAAGAAACATCATACTAGGGAGGGCAGAATGAAGGATGCTGCCAAGGTTTTTAGGCAACCAGGAGAGTAGATCAAAAGAAGGTAAGAGGGAAGCATGCTTCAGAATGTTTTGGCCCTTGTTCCATAAATTTTCCATTTGCTTGTTTAGAGCCTTAAGGTCTTCCTCTATTTGAGAGGATTGGTTGACATGTTATTTCTACATTCCTCCCCAGTGATGGTGCAGTGCTCCCGCCCCCTCTCAGTAATACCATGAGGGCAAGTGAATCAAGTGCATTTGGAGGCTGGTGACAAGCTTTCCTGTATAGTCCATGCCCATGGCTAGTTCTGCTGAGAGGTTACTGACGGATGGATACAGCACGTCAAAGGTGGCTGTGGTACCAGTCAGGGATCCAGTGGATGCCAACAAGGCTGCAATGAGCAGGAAAGGAAGTCTTAGATGCTGATGGAGGGACAATTGTAATCAGAGAGGAGCTTCAATGGAGTGGTTCCCTGGGAATAGGGACAAACTGAACATAGTGTAAACCAGGGGTGGGGAACCTGTGGCCTGGAGGCCACATGTGGCCCTCTAGGTCCTTAAGTGCAGCCCTTTGACTGAATCCAAACATCCACAGAACAGATCCCCTTACTAAAAGGATTTGTTCTGTTTTGTCTACAGTGTAGACAAAAGCAGGGAGGCCTTCCCAGAAGGAAGGGAGGCTGTGATATTGTGTAGAGCAGCATAAGAAGAATAGTTCTGTGGATGGGGACAATTCAAAAGCAAAGATACAGAAGAGTGAATCCCAGGCTGAGTGAGTGAGACTCATGGAAATCAGTGCCTTCAGGCAGGGTGTTTAGCAGCTCTGGCATGGTTATAGAACAAGAGGATTTCTGGGATTCCCACACTAACATGGGAATTGAATAGATACCTTTACAGTTACCTTTGTTGTGGGTAAAGGTCAGAGGTCTGATGTTTAATTTGGTAGGGCAGGCCCCCATAATCCATTTGCTACAAGAGGCCTTTGCAGTCTTATGAGATTCCCCATTTTCATTCAGGGAGCTGGCGAGAGGAATCAAGTGAGGCATTTAGGAAAGCGAGCCATGTGGAGTTCAGAATAAAGGTAAAATTACTGCATTGCATTCGATTTAATGATCAAAGGCGAGGGCCCATGTTGGCACTTATTCCCTGGATGTAGAGTAGAACCTGTGTGTCTAGAGAGTCCTGAGTGTAACAGACCTTAACCGTAAGGGTCTGATATGCTAAGGACTCTAAAACCTGCTAAGCCCAATATTTCTCAGTTAATATGCTCCTTATTCTTAAGAGCAGGTGACCCCAAGGTTGTGAGCATCAGCTGTTTGGGTTTTAATTAATCTTAGCATTAGAGAACAATACCACTAGCCTAAGAAGCTTGTAGTAATGAAATGGCATATGGAAGTCTAAGGCATCTCGAAGAAATGTACCTTGAAGTAGTCAAAATATGTGTTAATAACTCAATTATTACTGGAAGAAAACAGCATTATTGCTGGTTTGTTGCTATTCTTCATTCTCTTCCCAGGTGGTTGTTTGGCTGTAGGCAAACCACAGCCCCAATTTGCTAGTGCTAAGAGATGCTGAGCTTTTCAAGACTCCCTAGCTCATTCTGAGTACTTAGTGTAGGTTCTCTTTCCTCACCCCCACCTCACCACGGGGAAAGAAGAAGAATAAATTCAAGAGGAAAATCACTTAGAAAATTCGAAGAGAAAAACAACTACTTGTTGCAGTCCATGTAAGGAGAGAGTCCCAAGAGGTGGAGAATGAGCAGGAAGAGGGAAAAATAGGGGACATTTTTTCTAAGTATAATTTGAAATGAGCATCTCAATTCAAGAAAGTTAATTATCAGAAAACTTCAAGTTCTCTGCATATTTTATGGTCTAGTAGTGGGGATATGGTTATTAAAAACTTCAAAATAAAGATTATTATATTACACATATGTTAGTTAGCCAAGGGTAAATGTCGGCATTTTCCTTACAGCTGTAGAATGTTAGAGATAGAAGGAACCTTGGAGATCATCTACTCCACTCAACTTTTTAAGAAGAGGATATTGGAGCTGACAATTTGGTCTTTAAATTGATGGACAATTGCTTACTTTACTTGCACTTGTGTCAGTGATTGAAATCCTAACTCCATTAAAATGTGAGTTCCTTGGGTGCAGGCACTGTGTTTTTGCTTTTCTTCTATCTTCTGAGCTTAGTGTAGTGCCAGGCACATACTAAGCACTTAAAAACTTGTTGACTGATTGACTGACTTTCCCTGCTCTGCACCTAAAGCAGTTCTTAGACACCCTAAGCAGTACTTCATAAATGAGAAACAAGAGTGAAGTCCGTATGGCATAGATGAGTTATCTCATTTCTTTTTGTAGATCTACAATGAGACCAACAACATGGAAAAATGGGCTAAATTAGTCTAATACACCAACTCATGATATTCATGAGTCATTTGTGGGGAAGGAGAAAAGAAGCTAATATTTGAAAAGTAAAATTATGAAGTTGGGCAAGTTAGGGTAAAAGTATATGGGGCCAAAAGGAGATGTGACCAAAAGGAGAGATGCATTCAGAAGCTGTCAAAGGAAGAACAGAATGTCTTCCACTACCATAGTCTGTCCTGCCTCAAGTATAGGATTAAACTAGTTAGCCTGTGTTGGCTTAGGTGTCACAAATAAGATGTTTAATACTGATTTGAGTCAAGATTTTATATATATTAAACATTGACTGTAGGGATTATTATGGTCATTTTTTTTAACATTGCAGGCAACCAATAATTTTTGGTTACTACTTTACATTTGAAAACCAAATGGAGCTTTCCAGCTTAAAAGTTCTCCCATTATAGAACACACATTAAAATCTTTAGGAAAATATATTAACACTAAATGTTAATACCCTGACCAAATAGCAAAAAAAAAAAAATTACAAGAAGATGCCCATTTTCAGCAGAAAATTAAAGACTAAAAATATCCCATTGGCATATTCCCTAGTGAAAAGGTCAGAATTAGTCATGTTTAATGAAACTTCCTCATCACAAAATCATTCTTAATATCATGAACCCTGAAGCAAAATTAACAATCTGGTAACACTGAGCTAAAATAATCATATGACAAAATAGAGTCTGAAGAGATCTTCATTCAGAGTGGACTTGAAAGAGAGGTAAACAGGCTCCTTTATGGAAGTAAGGAAAGCTCAAATTATCACAGTCAAAAACTCTCATCACTAAACTGTTGACTTAGAAACATAGAATTATTTTTTATGACAGTCATTAACACCAACCATAAAAAACCTCACATCAGTAGCTTCTTGAATAATAACATTTGTGGTATTACATGTAAAAATTCAAGTCAGAGAAAATTTTTTGCTCTTACTCTGTGATTAATGCAAATTTCCTTTCATTTATCCAGAGATTTATCCAAAAAAAGATGACCTTCAAAAAAAGTGTTTTCCTGAATCTTCAAATTGACATATTTCCAAAATTATATGTAAAACTTATTTTCTATCTTTAACTCTTTCCTTGTAAGCATAGTGGAGTGTAGGATTTTGAACTATAAGGGAACCCAGATGACATCAAATCCAATGACTAATGGATCTTTTAACAACTATTAAGTTCCTGCTGTGTGCTAAGCATTGAGGATATCAAGACAAAATATACTATTGTCTAACCTCTATCACCCTATCTTTTTTCACCTACAAGAATATGCCATATCTGTTGCATTTGCCTTATGTGCAAGTCTAGTAAACTACTCAAAAAGTAAATGAGTTTAATCAAGCATGACCTGTTGTTGAAAATGTCACGCCAACTCTTATGATTACTACTTCGTTTTCTAAATGTCTATTAGGTGTCATTTTAATAAGATAGTCAAGAATTTTGCCAGTATGAAATGTTATTACTTGGCAGGAAAAATAAAAGCAATATAAAAATTGTTTTGTTTTTTTCCTGGTCTTTTCCTGATAATTGATAGGGATTCTAATTTCCATTGCCTGAAGTGAGTAGGCAGTTAGTAAGTGTTGTTGAAACTAAATAAAATGAACTTCATATTTAGGCCACATCTAGAGGGGCTTGCACAGAGTGATATGTCCAATAATGATATTTATGTATTTAGATATATCCAGTTATACCACGTTATTTGAATGTGTGCTTTCCATATTCTTCCTTTCTCTATGCTGAATGGTACAGTCAGAGCAAGATGGACTTAATGATTAAGGAAATAGTGAGGGTAGACCGTCTAGGGTTAATGATAGGCAATAGCAAGACACTAGGAAAGAAAGTCAGAACAAAGGAAAAGACAGAATGATCTAAAGTAGAGGGAATTGTAGGAATGTGAATAATTCATTGATTTGTAGTAGTAATGACACAGACTTTTTAATTCTTTGTCAAAGGCTATTTGATCAACTTTGCTTCTGGAGTAGAATGTTCAGGGCTTAAAATAATCTCAGCTGTACCTGAACCTTTCTTTTTCTTTTTTTTAAGTTGCAAAATCACTTAATCACCTAAGCTTTTTGTTTGTTTGCTTTCACCAGATCTGTGATTTTATTAATACATCAAGCATCAGATGAGCAAACTCCCTCTACTAATGGGAATCACATAAGTGCTCAGCATTTTATAATCTTTAAGTTATTTGGGGGCACTGAGAGGTAAACTGATTTGCCAGAAGTCACATAGGCAATCAGTCAGACATGGGACTTGAATCCACATTTTTCTGACTTTGAGCCCAGCACTCTATCCATGATGCTGTGTTGCTATTATGACTGCTTTTATATATGGATACTGATGAACTCAGTAGCAGAGTGTAGTAAGAAGGCCGAATTTATGATCCCAAAGAGAATCATACATATATCTGAACAGTTCAGAATCGTTGGGTATAAGGAATTCTCTAGGTAGAAGGCAGAAGGATTAAAACATTTATTTAGGCTCCAAAGTAACAGATCCACTAACCGGCCTCCCCATTTTGACATTTTGATCACAAGCTACCGGGCCCAATAAGTCCCCCTCACAAGAGTAACCAGGAGGCCACAGAAAAGCATGATGGTATTAAACCAAATCATATTCATGCTGGTAAGAAAATTACCCACTGCCCTCAAGTTCTTGCTCGGCACTCCTCGGTCCACACACAGGTGAGCTCTACTTCTGGGTTGGCTCTGCTTCCTCAGCTCCTGCTTCAGCTTCGGCTGTAGCTGTCTCTGTCACCGTCGCTTCCACCACGCTCTCCAAGCTGTGTCCCAGCTAGCTGAGTACTTCCTCTCTCCTTCAGCTCTTAACTGCTGTCACGAACCGCCTCACCAACTGCCTCTCCACTGCCTCTCCAACTGCTTCTTAGCTCTGCTCCAACCATTCTGCAAGCTCCTCCCACCACAGGCTTCTATTGGCTCCAGTCCTAGCCACTCCCCCCAGAATCCTGGGAGGCTCACATACACATAGGTTCCACCCCCAACAGGGCTCTGGGCCTGGGGCTTAACACTTAGCAAGGCTCAACAAAATACATTGAGTTACTCAAAGAAAACAAAGACCATTTTGCTTATCAACACACAGAGTTACTGATTTCAGAATCTAGTAACCAGAGGAGTAGGTATACATCTTCATAATTGTTTTAGATTTTTTATTTCTACTTCTCTATCAGAACTTTCTCACCATGGTTTGGGGTAAGGGGTTCTGACAACATGCACTCTAATATTGCTGGTCTATGCAAAGAAATGAAAGAAAATATTAAGAATTATTAATAATAAATAAACATAGAAATATGTAATATATAACATAATAATACATTATGATATATAATATAATATATAATACAGTAACATTAATACTATATTATAAATAAATATAAATATATAATATATAAATTTATAAATATAATAAAAATATTAAGAAAATAGTTTTTATAGGAAAGAAGGAAACAAACATTTATTAAGCACCTACTGTTTGCAAGCATTGTGCTAAACATTTTACAAATATTATTTTATTCTCATGAAACTCTGGAAGGTAGGGGCTATTATTATCCCCACTTTACAATTGATAAAGTGAGGCAGACTAAGGTTAAGTGGCTTGCCTGTGGTTACATAGCTAGTATGTTTCTGAGACTTGATTTGAACTCAGGTTTTCCTGACTTCCAGACTTTCCCATTATTTTATTGACTGAGCCACCTAGCTGCCAGTTCACAAAGGTTATTAATATGATAGATGCATCTGAAGATCCCTGTTTCCGCAATAGTATGGATGATATCATTGTGTCTACTGAGTATTCTGTATTTAAGACAAAGTGTTGAAATATGGCTTTTAAACATTAAAGGGTTAAAGACAATAAAAATATATATGAGAAGAGGATCCATAATAGAATAAGGCTGTGTCTTCCACCCTCTTCTCTGTCTTTCTCTCCACTTCCTCTTGGCAACCACATAATATCCTATAGTTTAATCTCTTATTCACATATACATCTCTCTCTCTCTCTCTCTCACTCTCTCTCTCTATCTCCTTATGTATCTACCGCCATCTACTTTTCTACCATGAGTTCTATTATTGCATTTCTAACTGCCTGTTGAATATCTGTACCTGGTGTCCCACCAACATCTCAAATTCTACACGTGCAAGATGAAATTCATCCTCTTATACCTGTCATTTGTGAGAACAAACACCAAAATCTGAAATAGTTTTAGATACAAATTTATTAGGTTGTTTGGTAGAGGAGAATGAGCTGGAAAGAAGGTGTGGCTCCCTCTTGTCCAGGCTCTGGAAGGTTTACATTATATAGAATTCAGACATGGGTACCTACATATGAAACACATACAGATTGAGATTGATATTAGCAAATATAAACATTCGATAACATGCAGATGAAGCCATAACACAAGAGGAACCCAAAACATTAGCTTGGGTGCATCCAAAATGAGACCTGGGAGAGTGGACCAAAACATAGATGTTTTGGATGTTTCTAGGACCTGGAGGAACCCAAATTCTTTGTGGTGATCTCTGGTAATCCTGGAGAATTACTGAGGTTAGAGTGACATTCTAGGTGCAAACAATCTTTAGTCAAATAAAATTGGATTTAAATCGCATAGTAATTAATGTTTTCCAAACAATATAATAAAGTATTACATATGTGTATGTATATACATATCTATCTATCTATCTATCTATCTATCTATCTATCTATCTATCTATCTATCTATCTATCCTTTCTATCTATCCATCTTCTTTCTGTATCAATTTACCCTCATCTCTACTGTTTCTATTCCAACTGCCTGATGTCCCACTGATATCTCAAAATCTAAATTTCCAAGATAGAATTCATCCTTTTATTCTCCAAATCTACTCCTCTTTTTAACATTTATACTTCTGATAATGTTACCACCAATCCCCCAGTCACTCAGGTTCAAAACTTGAGTTATCTTTTCCTCTTCTTTCTTCATAATTCCTCATATACGAATAGCTGCTAACTTCTTTCAGTTCTACCTTGGTGATATTTCATGCATCTGTCTCTTGCTTTCAACACTCACTGCCACTATCCCTTGTGTGCCTTTCATCATCCCTCTGCTGTATTCTTAAAATAGCCTCCCCGCTTCTAGACCCCAGTCTCCCTGCACTATTTTCTCTGCTCATCACACTGTTACCAAAGTAATGTTTATATTGTACAGTTTTGATTATATAACTCTCTTACTCAGAAACTTGCAGTATTTCCCTACTGCTTATAGGATAAAATACAAATTTCTTAGTCTGGCTTTTGTATATATGTATATACATACATATACACACACACACACACACACACACACACACATACATACACATACATATTGAATCCCTCAATAGAATATAAGCACCTGGAGATTATGGATTATTTTTTAAAAATCTATCTTTTATATTTATATCATTTATATCTTCATTGCCTTACACATAATAGGCACTTAATAAATGTTTATTGATTGATTAATTGATTATATGATCTCTAAAGGCCCTATCATTTCTAAAATACTATGAACTTATAATTATCTATGAATTTAGCTGATCCTGCCTATTAGATTGTAAGTTCCTTGAGAGCAGAAACTTTATATTCTTTTTATCTTTGTATCTTCATTGCCTAGTAGAGGGCATTATACATAGTGAACATTTAATAAAAGAGAATTAACAAAGTAGGAAAGAATATAGAATGGTCATAAATAGCCACATAGAAAAGTGTATTCAATTATACTTTGATAGCACTCAGAATAAAATAATTGAGGGGTAATTTGAGGGGAAACTTGGCAGCTAATAGAAACTACAGAGAAGCCCTGACCTTGTCTTCAAGTAGTCATGCTGTCTAACAGTTCCTGAAAACTGGGAGCAAGGAACTTTATTTAGTGACTGAAAAATTAGAGGATGTTTTGCCTAAGGAATCATGACATAGAGTTGAATCTTAAATGGCTTTCCAAAGATGAAGATGAAACCTGGATTCTAAGCAGCTCTCATATGTGTTGATAGCTCTCTTTTTCACAAGGTAGGTGAATTTTTGTTTGAATTCACAATGGATTCCTCAGGATAGGGACTGGACTGTGATTTCATTGATGGGAGTTCTTAAGAATGAATTTACATTCTGAAATATTAAGGCCTAGTAGCTCGGAGAAAGCCTTAACTGCACTATAAAACAAAAATTACTCTTTAGATTTTATTTGATGAATTATTATGGCATCCATAAAAGACAACAAAGGGATAGGAACTGGACCTGTGATTTCCCTGAAATAGGGAATTCCCAGGTAAAATAACTGCTTCTCCCAATGTGGGTTAACACTTTTGAAATTTATAGTCTTAGAGAGTTGCCTAGAACAAAATGGTTTGTGAAGGGTCGCATAGACCGTATATATCAGATGTAGCACTTGAGCTTAGGTCTTCCTTGATTCAACAACAGCTGTCTATACACTTCATCGTGATGCCTCTCTTTTTATCTTTAGCAAGACTAAATTTGCCTATTTGTATTGCTCCTCTAAGACCAAGAGGAACAAGTCAATCCTTTCATGAGGCAGGAATTCAAACATATAAGGAGAACTATTATGTCCTCTAGATATCTCTTAATTGGATAAATATCCCCAGTTGCTTCTAGTCATAAAATTTTTGAATAATCTATTATAAAGTTTATTAATATCTTTCTTTTGTTATGCCTAGCCTTTTAAAAAAATTTTAGTTTACAACATTCAGTTCCACAGGTTTTTGGGTTCCAAAATTTTTCTCCTTCCCTCTCCTCCCCTCTCCCCACCCAAGATGACATATAATCCAATATATGTTCTATATTTACCTCCCCATTGAACTTATTTACATAACAGTCAAGTTGTAAAGAAGAATTATAACTAATGGAATGAATCATGAGAATGGAGAAATGAAACCAAAAAAGAAGGGAAAAAAAAGAGAGCAAATAGTTACCTCCATCTGCATTTAGACTCTAGTATTTTTTCTCTGGATGTGCATAGGTGCCCTGTCCACCAGGGCCAGTTAACATGGGGTTCAAGGAGGACCCAGCCTGAAAAAGAAAAGGTGAGAGAGAAGAAGCAAGAGACAGACAGCTGTGGCTGGCAAAAAGCACTTTATTC
>CM053622.1:616846415-616870384 GCA_028646595.1 Phalanger gymnotis | reverse complement strand
GATATGGCTTCGGAGAAAATTCTTAATCAAGCATAGGTTAAATCATAATAAGACTTACAATAGATAATTTTGATCTTATAAAATTATATTTTTTGCACAAATAAAATCAATAAGAACAGAATTTAAAGAGAAATGGCAGAGTGGGAAAATATTCCCATCAGATATCACTGATAAATGATCCAAAATATGCCAGAAATTGACACATAATACCTTTAGCTATTTTCTAGTACATAAGTTGTCGGAAGATATGAACAATCCTTTTTAAAAGAATTTCGAACTACAAATGATCACATGAAAACATAATTGAAATCACTTATAATAAGAAAAATGTGAATTTAAACATCTCTGAAGATTTACCTTATACCAAGTAAATTTACAATGATGCCAAAAGAAGTGTCAATAATAGAAGGACCATGGCAACCAAGTATTCTGATGCATGTAGATCCATGAAATGTATATTTGTAGATACATGAAATGACCCAACAATTCTCCATTTCAATTTCAAGTTATACGAGAAAAGAGAGTAACTATAAATACACTTTTGCTCAGTAATCTCACTACTGGACAGATATCTCCAAGAAATTTAAATCAGAAATAAAAGTCTAAAATATATCAAAATATCAATAGTGGCATTCATAAGTGAAAAACAGAAAAAGCAGAATCAAGAGAGCAATATACATAATAACTACAACAATGCAAATAAAAAAAAAACAACTCAGTTGAATTCTAAGTAATGGGAAAATCAGGGTGAGTTTCAGAGTAGAGTTAATGGAACTTCCTGCCTTCCTCTCTCCTTTCTTCCTTCCTTTCTCCCTTCCTTCCTCCTTTCTTCCCGTCCTTTCATCCTTCCTTCCATCCTTCCATCCTTCCTTCCATCCTTCCTTCTGACCTTCTTCCCTTCCTCCCTATAGTATTTTAAAGGGTTTTAATTTTATTCTGTACTTTGCTAATTAAGGTAAATTGATGAATTTGGAATACCATTATGCTTAAAAAGACATCAAAACAAATACAAAATGTAATCCGTTGTACAAGGACATTTATTTCTGAAAAGATTATTTTGGGGAACAGTTCAGATAATCTTCAATTTGACATTCTAAAAACTATTAAGTAAAATTATGCATAATTATTTTTTGTGCTTTTTGAGTAAAAACTAATAGTGTTGCATCATTAGTCATAGTTCAACTTATAAATACTAACATAATTTCACTTTTATTCTATTGAAAATAATTTATTGCACTCTAGCGAAGGGTGACCTTTCTGAGTTTTATTAAATTGGATGCTGAGCCGCTAAAATGTGTGTTGCCTTTAGGTTTATGACTAGATAGTGTCAATGTGTCTTGCCTACCTGTAAGCCCACCAGTAAATAACAAGGAGCAAATGAAGAAATAAAAGCTGTTGCTTAGCCTCGAAACAACATCCTAATGCCATCGAGCCCAGAAAAATTACATTTCCTCCTCTCTCTTATTGACTAATGTCTACATTCCCCCTCCAAGCCATCCACTATTCATTTGTTCTACTCTAATATAAAGAAGAAAAAAAAAGACAATGAAAGCCTATTATTTTCCTCAAAATGTAGATACCAACAAAAACCTGATAAAAGAGGATGAAACAAGGAGTCAGATAAATTTTTTTTTCTTATTGCAGTAACCCACTGTTTTTTAGGAAGCACTGTAAGGATAATTAAAAGGAATTATTTTATCCTCAAAGTCTTACTTCCATGGTTCATTCTGTAACAGAGAAGGACTCTGATTTATTTATTTATTGATGCATCCATCAATTCATTTATTCATTCATATATACTTATATTATTATTCGCATTTGAAGTAGATGATATTATTACTCCATTTTACAGATGAGGAAACAAAAGTTGCAAAAGTTTCTGTGACTTGCCTAGGAGCACAAAATTAGCATCTGGGACAGGATTTAAACTCAATTCCTTCTGACTCCAAGTCCAACATCCTATCCAATGGGCCACATCCAGTAGCCTTCTTGAAGGCAATTCTAGACAAATATGAGTTCCAGCAGGTTCTACCACATTGGAAAGACTTTGAATTTGGTCTGAGGCCTAGTGCAGTTAACTGTGGAGGACTCATCACCAGTAAACTGTCCACAAAAAAGCTAATAGGATCCTGGGATGCATTAAGGGAGATGTAGTTTCCCGGAATATGGAGGTTATAATCTCACTGTTTTCTTTCCTGATCAGACCACCCCTAAAGTATTGTGCTCAGTACTAGGTGCCACAGTTTAAGAAGACATTTAGCATTTGGAAATTTCCTAGAGAGCAATCAGGATGCTTAAGGGCCTTTAGTCAATGTTAGATGAGGATGTCTTGAAAGATCTAGAGATCTTTAGATTGGAGAAGATGACACTTGAGGTGTGTGTTTTTGGGCACACATCATTTTTGTTGCTGCATTTGAATGGATGTCATGTGAAGAGAAATTAGATTTGTTCTTTTTGGACCCATACTATAGATCTAGAAGCAGTGGATGGAAGTTTCAAAGAGACAAATTTAAGCTTGATGTAAGGAAAACAAACTCATAATATAGTTGGCCAAAAGTGGAATAAGTTCTCTTAGGAGGTAATGGGCTTATACTCACTGAGATGTGGTTCCCTTCTAATTCTAAAATTCTGCGAAATCTGAGATGAATTCTTTGGCCATGGCAATCTCTGAAACAATGAAACAAAATAAAAGGGACCTCGTGTAAGTTCCCTTCCATATATGTGATGATGGTGGCAAAAAACCAAACCAAAACAAAAAATACCCAGAATAATGAAATCCTAGATCTGAATAATTACACCAAAAATATAGTATGGATCTTTGAACTAAGCATTTATTAATGGAGGCCCTACCAAACAAGAAAGTTGTATTAAAAAATCTGCCCCTTCTTTCCGGATATATATCATAGGGTCACAACTTTGTTGTTATTGTTGTTCAGCCATTTTTCAATCTGTCCACCTCTTTGTGACCCCATTTCGGGTTTTCTTGGCAAAGATACTAGAGTAGTTTGCCATTTCCTTGTCCAGCTCATTTGACAAATAGGAAACCAAGGCAAACAGGGTTAAATGATTTGCCCAGGGTCACACAGCCATTAAGTGTCTGAGGCTGGATTTGAACTCAGGAAGATTAGTTTTCCTGATTCTAGGCCTGGTGCTCTATCTATTGTGCTACCTGGCTGCCTTTAGGACCACAGCGAAATGTACTTTATTATTACTATGTTTTAGTTCTTGAGAGAAACAAATTATAATATATGCAGAATGTTCAACTTTGGTTGGAGAAGAGATAGTTATCTTCATATCCTGGGATTATTCTAAGTAAAATTTTTCGGTGTGCAAAATTTTATTTTTGCTAAGTTCCCACATTTTCCCTTTTTGATTCCTTTCTACTCATTCGTAGTTCCCATCTTTAGCTCAATGGAAAGAAGACTATATTTAGAGTCAAAGGAGCTGGATTCAAATCTTGGCTCTACTACTTACTATCTGTGTAACATTGGGAAAGTTATAAAACTTAACTCCCCAAGGCCTCAGTTTCCTCATTTGTAGAAGGAGGGGTCAAGATTCAAAATCTAGGGTCTCTTCTAGCTCTTTATCTATGACCCTGTTAGTGCTCCCTACCAAATTACCTTCTACATATTTTATTTGTAAACTTATGTGTGTGTTATCTTCCCTGATCTTTTTTTTTTTTTTGCCTGTGTAGGCCCAGAACTTAGCACATAGCAGGCATGTGATAGGTGCTTAATATTTGCTTGTTGATTCAAACATATAGAATATTAATACTTGCAAGGAAATGAATTTCATCATCTCATAACTCCCCAACAGTCAGTTTAATGAAAAAATAACAATTAGACACAAGCTTTACATATCTATCATCCATAAACAGATAGCAAATGGCATTTGAATCAGTAAGATCTAAGTTCAAATCCTACCTCTGACATATTCCAGCTGCATTAAAATGGACAAGTTAGCTTCCTAGGGTCTTAGACAACTTTTTAATATAGGAAGTCATTAGACCTACAATGCATTCGTGGAGGGAAATCCTATATCCAGACAATAAGCTGACAAACACAAAATCCAAAACAGTGTGTAGTTCAAAGAAGCCAACAATATAGTGAATTTTATTGAATCTTACAGATGATACCAAACCTAAAAATAAAAAAAAACCAACAGAATCACATTTTCTTTATTTGTTCACAATTTATTTAGTTATATATTAACATATTATAATATATATTTATATAATCTCCTTGACCTTAATAAGACAAACACCATTTAATGTCTATTGGTATCTTTCTTCCAACCACCGTGCACATGGAATTCCTAATCAACAGCTGTATAAATAAATCCAATATGTTAAGTAAAGAAAGAGGTTTTAGTTCTTTAAGATTGAAAAGAAAAGCTATATACAACCTCATACATGGAAAAGCTTCATTGTATTAGTCTGCATCTTTCTGCCTCAGGGACAGAAACTATATTGAAAGCAACTTGAGTAATCAGAGTTCATAAGGTTTGAAAACATTGTCAGAGCATGTGGATGAACATGGCCCCAGTGGTCTCTTTGAGGTCCTAAATGGCTGACCCCATCAGCCTTGGCCTTAAAAATGTATCTGGGACCCTAGAGCCTGTGAGTTCCCTCAGCCACCATCCTTGACCCTCTGCTCTAATTTGTTCTGTATTTACTTCTGTCCTTCTGACCCAAACTTCCTTTCTTAGACTTAGGGTCTTTGTTGTGTGTTTTTTTGGTGACATTGGACCCTTCTTACCTTCTTTTGGTCTGATCTCCCAGCTTCTACAGATTGGTTTTGGCTACTGATTCCATCTTGCCTGTGCTGTGTACACCTGGGAACCAGCTCTCTTTTCTGACTGTAGGACTCAGTGACAGCTGAGGCTTTGGTCCTCAGCAGGGATCTTAGCTTATAACTCTCTATTACTCTCCCCCTACATCTTTCCACTGTCAGTTCCCATGGCCTCATTTAATTTCTTAAGTCCCTGGCTCCCTCTGGATTATGATGAGGATAGCAAGAGATTATATCATCCATACCTTTGACCCTAGATGGAACTGAAAAAAAACAGATTGTAATCTATTCTGATTTGCATTTTTTCCCTTCGTCTTTGAATGACCTAAAAGAAGGAATAAAGTCTAAACAACAGATATGAACTAACAAGTTGTCTTTTCCCCATAATATCACATGAATGATAAAAAATGTGAGCTCATTTCCCCAATGAGCTTGTACATGATATAATTTATCTTCAGAAAACCTTTTATTTTGTTTTTCAATTGTTTGTGCCATAAAGAGGTAGAATAACCCACATAAGGTCACACAGCATTTTAGAGTCAGAGCCTGGAATATAAATCAATCAACAATCTTTTATTAAACCCATTGTTATCTGGAAATGTGCTAGCTGCTGGGGATATAGATATAATGAATGGAATAATTCTACTCACAAGGAGCTCACACATTAATGGTGAAAGGCAACAGAGTAATTAATTATTAAGATATTAAACACAGATATGTACAAAGTAGTTAAATAAATGTAATTTGGGAGGGAGAATGCTAAGAGTTGACAGGATTGGAAAGGGCTTCATGTAAAAGGTGGAAATACTTTTCTACTTTTTTAAAGGAAGAGCAAAAACATATTAAATAGAAGTGGAGGTTCATTCCAGGTATGGGGATGACCAGTGAAAAGGGAATAAGCATCTGCTGTATGCCAGATACTTTTTATAAATATTATCTCATTTGTTCTTCACAACAAACCTGGAAGGCTGGGTGTTTTTATTACCTTTATTTTACAGATGAGGAAACTGAGGCAAACAGCAATTAAATGAATTGCTCAGGTTCACACAGCTAGTAAGTTTCTGAGGCCAAATTTGAACTCAAGTCTTGCTGAGCTCCACGCCCAGCGCTCTAGCCACTGTACCACCAGCTGCCACTGTTTCTCTGTGAAAAGGCATAGAAATGGAAGATGTAGTATGAGGAACAGAGACAAGGCCAGTTTGGTTTGATCACAGAATATAGGAGGCAGAATAATTTTGACTGAGGCTGGAAATATAAGTTGAGACAAGATTGTGAATGGGTTTAAAAGCTAAACAGAGGAGTTTCTATTTTATACTAAAGGAAATTGGAAACTACTGGAGTTGATTGATTAGAGGAGTCACATGATGGTATCTACATTTAAGGAAAATCACTTTGGCAGCAGTATGTAGGATGGACTGGAGTGGGGAGAGACTTGAAGCAGCAAGAACACTCATGAGGCTGTTGTGATCATTCAGGAAAGAGTAGATGATGTGTGTGGCAGGGAGGAAGTGAGTACTTGGAGAGAACTAGGGAATTTTGGAAGAAGGGAGGTTTTGGGGAGAAAGATAAGGGGTTCAGTTTTGCATGTGTTGAGTTTGAGATATTTCTGGGATATCCAGTTTGAAATTTGAAATAAGCAGTTGATGATCTAGAATTGAAATTCAGAGGAGAGGATTGGGCTGGATATATTATAGATCTATGAGTCTTCTGCTTATAGATAATAATTAAATTCATGGAAATATGAATTTGATCCCTGGAGTACTCTTCTAGGAAAGTGGGACTAATGATGAAACTGGAGAGGACCTTAGCAATAAATTAGTCCATCCTTTCTCATTGTGTACATAGAAACCTTGGGATATGGAGAAATTATGTAACTTGCCCAAGGTCACAAGGAAGGAAGCAAAGTATCTTAGTATAGATTTTCTAATTCTGTTTTATAATAGAGAGTTGCTGCTGAAAAATTTTTAGACCTATGGTGCATGAAATCAATGTCTGACCAGTAGGTGTCTAATCGATGCTTTTTGATTGATTAATTGATACCTGCGGAAGGATATAAAATCATGGATGAATTGAGAATAGTTAGAAGTTATTAATGGAAATGAATACCAAAGGCATTTTTTAGATCACTACAGTTAGAGGGAAAGGAAACAAATCTTCAGCTGGTAGAGTTTGAGATTGATGACCCTGACCCTGGGACTACTGGGAAAGTTGGCTTAATCATTTCTATTCCCTTTGGGGAGCATTTATAAAGTGTAGAAGTAAGCCATGAGTGATCATCTCAAAGGCTTTCAGCTTCCCTTCTATTGCAAAACAGAATGAACACATCTAACCTTAAGTATTTCTAAAAAGACATAACATTGACCAGTAGAAAGAGCCCTGAATAGGAGCCAAGATGTCTGGCTTCTGTTCTTGGCTTTGCTACTAAACTGCTGCATGACTAAGGAGCATGTGTATATGGGTGAATGGGAGGAGAGAGCTGGGGGAAAAGGATGGGGCTTGAAATTTATGAAATCCCTCTGCTTTTTCCCCTTCTAATGTGTGCATAACGGATAAGATGGATGGTCACTCTGGGAAGTCATCTGGCATTCATGATGTAGGTAAGAGGATCACACTTTAGGCCCGAGTCTGGGGGACCCCTCCAGGAATTAGTTGAAAGTAGAGAAAAAGAAGAGAGAGGAAGTACCCCTCTTCTCAGAGATGCCATCCTGTGTTATTCACCTGGATGGTGATAAGAATATGAATCCCCACACCCCTCTTTTTAATATCTCCTTCTTTCCCTAGTTATTTTTCTGTTTGTAGTCTCCCCTGAGCTACAACTTTGCTCTTTAGAAGAAAAGGAATAAAGCCATTGCTCCATGATATTATTTCCTTGGGTCACAAGGAAATATTGTTTCATATTTGAATCCCTGCCACTCAGGTGTCCCTAAGTATAGAGCTCTTTGAGGCTTTGTGGGAAGTTAGCAAGATATGAATGCTTAGAGCAACACCTCAGAGAAGTTGTTTTTGATGCCAGTTTTATGTGGCTTTATTCAAAATGTTATAGGAAAGTAAAGAGTATCAAGAAAAATATTCTTCATGAACCATCCTTTTTGCTATTCTTTTGTTTTTTAGTCCATACTGTACCTAATTAAAAGATTTATGTTCCTTTTGTACTCTTCAAATCCCAAAGTAGGTATGATAGGGCCAGCAACAAATAAAATCCCAATGAAAATGTACTTCAAATAGCCATCTTTATTTGAGAAAAGAAGGCAGATATAATGAGAAATCAATTAATCAATAATCCTTAATTCAGCACCTACTGCATGCCAGGCACTGTGCTGGATGCTGGGCCCACACTTACAAAGAATGAAACAATCCCTGCACAAATGTGAAGTTCATACACACCAAAGAGTTAAATGCAAGGTAGTATGAAAGAGAGGGCACTATCAATTGAAGGGGAGGGGGAAGATCTGTACAGGCCTCTGACAGAAGATGGTTCCTAAGTTGGATCTTAAAAGAAGATAGGGATTCTAAAAGACAGAGACAAGAAGGTAGTACATTCCAGACCTGGAGGACAGACAGTGTGAAAACAGAGATGGGAGTTAGAATGCTATGAGGGAAAAACAGATACAGCAGGAAGGGAAATGATATCTAACGAGTCTGGAAAGATAGTTTGGAGTCAGGTTGTAAAGAACTTTAAAGGCTAAACAGAGGAATTTATATTTTATCCTAAAGGCAATAGGCAACTATTGGAATTGATTGAATAGAGTAGTTGTGTGGTAACATCTGTTTGAAAGGACAATTGCTTGGCTACAGCGTGTAGGACAGACTGAAGGGCAAAGTGATTTGAGGCAAGGAGACCCATTAGGAGGCTCTTGTATTAATCCAGGTGAGAGATAATAAAGGTCTAATCTAAGGTGATAACTGTGTGAGTAGAGAGAAGGGGTCACATATGAAAGGAGATATGAAGGAAGAAGCTAAGTTTTGGTAACTCCTTGGATATACGGAAAGAGGGATAGTTAGGAGTGAGGATAGAAAACTAACTCACCTAAAGTGGAAGTCTAATTTTCCATTTTATTTGTGACTTCATTTCAGTAAAACTGGCCTGCCTATTTTTTCCTGACCTCAGCATTCCATCTTCTATGTTCCTACCTTTCAACAGGCTACCTACCCCTACATAGCTCAATGTAATTCCTCTAAAATTTTTCATTTTTTCAAAGTTTGATCTTCAAGAAGCCTTTCCCAATGTCCCTAATTGTCAGTGCTTTCCCTCTCCTCCAAATATCTTGAATTTACTTATCTTTATACCTGTTATATCCCTTCAAGAAAATGTAAGTTCCTTGAAGGTGAGGACTTTTTTTCATTTTTGTTTCCATATCTCCAGAAATAAGAACAGTGTCTTAGGCATAGATGATGATTAATAAAATTTAGTTGAATTGAATTGAATTACATCACATGTAGACAGTGCTCTAACACTTAAAGAACACTTACTGTACATTCTATATAACACATTTCATAACTAACATGAGGGAAATGTATTTCAGTGCATTTCTTGGTAGTCAGATGTGTCTTTAGGAATGTAAAATACTAACTTGGACCAGATGTGATCATAGTTATTTCAACTGGAGAAGATAAACAACATGTGGGATGTGCTAGTCAGAGAACAAGATTTATTAAAGAACTACTTCTGCACAAAATACTGAATTAGGTTATGTAAGAAGACACAAAAGAAGTAGCACAATGGTTCTCAATCTTTTTGAGCACAACATTCTCTTTAAGGAAGTCATTCTGCAAGCCCTCATGGTGATAGTAGAACTATTATATGTTGATTGGAAAAAACATAATGACAAAATTATTTTGAATTCAATGGTACTTTTAAAAGAATTTCTGTTTCATTAATCATAGTAGCACCTATTTACATTTGAAAAGCCTTGACATATATGAGCAAAACATGTCTACATGAGGCATATTTGCTTATTGTGTTGAGTCTCTTGATGAGATAAGCATTGTCACAGTAATTCTTGGTCCCAAAAATGATTTATGGCACTTAGGTACACATGCACACATATAAACACGCATTCACAAAATGACTGGAAAATATTCAGCACTGAGTTTCCACTATGATATATAGTTATGAAAATTCTTAAGAAACAAACAAAAAATAATATGATAACTAACTTATTTACATGAAAAATTATGCAATAATATAAATGCAAATTCTGGGCCTCTAACCAAATCTTTGGGAAAAAAAGGGATCTTTTTCACTCTGGTTACAATAGGAGGATCTTGGGATAATATTTTCTAATCTCGAAACTTCATGATTCTCTATTTGATATAAACTGGTTTTATTTTTAAACCAAATCTCCATGAAGTACAAGGAAAGACTTTAGAGAAATTACAGAATAGATCTGGGATACATGAGTTATTTGAACTGGGGAATGTAAGGGCTGCTGAGAGAAGAACATTGTAGGACTTCCTAAATGAGACCCATAATCACTTGAATTCAGCACAGATCTATAACCTAAGGAAAAAAAAAAACTAGATGGATAAAGAATTCCTATTGTCAAAACTACGATTTGTAGTTGGATGGATAACCCATAGAGTCTTTGCATTACTATATATATTTTGTACTACACTCCTGTTGCACACTGAACTGGACCTAGAATTGAAAAGAAGGACAAAAGAATGCAGGATTGGCTTTGGGAAATTATGTAGTGATTTCAATGACACCAATTTTCCTGAAACAAAGGCTCATCTTAACAATAGGATTCTTTTGTTGATATGACATGTGTGTGAGTCATGGAATTTCTGACGAATTAAATTTTTGAGTCACCCAAAGGGTAATGGAAAAGAATATGGTAAATGAGAGTAGACTACAAAATATTTCCAAAAAAGAATTGCATAAGAAAAGTATTCTAAAAGAAGTAGCCAGAGAAGTCTAAACAGAAAAAGAGGTAGACTAATCTTGTAGTGGGAGCAAGCAATAATTGATGGATAGCTTATGTGCTACATGCATCTACAAAATGTCATGAAATCTAAAGAAATCTCCATTAACCCCTTTTCCTTTGCCCATGGAGTGTATATGAAAGGAGATGGATGGGAGTTGGTCAATATTGGCAGGCATGGGTAGCTTATGGTCTGAATTACTAGAGGGAGAAATTACATTGATGACATTGAACAGCCATCAAATTATTGAAACATTAGGAATAAAATAGATAAGTCTTATAATACCATAACCTAAATGGAAATCTAGGGTGTATCTCTGTCTCTCACAGTGCTTATTTGCACACATTAAGTATTGAATGAACTAATGAGTAAAGACATATACTTTGGACAACCTGACTTAAGAGGTCTCCCTTTTTTAGAAGGTTAAGTAGGCAAAAATGTTTTTGTAAGATGAACATACTATTTTGTTAGCCTTGAGTTTATTCACATCAGTAAAAATGTAGGCAGCACAGTGATTCAGAATCCCCAGGCTACTGATTATAATTGATTGTGTTTAGGAGGAAATTAAATAAACTGACGGGAATTTTGGAGGCAGGTGAGGAAATGTGTAGACAATCATTGAGATGTTATTTCAAATGTAACATTTAAGTGTTTTTTTAAATTCACAAAAAATATAAAGCACATTAGAAATATAAAAATTATGTGAACTTTCAAAACTTTTATTTCTTTCTCATTTCTGTTTTTTCCTTGTCTTTCATTTCATCAATCATTACTTTAATTTTTTTGTGCTTGCTTTTCTATTAGAGCTGTCAGAAAACCTTATCTATCTTTGTCCCACTTGATGCTTATATAATAAAGTACTTTACAAGTCTGATTGTATTGTGATTTCACAGCAGGGAGTAAAAAAAATGAGCTCCTTTTATTACATATAAACCCCCCCAAAATTCTCTGACTAAAAAGATCCATTTACAGAAGCAAAAATGACTCAACTGTTTGACTCAAGATCTTCCAAACTAGTCTGATTTGTGGTTTTTTTGTAGGCAAAATATCCCAAAGATAGAAATCTTCAAGTTTCTACTAGAAGGGAAAATAAAAGTTTAATAAGACCATAGATTTACAGCTGGAAGAGACCTCAGAGGTAGCCTAGTCTAACTTGTTCATTTAGCAGATGAGAAAACTAAGCCCCAGAGAGGTGAATTAACTTCACCAAGGTCACAAGATAGCCAGTGACAGCCCTGAGATTCAAACCAGATCCTCAGATTCAAGACTCTTTTTTATTATGGGCTTTCATAGGTGGGACAAGCAAAGAAAAGACACTTACTTAGGGGAACCATTTGTGAAATGTGAAATAGCAAAGAGAGAAAAGGGAAATGGCAGTTATTGAAATAAAAGAGAATGTCTATTTGAGGTTGGGAAACATAGGATGCCAATTTTTATAATTATTAATGGAAGTTACTTTGCCAAGGTTTTTGAGACAGAATGTGAAGAATGATATTGTGACCCGTATTTCAAGCATAAGGAGTCCAACTATATTAAACATGTCCAATTTTGCATTCCATAAGACCATGGTAAAAAATGTCCATTTTAAGTCATCTCCATTCATTTCCCACCAGCTGCACTCCTTGGACTGAACTCTATCACAACCATACTCCCAGGAAATCTCATCACCAGAAAACTCATCATCTTGCAAGATTGCATCAACTTTGGTACTCATATCTCATCAGTACCCTGTTTCCACAATCCGGCTAGCAGCTTCTGTGGGGGTACAAGATCCACCCACAGCCAGCACCCAGAAAGATTCCAGCATGCCGCAAAAACACAAGTTCTTTTGATCTGCCTTAATAAGGAAAGCAAGGTTAAGGAGTTGGCAAGCTTACTTTAATTCAGCATACAAATATCATTCACTTAGTTCAGGGGAAAAAGCCAGCAGCCTGAACTTCAGAGCAAATTACAAACAAATTACAAACATCAACAGACAGACCCAATACAGATTCATAGTTACCAACATCCAGGTTCTGCCTGGGAGCTCAGAACAAGGGCTGGCCCAGAGTCACGTGCCACCACTGCTGCGGCGAAGAGCTCCAAAGAAGCTGAGGCCAACCCCTGATTTTTATATCTTTGTCAGCGTCAGGGGTGAGTCACATATGCGACTCACCCACGTGACCTAAAATTGTCACAAAGAGGTGACTTAAACCCACGTGGTCTAAGAGCCTCTGCTGTCCCAGACATGTAAACTAGGCCTTCCCTGGAGTTAGCCCCGCCTTGGGCCCCACCTTAGTTGCCAATCCACACCCATATAGGTTTTACACCTAATAGGGGTTTGGGCCTGGGGCTTAGCACTTAGTAAGACTCAATGAAATACACTGAATTCCGCAACATAAAACAAAAGCCAAACTCTTCAAGGGCACTTGTTGAACTAAGTGCTAAGGAGCCCATTTTGCTTACCAACACATACCCTCAGCGCCCTCTGTCCCTTTGTTTGGAGGGCTGAAGGGTAAAACACAGAATTCTTGCCAAAGTCTCCATTCAAAAAGGGCTCCCAGGTCAGCAACTCATCATTTCCCAACTGCTGCACTCTGAGGAATGGACTCCACTTCTCCCCCCCAACCCCCCACCCCTGTTCCACCCAAGGTACCTTCTTTTCCTCTCCACCCTTCTTCAACTTCCTTTTGTGCTGTTAATGTTAGATTGTAAACTCCTTCAGGACAAGAAGTATCATTTCCTCATCTGTGTTCCCAGCTCTTAGCACAGATCTTGGCTCTTAGTAGGTACTTAAAAATGATTATTGATTGACTATCTTTTCATTGAATCCTTCCCTTCCTGAGAAGCTGGTTATTCAAGTGCATAAAGAAGTCTTGCTTCTCTAACCGGCCAACAATTCTGGTTAATAGAGGAGAATTAAATTCAACAAAGTATTAATTGAATATATTATGTACAAAATAGGCATCGGTTTCAGGAATTTATCCATATAGTTGACAGAACAGGTGCATGAAATATAAAAGATGGGCTCTAGGGGAATTAGTTATGGCAGTCAAGAGGTAGAGTTCAGGAAAGTCAGATAAGGTAGGAAGTGTTGAGCAAGTATTATAAATCTAAGTGGGCATCTAGATGGCATAGATGGATAGAATGCTGGGCTTAGAATCAGGAAGACATCTTCTTAAATTCAAATGGCCTCTGACACTTACTAGCTGTGTGACTCTAGGTAAGTCACTTAACCCTGTTTGTTTCAATTCCTAACCAGCAAAATGAGCTGGAGAAGGAAATGGCAAACCACTCCAGTTATCTTTGCCAAGAAAACTCCAAAATGTGGTCACAAAGAGTTGGACTGGCCTGAAATAAGTGAAATAAGTAAGACAAAATATATGGGAGGTATATGAATTAATTATTAAGAGTAGCACTAGTATCTATGACAAAAAAAGAAAGGAAAGAACTAAAGAAAGAAAAAGAGAAATATATAGAGAACTGAGTTAAATTTATAAGAATACAAGTCATTCCCCAACTGATAAATTGTCAAAGGATATCAACAGGTAGTTTTCAGACAAAGAAATCAAAGCTATCTGTAGTCATATGAAAAAATGCTCTAACTCACTACTGATTAGAGAAATGCAAACTAGAATAACTCTGAGGTACTACCTCACACCTAACAGTTGATAAATATGTGACAAAAAAAGAAAACAATAAATATTAGAGGAAATGTGAGAAGACTGTGACACTAATGCACTGTTGGTGGAGTTGTGAATGGAAACAATTCTGGAGAACAATTTGGAACTATGCCCAAAGGACTATAAAGCTGTGCATATTCTTTGACCCAGCAATACCACTACTAAGTCTATATTCCAATGAAAGCAAAGGAAAAGGAAAATGACATATTTACACGAAAATATTTGTAGTAGCTCTTTTTGTAGTAGCTAAGAATTGGAAATTGAAGGGATGCCCATCAATTGGTGAATAGCTGAACAAGTTGTAGTATGTGATTGTAATGGAATATTATTGTGCTATATAAATAACAAACAGGATGATTTAAAAAAAAAACTTGGAAAGATTTACGTGAGCTGATAAAGTGTAATGAGCAGAACCAGGAGAACATTGTGCACGGTAACATCAATGTTGTATGATGAAGAATTGTGAATGACTCAGCCATTCTCAGTAGTACAATGATCCAAGAAAATCTCAAAAGATTCATGATAGAAAATACTTTCTACCTCCACAGAAAGAAGTGATGCTGTCTGAATACAGACTAAGGAATTTTCTTTCTCCTTTCTTTCCTTCCTTCCTTCCTTCCTTCCTTCCTTCCTTCCTTCCTTCCTTCCTTCCTTATTCAATTGAATGTCTGTCACATAGTATGTGACAATCCATCTGTCAATAAAGTTGACTTATTTTACTTAATATCAGATGGTAAAATTAGGAATACTGAGTGGAAGTTGAAAAGATAGAAATTTGGAATTAGAATCATAGGATCATAGATATAAATTGGGCAGGCACTTCAGAGGCCATTTAATCTAACCATGGTCTCTTATAGATGATGAGGCCCAGGGAGTTCTAAACAACTTGCCCAAGGTCACATAGGTAGTAATCATGTAAGGTGGAACATAGTTTCAGGACATCTGACTTCAGACCTAGTGATCTTTCTACTTTACTAAGCTATCTTGATGTAAGGAAAAACTTTAACAATTAGAGATCTCCAAAAGCAGAATAGACTGCTGGAATATATATTGATTTCTTCCTCACTGAAGATTTTTAAACAAAGGGTATCAGGACACTTGGGTATGTGTAGAATAGTCATTACTATCCTTCTAGTCATCTAGGGTTTTAGCCTCATTGTCCTCCTGAACCTCTTCCTCTGTGCATCCATCCAGTAACCAAATTTTGTCCTCTCTTCTGTCACATATCTCATTTATGTTGTCTGTTCTCCACTTACATAGCCACCACCCTAGTTCCTGCCCTCATCTCCTCTTGAATGGATTATTGATGTAACCATCTATTAGTCTCTCTGCCTTGTGCCTCTCATTTCAATCCATCTTCCAATACATACAAGTGATTTTCCTAAAGTTCAGGTCTGACCATAGTTCTTCCTTATTCTATAAATTCCAACAGCCCCCTAATCAAATCTAAAAACCTCTGTTTAGCATAAGAAGCTTTTTATAACTTAGACTCTTCCTACTTTTCTCTTCTTCTTATGAATTATTCCCCTCTATTACAATCTAGCCTTACTGACCTACTTCTTCTTCCTCCCATGCAATATTCCATCAATTCCTCTACCATCTATGTATCTTTGCCTGTGTTCCCCATCTCTGCAATGCTTTCCTCTTCTTAGAATCCCAAACTCAGCTCAAGCATAGATTCTTACGTGTAGCTATTCCTGATTCCCCAAGCTACTTTGTATTCATTTTTCATATAACATGTATTTTTAAGTATTTTAGCTACATTAGAATGTATGTGCCTTGAGAGCAAAAACTTTTTTGCATTGTATCCCTAGTGATTAGTATAGTGTCTAGCACATAGTGGACATTGAATAAATGTGTATTGAATTGATTGATTGATTGGACTAGATGGCCTCTTGTGTCCTTTACAATTTTGAGATTCTATATTTCTTTAGCATTATCTCATTGCAACTTCATGCCTGAGGGTTTTTTTTTAATTTCACCTGCTAATTTTAGATTATAGTTACATAATCGAAGCATAAAATAGTGTATTGATGTCTTAGGTTTCTTTGGTAGACATACCTACAAAGTAGTCAATTGAATTTAGGAGGCCAATACCTATATAATTTTCAAAGTAAATTTCACCTTTCAGGTTAGAGGGGTAGAGTACAGAAAGCCACTTGGCCTGTGTCTTAAGTTCAAAGGGAGCCTGAAATTCAGCAGATGAAAAATTATCAGTGATATCACCGAGTATGGGACAATATCATATGAATGGGCTTGTTAGTATCGAACATGACATTGTAGGAAAGCTAGATTTTTTCCTCAATAATTAGTTAGTTTCACAGAAAAAAGTCAGGAAATATATTCTATATGTGATACATACATACACACACATAAATACACACATACATATATATGTTCATATATGTATATTTGGAGGGGGAGGGAGAGAGAGAGAGAGAGAGTGCACAGCATTATGCCTTTATAGCTCCCCCATGAAAATGTAAAACATTGTGGGATTATGACAAGCTGCATATTGTTCATAGAGTCAGATTAAAAGCTGGAAGAGATGTTAGATGCCATCTAGTTCAATTCCTTTATTTTACAAATGAGGAAACTGATGTGAACTAATCTAACCATTTTGGAGAGAAATATGGAGCTATGCCTAAAGGGCTATAAAAATGTGTGTTACCCTTTGACCCAGCAATACGACTTCTAGGGCTATATCTCAAAGAGATCATATGAACATGAAAAGGACATACATGTACAAAAGTATTTATAGCAGCTCTTTTTTGTCGTGGCATAGATTTGGAAATTGAGGTTATGCCCATCAACTGGGGAATGGCTGAGCAAGTTGTGGTATATGAATGTAATGGAATACTATTGTGCTATAAGAAATGATGAGTATGAAGACTTCAGAAAAACCTGGAAAGACTTATATGGACTGATGCTGATTGAGGTGAGCAGAACAAGGAGAACATTGTACATAGTTACAGCTATGTTGTGCAATGACTAACTTTGATAGACATGGCTATTCTAAGACAACTCCAGAAAAACTCATGGTGGAAAATACTATCCACATCCAGAGAAAAAATTATGGAGTTTGAATGTACATCAAAGCATACTGTTTGTTCTTTTTTGTTTTGTTTTGTTTTGTTTTGTTTCTTCTTTCTCGTGTTTCATTCCATTGGTTCATTCCAAATTCTTCTTTACAATATAATTAATGTGAAAATATATTTAATATGAATGTATATGTAGAGCCTATGTCAGATTTCATACTGTCTTGTGGAGGGAGGGGGAGAAAATGTAAAATTCAAAAGCTTGTGGAACTGAGTGTTGTAAACTAAAAATTAATTAATTAAAAAATGAGGAAACTGAGGCACAGAAAGGTTGACTGATATCCTAAAGGTCTCATGAATAGTAAGTGGCTGCTCTTACTTAATTGAGCTTCCTCATTAAGGGGAAAAAAGTTTAAACAAGAGACAAATGATGTCTTTCACATAGGAGTATGAAACTACTGACTTGCTTTCAATAGGATATGAGTTGGATCTATTTTTGCTACAATGTCCTGCTACCTTTATTTTCTCACCCAGTTAACCTTGTGAATAATAATGTGTACCTGTGAAATAACTGACCTGGGCTAGGGTTGTTCTCCAATGTGGCCAGGGAATTGAGTTTATCTTTGTGCAAATATTTTCTTTTTTCTTTTATGAATCTATGTGAATCTATACATATAAACCTCTAGATAATAACTATAATAGCTAGTATTTTATATAGCACTTCAAGATTGGCAAAGTTCTTTACCAACATCCCATTTTATCTTCACAACTGTGGGAGATAGGAGCTATTATTGTCTCCATTTTAGAAATGAAGAAACTGAGGCAGACACCTGTCAAATGATTTGACGGTAGTCACACAGCTATTATGTTTCTGAATCCAAATCTGAAGTTAGGTCTTTCTGACTCTGGGTCCAGCATTCTATCCACTGTACCACCTCATTGGCTCATAGAGATTCACTTTGATTTATGAATTTGCATAAATCCCTTAAAGGGATCCTTAATCTGAGGATCGAATCTACAATCTTGGCTTCAGTAACATGTATGTTTTATCCAACTAGACTGACTAACTCAGATTAAGTGACTATACGATTTATCCATAGGACGTGCTTAAAAATTGCATGTTGTGCCAGACACACTTAAGAAAAAAACACAAGCTAATCAAGTCCAAATTTTGTGCCATTAATTTTAGGATCACAGATTTAGAGATGGAAAAGACCTTAGAGATCATTTAGTTGAAACCTACCTCATTATACAGATGGGGAAACTGAGGCCCAATAAGTTTAAGTGACTTATCCAAGTCTCAGAGTTTGTAATTAGCAGAGCTGTGATTTGAACTTGAGTCCTCTGACTCCTAATGTAGTGCTCTTTCCAACAAATCATGCTGCTTCAAGGGCTGCTATCCTGAAGGCAAAACAAATTATCTCCTCTGAAATAGCGCTTTTCTAACCATTGGAAGCTATTTGTCATCTTGCCAGTGTGAGCCTGATTAAAATGTCACAACTGCTATTACAGGTAGTACGGCGGCGGAGGAAGGGAACATTTGTGTATACTGTAGGAGTTGAGCAAAAGATAATTTTAAAGGTGAAGACAAAACACAAGGTTAATATGAGCATGGTGTTCACTCCATCTACTATAATTTTGTTTTCCAAGAAGAGTAGGAAGATTTAGCAATAATCAATACATCATCTAGCAAATCATATACAACTACTTTGAATCAGAAGGCTTAGCATAGTATTTTCTGTATAATGATAACAAGATTGGTATCTTAAAGAGTGTGGTTACTGTGGGTTTATCCAACCAGAATTGCTTTGGGCCCCCACCAGCTAGAAAACTGGGGCTCTACTCTAAATCAATTAAATTTCAATGAATCCAGGTCATGTAACCATGACATAGTAGCATCTCTCACAGAACCAAATAAACTGACATGTTTAAATGTATATAATTTACTCATAGACTGTAGCAACAATGTTGCTAACAGCTGCTGTGGAGGTGAAAGATGAATAACACCAGCACACAGGAGGGCTACTAGCACAGGTTCTTTGATCTGCTTTTCTAAGGAAAGCAACTTTAAGTGGTTAACAATCTTACCTTAATTAAACATACATGTATCATTCACTTAGTTCAGAGGAAAAAGTCAACACCCTGAACTTTCAGAGAAAATACGAACAGAAATTTCAAACAGGAATGATAAACAGAGCAAATAACACAGGTCAATAGACAGGCTTCTACCTGTCTGTCCAAGATGTTACATACAGTTACCAGACAGAGAATTGCTGTAACACAAATTAGCAGACAGGCTTCTAGCTGTCTGTCCAAGACATTATATACACAATTACCAGAGAGAGAAGCACCAACATCTGGGTTTTTCAAAGCCAGGCTTCAGTAGCCCTACGTTCCATCCAACTAAGTTGACTAACCCAGACTGGGCCGGGGAGGGGCTCCTTAATGGCTACCCAGAATCTCCATACCAACACTCTTCTAATGAGTGAGCCCCCAAAGCAAAATCTCTCTTCCAGAATTTCTGAGTGTTCTAGCTTGATGGCTACCCTCAGAGTATATATAACATTTTTTCAGGGTCTGAGGGCTTCACACCTCTCATGACCTAATTAGTAAAAGGGTGTGGGCCTTCCTACAAACAAAAGCAATATTCATTCAAAGGCACTTTATTGTCTCAGTGCTGAGAAGCACTCGAAAAGAAAAAAACAGTAAAAGTCCCACTTTGCTTGCCCTTACATAGGCATAGGATCAACAAAAATAAGTAAAATCAGAAATACATCTAAACTACAACTTAGGCTTTTTTTTTAACACATGAGGCAATTTTAATCAGTTTATAGACCTGCTTCAAACCTAGGAATTCTAGTAAAGACAAATTTCAGTTATTTGGTCCCCCCTTTCCCCAGAAAGAAGGAAAGTATAGGAAATAAAACATAATTCTTTAGCTTATGTTTCAATTATGGCAACCTAGATGATCACAGTAATTTGGCAGGGTGGGGTATAGGGCATAGATTCTGGTTCCCACTGCTCTTGTCCTTTCACTCAAAGTTCCATTTCAGGTAGCAACCCTTCTTTCCTTCTCCTATTGTACTTGGCATTGCCAGAGTTGTTTAGAGCTCTTGTTCACTCCTCCCACCTGCACGTCATTGTGATTATTGGATAATAGAGCTGGGGCTTGGAGGGACCTCAGAATCCATCTAGACTAATTCCCTCATTTTATAGATGAAGAAAGTAGGCCTCAGGGATGTTGTCAATAGGCATTTTCCACTGTATGCCAGGCACAATGCTAAGTGCTGGGGATACAAAGCCTCTGCTATCAAGGAGTCCATAATGTAATGGGGATACAGCATACAAACAACTGTGCACAGACAAAATACATACAGGGTTGATAATTTCAGAGGAAAGATATTAAGATCGAAGAAGACTGGAAAAAAAGCTTCTTGTGGAAAGAAAGACTTTACCTAACACCTGAAGGAAGCCAGGGAAGTCAGAAGGCAGAGAATAGGGCAAGAGAGAATTCCAGGGATGTGGGAGAGCCAACAAAAATGCCTTCATCACAAAAGTAGTAAACCTCACAAATGACATTTGAACTCAGATCTTCTCGCTCCAGTTGTGATATATTGTCAAGGACAAGCGAGACTCTTTCTGCTCTGGCCATCATCTTGCCTTTTCTTTCTCCTTATGTCCTTGAATTTCCATGTTTCTCCTTGTATTGAAGTTTCTCCTGACCGAGAATGTGTTACATTCCCTTCTGTCTCTGGCTCTTCTCAGCTTGATAGGGAGATTTGTCTGGAGATACAGAGATTTCTTCATCACATGGTACATAGATACTTATACCATTACATACATGTTTATTAAACTTCCTTTCCCTCTCATTAAGTAATACAAAGGCAAACTACCATCCGTCTGTAGGGGGAACTATTTTTAGCATAATATACAGCTATGATAACAAATAATAAAACAGACTGCTTGCTAAATTGCCTTCAACCCTGTCATCTTTGAGGAATTTGTTGTTTCTGAACCTGTGGTCTTTCATAGAAAAGCAAAAGAGAGAAATTCCTCCCTCACAATATTAATTGTATCTGAATATCAAAATTCTTTTGGAATAGAAATGTGAGCCATCATTGTCAACTAATGTTCTACATTTCCAAGTAGCTTCCCTTATTATAAGCATAGATTCATTAATGAGGAGGTGTTTCAACCCCTCTCCATTTGTTTGTTAAAATTCCTCTCTTGCTGCTCTCTCCCTCCTTTCTGAGAAGCTGTTTTGTTTGAAAACACCTGCTTAGCAGAGTTTAAAAAAAGCCCAAATCTTGACTGCAAGATTAGAGCCCAGTTATGCAAGAATATGTCTATACTTTTCAAAAGTAAGGCTGGGGCACTGGAAGGGATAGAAGTAGAACAAGGATTTGTGATTTTATTGGCACAGGGAATTCTTGGGTGAGGAAATACCCTTTACCAATGTATTTCAGCACCTTCTCTGTAATTTGTAATCTTAGAATGGCCTAGAGCACTGAGAAATTGAATACCTTGTCAAGGGTCACATGGCCAGGATATGTCAGAAATGCAACTAGAAGCCAGGTCTTCCTGGCTTTGAGTCCAGTTTTCCATCCACTGCACTATGTTGCCTCTCATTGGAGGGGAGGTAGAGCATCTATCTGTATTAGGCAGAAAAAAATAGGCAAACATGTTTATAGTTAAATTTACACAAATGTGCATGTAACTGCCTTATTTAGAACCAAAGCCTTTATTTATTCCTACTTAAATACTCTTTTTTTGCTAAAATTTCTTCTCCTCCTCCTCCTCTTCCTCCTCTTCCTTCTTTCTCCTCCTCCTCTTCCTCCTCCTTCCTTCCTTCCTTCCTTCCTTCCTTCCTTCCTTCCTTCCTTCCTTCCTTCCTTCCTTCCTTCCTTCCTTCCTTCCTTCCTTCTTTCCTGCCTTCCTCCCTTCCTCCCTCCCTCCTTCCCTCCTCCCGTCCATCCGTTCGTCTGTCCGTCCACCCGTCCTCATTCTGTCACCATTTGTCTTTATCTCTCTCTGTTGATCTCTTTCTCTGTGACTCTGTACTTGTGTTTTTCTCTCTTCCTAGCCACCCCCCACCCCCATCATTCATTTTTGGACGAAAGGGACATGAAAAGGGCCTATTTTCTGACCAGGACCTGCTCAGTGGGGGATGGCTAAAGTGGATAGAGGAATTTTAGAAATGTCTGATAAACAAAATTTTGTACTTCTGCAGAATTATTTTAAGTAGCATTAGAAACTATGTGTATATATATATATATATATATGTATGCACACTTACACACATACATGTATATGTACATTAGATTCAACGTACCAACAAATATCTTTGCTCTCTCTGTGTGATGTCCTTTATTCTGATATTCATTTGGGCTCTCATACAAAGTGAGGGCTTTTGCATAAATAGACATGAGGAACTCTTAAGAACACTTTGTGGATTTTTTTAAAATAAAAATATGCTTTTTCTATTTCGTTATATTTCTACCAATATTTTTCAAAGACAGAAAGTTGTTTCTATAAATTACCAATAAATCAATGTTTTATAACACTGCATTAGGTAGCAGCACCCTGGTTATGAATATTTCATAATACAATAAGTTTGGAATTGAAAATTGAAAATAAAAAGCTAGATAGCTCTTGTAATTGATGTTTGGACAGTTTTCATTTGCAGAGTAAACATTAATGGAAATGTAACTATGGAAAGTCAGATTAAAAAATGTATTTGGACTATAATGTATTAAAGGGAATATTGCTAAAGTAAACCCATGATCTGTAGAGAAGGCTGGAAAAGATCAAAACAGATTCCATGTTACTGTCCCTTCAGCTGTTCAGGGTTTTTGCAAAATTTAAACAAATACATATGAAACAAAGTTTTGTGAAACAACACCAGTTAGGTTTTAAGAACTTTAAAGGGAAATTATTTAGATACTAATTCTTTTCTCTTAACTTTTTAAGAGTGTTTCTGTCCCTCTCTGTTTGTCTGTCTCTCTCTGTCTGTCTCTCTCTCTCTCCCCCTCCCTCCCTCTCTCCTTCCTCCCTGTGTCTCTCTTTCCTCTGTAACTTGTGGTCTTAGATTGCTTAGGGCACTGACAACCTAAATGATGTCCAATATTTTAGATCTAATGTGTATCAGAGACAAAGCTCAATCCCAGATTGGCCTGAGTTCGAGGCCAACTTTTTAAACACTTCACCATGCTGTCCATGTTTATACTTTACCAAAAATCCAAATGGAGATTAAAGATAGATTGCTTTATACACTCATCCAAAATCACTCCAGGCTGAAAACATTCTTATGATAACAAATTGGGTGGCTCTTTGCAAACCCTAGTCCTAAGTAAACTGTGTATCAAACACAGTAAAACAGTGTTTGTGGCAGGAAGGAAAGAATGAAGTAAAGAAGGAAAAAAAGTAATTTATTTAGGAATTTTGGGAATACCATTTGAATAGGAATTTCAAAGCATGACTGTGAATATCCGAAAACTATAGACAACTATTTGATAAGAACAGTAGGATGTGACACCTCAAAGAGTATACCCCCC
>CM053622.1:616819676-616845915 GCA_028646595.1 Phalanger gymnotis | reverse complement strand
TGGTCTTCTTTGTCACCAAAGAATGATTCCAAAGTCTGAGACTGAATCTGGGTGCGTTTTTGCTGCCTGGCCATGTTCCCAGCTAACTTACTTGACCCCTGAGTTTTTCAGCAGGGTATGACTGCTTGTAGACTTAAAGAGTTCTATGTTCCACACTTGGGGGGATGTGCCAGCTCTGCCTTAGCAGCACTCCTTCTTCCCCAAGAATCCCCAACTTGGACTGGACTTAGATCTTCAGCAGGCTCTTCACTCCTGCTCTGATCCGCCACTTAATTCCTCCCACCAGTTGGGCTGGGGCCAGAAGCAACTGCAGCTGTAGTTCTGTAGCTGCCCCACTGTCCCCAGCAGCTTTTCCCACTAACCTCCTCTGTTGTCTTTGCTGTTTGTGGGTTGAGAAGTCTGGTAACTGCTGCAGCTCACTGATTCAGGATGCTAGGGCACAGTCTTGGGCTGGTTGGTCCATGCCATCCATACTGGGCTCTGCTCTGCTTGGCTCCGCTCCCCTCTACTCCCAGCTCCGTGCAGGATAGACCTTACCCAGAGACTATCCAGGTTGTCCTGTGCTAGAGCCCTGCTTCCCTCTGCTACCCTGTGGGTTCTGCAGTTTTGGAATTGGTTCAAAGCCATTTTTTATAAGTTTTTGGAGGGACTTGGTGGAGAGCTCACGCTTGTCTCTGCTTTCCATCTGCCATCTAACAGATTGTATTTTTAAAATAAATTTTCAGCTCTGATGAGTTTGTCTTTGCAAGTCTTCTCCAAACACAAACTTTACATTCCTTATGTCCTAGCCCATGGGTGGGGAACCTGCAGCCTCTAAGTCATATGTGGCCCTCTAGGTCCTCAATTGTGACCATTTGACTGAATCCAAACTTCACAGGACAAATTCCCTTAATGAAAGAATTTGTTCTGTAAAGTTGGACTCAGGCAAAAGGCTACACTCAAGAACCTAGAAGGCCACAGTTTCCCCATCCCATTATAGCCTTTCTTCTCTTATTTTGATGGCTTTCTCTCTCTCTTGCAATTGTTCCTTTAGTCGCAGTTCAGTCATTGCAGGGCCTAAATTCTGCAGCTTTTATGGATTTCCTCATTGTTGCTCTCTCTTCTCTGGATTTTTTCTTTGCTCTTCAGCTACCAAGTCTGCTATCAGAAAGTTTTCCAGAATTTCTTTGACAGTCACCAGTAATCCTTCAAATTTATCATCTTGGTAATAATCATTAAACTCTGAGAAGTAATATGGAATTTGCCTGAATTTTCTTTCTCTGATCCTTTCAACTAATTCTTTCTGGTTGAAAGCTGTAAAAGGAGGTATTAAGGGGCACAATTGACACAGCAAGCAGTTTAATGACCAAATATCACACTTTTCATTATAGGACATGTAATTCATTTGTGCTGGAGACATATTACAAGATGTGTAAACAAAAATTTTGCAAAAATTCTACTGTGGTTTAATATCCTGGCCAGCCCAAAGTCTCCAAGTTTGACATTTTGCTTGCTATACAGGAAAACATTAGCTGGCTTCAGGTCCCAATGCAACACACTATGGCCAACATCCCTTCATTTAGCCTTCATTTAGGACATTCCTTTAGGGTCGAGGTCAGCTGAGTCATTACATGGAGAACAAAATCCTTACCTGAGTAATGTCTTTCTTTGGTGCATTTTGTTATAATATTAGCTAGATCCCCTCCTTCACAATATTCCATCACAATAAAGAGTGTTATGTTGGATCAATCAGTAACATGATCACAATATTGGACAATATTTGGATATTTCAGTTCGTGGAACAAATTCACTTCAGAAACAAACATTTACTTCTCAGATTTTGTCAGAGCCACAGTCAAATTCTTTCCGAACAAATACCTTACCATCACTCTTCCATATTTTTGGCAGAATCTCTAAGCTGGTACCAGTGGTGAAGAGTACCTTGTAGTCCTCCACTTGGTAAGGCATCACTTTCGCCACCACTGAAAAGTGGCCCAGAACCACTGTACTGCTATTTTCACAGCTATTTCTGAGGAATTGTATGTTTTTAGTGCTTCCAAGTTGGTGTGATCCAGAGAGAAGTGTGGTCATTGATCTTCTGTCGACACTCTGGTCTTTATCCAGTTAAGGTTCCTGCTCCCTTGCAGCTGCAAGCACTAACAGGAATTGTGACTAAAGTCCCTGCTCCCTTGAGACTTCAAGAACACCTTTCTACCCTGGAACTGAGATCTGGGACTGGATAAGGGCAGTGGAGTAGCCAAACTCTACCTGGTACTGTACCCATGCTACTGCAGAGGTTCTCTGCAATCGCTTTCTGACTAGTTTTCCAATTCTCTAGGCTGAGAGTTCCTGAAACTGCTGCTACTGCTGCTACATGGAGTCTTCTCCAGTGTTGCAGTGTTGCTAGGGTTGCAACTGAATTTGTTCTGAGCCAGTCCCTACCTCAGTGTCACTGACCTTTCTGCCCTTTTATGTTTTCATGTGATGGAAAAATGTCTCAACCCAATCTTTTGTCAGGTAAGCCACTCCAGAATTTGATTCGAGGTGTTGTTTTAAAATTATTTGGAAAAGAATGTTGAGAGAACTTGGCTGTAGCAATACCTTTACTTCATCATCTCAGCTCTGCCCCCCTTTCCATTTTAATTCATTGAATTTATTTGCCCAAAACCTTTTCAGTTTTATAGAGTCAAAATTGTTCATTTTTTTCCTCCTGTGATCTTCTTTATTCCTTGTTTCACCAAGAACTCTTCCACAATTCACAGTTTTGGAAATTTCCTTTCTTCTTCTCTAATTTATGATACGACATTTTATATCTAGTTTTTAAAAATGTATTTGTAGATTATTGTGGTATATAGTGTGAGATGTTGTTCTAAATATCATTTCTTTCAGACCTTTCTAGTTTTCTCATCAGTTTTTGATGAATAATGAATCTTCATTGCAGTTGCTAGAATATTTGGGTTCTATACTACTATATTTCATTGCTTTTGGGTACATGAGCTGTTTATTAATTAGCTCTCCCAGCATGATTATATGATTCCTCTCTATGCAAGCTACCCTAGACTGAGCAGAATCACTTTGTCAGAGTCTGATATCATATTTCAGATTTCTTGATATACTATTGTACCCTGCCAACCGTTTAATCTCATTAGATGTGTCTCATTAGTCTCTGGCAAAGGAAGGTATTATACTATAATTTATTAGATTGTAATTGAATCTCTCTGCTCCCTAATATTTCAAGTCTAAGGAAAATGACCTGTTCCCACACTTAATAGTCTTTTATTTACTCCAATTACACATAAAGATAGTTTCCAACATTCATTTTCATAAGATTTTGATTTCAAAATTTTTCTCCCTCCCTTCCTTCCCACCTCCCTCTCAAAGACAGCAAATAATCTGATGTAGGTTATACATTACAACCATATTAAATATATGTCCACATTAGTCATGTTGTGAAAGAAGAATCAGAACAAAAGGGAGAAATCACAAAGAAAGAAAAAACAAAAAATAAAAAACAAAAAAAGTGAAAATTATATGCTTTGATCTGCATTGACTCCATAGTTCTTTATCTGGATGTGGTTAGCATTTTGCATCATGAGTCTTTTGAAATTGTCTTGTATAATTTTATTGCCGAAAAGAGCTGAGTCTATCATAGTCGATCATGGCACAGTGTTGCTGTTACTGTGTACAATATTCTTCTGGTTCTGTTCACTTCATTCAGCATCAGTTCATATAAATCTTTCTAGGTTTTTCTGAAATCCTCCTGCTCATCATTTATTATATTATAATAACATTCCATTACATTCATATACCACAACTTGTTCAGCTATTCCCCAATTGATGGACATCCCATCAGTTTCTAATTCTTTGCCCCTACAAAAAGAGCTGCTATAAATAGTTTTGTACGTGTGGGTCATTTCCCCCCTTTTTTATAATGTATTTGGAATACATACCTAGGAGTGATATTTCTGGATCAAATAATCAAAGCAGGTCAAAGCATAGTTTTATAGCCCTTTGGACTTAGTTCTAAACAGCTCTCCAGAATGGTTGGATCAGTTCACAACTTCACCAACAATGCATCAGTGTTCTGATTTTCCCATATCTCCCACATTTATCAGAAAATGACCATTTATATAAACCATTTAACTACTCATCAAGTGCTAGTCGTATAAAGACCATCACACATATTGAATAGCAAATAAAATAATTTATTGAAGCCATTAGACACAACCGATAAGAGAATTCTTTTTGCCTAATTGTGCATATTTTCACAATATTTTTTTTGTTTTCCTTTAAGGATAAGAGGGAGATAAAATAGATTTCTGTTAATTAAGAAAATAAAATTTAATTTAAAAGGTTAATTGCAAATAGAAATCAGAGAAGTTAAACAGATTGGAATATAGCAGAAAATAAATAGAATGAATGAGTTCTTCTACTAGAGAAAGATAGTGCAACTCATTCAAGAGTCCCCCATTTCACACAAGGGAAAATTCCTTGAAATCTCTCTCAAGCTGGAAATAATAATATGCTTGAAGCATTGGCTCCTCTACTTGTAAGATTCTTCCTCCAATTTTTCTCTCTCATACTGGCCATCCCATGAAGAGAGCTTCAAAACATCCCATCAAAGAGAGCTCCATGTCCTCTCTTGAAGCTAGAAGTAAGAAGAACTCTGTCTCCTGAGCTCTGACCAACTCTACCTCTCACACAGGAACAGTGTCAGTTAATCATTCTTTCCACCAGTTAGGTGAGTCTCATGAAAATACCCAGGCTTCAACCTCAGGTTACATATGTAGAATCCTATATAAATATTAGTCATCATTCTTATTCACTGACATACTAGACTTATTAGACTTAATCCTCCCTAGATTATAAATTCTTGATTGTAAAATTGTCATATTATACTACCATATCCCCCATAGCTTCTAACGTAGTTTAAGTATATTGTAATTGCTCAGTAAAAAAGCATGTTAATTGGTTAAACTCAGTGCATGAACAATGTCTAACATTCATTAATCACTTAATTTATCTTCTGTGAATGATCAGATGGATGAATTAATATTTTATCAGTCTCTGCATTAGTAATGGTTTTTTTTTGCCCTGAGAATGAAGGTTGAGAAACCCAGAAAGACAGAAGATTTAGCTATAGACTAGCCATGAAATAAGCATCACCATATTTAGAGCAGCATATGAAAACCCTTTGAGACTATTCTTGTTTTATTATAGTGTTAATTGGGAGCTGACTATAAGTGATGGAGCATACATAAATCAATCACATTTACCACAAAATGCCTTTTTTTAAAGATTAAGTTATTTATTTTTAGTTTTCAACATTCATTTCCACAAGGTTTTCAGTTACAAATTTTCTCCCCATCTCTCCTCTCCCTCCACCCCAAGATGGCATGTATTCTGATTGGCCCTTTCCCCAGTCTGCCCTCCTTTCTATCACAGCATTTCCTCTCTTTATATCCCCTTTTCCCTTACTTCCTTGTAGGGCAAGATAGATTTCTATACCTCATTATCTGTATATCTTATTTCCCAGTTGCATGTAAAAATGGTTTTTAACATTTATTTTTAGAACTTTGAGTTCCAAATTCCCTCTTCTTCCCTCCCCACCCCACTTCCTTGAGAAGGCAAGCTATTTGATATAGGTTATACATGTATCATTGTGCAAAACACTTCAATAATAGTCATGTTGTGAAAGAATAACTATATTTCCCTTGATCCTACCCCATCCCCCATTTATTCAATTTTCCCTTTTGACCCTGTTCCTTTTGGAAAGTGTTTGCTTCTGACTATCCCCTCCCCCAATCTGTCCTCCTTTCTATGTTCCACCCTCTCTTATCCCCTTCTCCATTACTTTCCTGTAGGGTAAGATACTAAATTGAGTGTGTGTTATTTCCTCCTTAAGCCAAATCCAAGGAGAGTAAGGTTCACTCATTCCCTTTCACCTACCCCTTCTTCTCTTCCATTATAACAGTTTTTTCTTGCCTCTTTTATGTGAGATAATTTACCCTATTCTATCTCTCCCTTTCTTTTTCTCCCCAAATATTCCTCTCTCACCACTTAATTTTGTTTTTTAGATATCATCACTTCCTATTCAACTCACCCTGTGCCTTCTGTCTATATATATGTACATATGTACATATATATATATACATGTATATTCTCTTTCAACTGTCTTAATACTGAGAAAGGCCTAACGAGTTACAAATATCATCTTTCCATGTAGGAATGTAAACAGTTCAGCTTTAATCAATACCTTATGATTTCTCTTTCCTGTTTGCCTTTTCATGATTTTCTTGATTATTGCATTTGAAAGTCAAATTTTCTATTCAGCTGTGTTCTTTTCATCAAGAATGCTTGAAAGTCCTTTATTTCATTGAAAATCCATTTTTCCCCGGAAGAATTATACTCAATTTTTCTGGGTAGGTGATTCTTGGTTTTAATCCTACCTCCTTTGACCTCTGGACTATCATATTCCAAGCCCTTCAGTCCCTTACCATAGAAGCTACTAGACCTTGTGTTGTCCTGATTGTGTTTGCATGATACTCAAATTGTTTTTTTCTAGCTGCTTACAATATTTTCTCCTTGACCTGGGAACTCTGGAATTTGGCTCTAATATTCCTAGGAATTTTCCTTTTGGGATCTTTTTCAATTTCTATTTTACCTTCCCTTTCTAGAATTATCAGGGCAGTTTTCCTTGATAATTTCCTGAAAGATAATATGTAGGCTCTTTTTTGATCATGGCTTTCAGGTAGCTCAATAATTTTAAAACCATCTCTCCTGCATCTGTTTTCCAGGCCAGTGGTTTATCCAATGAGATATTTCACATTGTCTTCTTTTTTTTATTCCTTTAGCTCTTTTTTATAATTTCTTGATTTTTCATAAAGCCATTAGCTTCCATTTGCTCCATTCTTATTATTCAGGAATTATTTCCTTCAGTGAACTTTTGGACTTCCTTTTCCATTTGGACAATTCTGTTTTTGAAGGCATCCTTCTCCTCATTGGTTTTTTGGACCTCTTTTGCCATTTGGGTTAGTCTATTTTTTAAGGTGTTATTTTCTTCTGTATTTTTTGGGCCTCCTTCAGCAAGCTGTTGACTAATTTTTCATGATTTCTTGCATCCCTCTCATTTCTTTTCCAAATTTTTCCTCTACTTCTCTTACTTGATTTTCAAACTCCTTTTTGAGCTCTTTTATGGCCTGAGACCAATTCATATTTTCTTGGAGGCTTTTGATGTAGGATCTTTGACTTTGTTGTCTTTTTCTGGCTGTATGTTTTCATCTTTGTCACCAAAGTAAGATTCTATAGTCTGAGTTTTTCATGCTGTTTGCTTATTTTCCCAGCCAATTACTTGACTTTGCAGCTCTTCGTCAAGGTATGACTCTGTTTCCAGATGTAACAATGTTGCTAGCAGCTGTTTTGAAGGTGAAAGACCAATAACACCAGCACACAGAAGGACTGCTAAAATGGGTTCTTTGATCTCTTTTTTAAGGAAAGCAACTTTAAGGGATTAACAATCTTGCTTTAATTAAACATAAATATACCATTCCCTTAGTTCAGGGGGAAAAGCCAGCACCCTGAATTTTAGAGCAAATACAAACAGAAATTACAGAGACAATATAAACAGAGCAACAGACAGATTTCTGTTTTGATTTTGTCAATATACATGTCAATATACAATATACATAGTTACCAGAGAAGTACCAACATCTGGGTTTTTTTCAAAGCCAGGGCAGGGAGCTTCAATCAGCTACCCAGAGTGTCATCACTCTTTCAATGAGTATATCTCCAAAAATCAAACGCTAATATTCCAGTACATATATGCTGTTCAGGGCCCTGAGGGCACAGGGCTCACTATCCAGGATGTGGGAAAGTTCCTTAATTCCTAGCACCACATCATATACAGATCAATGACTCTCGATTGCCTTAGTACTGAGAAACGCTCCAAAACAAAAAGGGGTCCGCTTTACCTGCCCCATTGAAACAAAGGCAAGACTCATTAAGGGCACTTAATAGCCTTAGCATCCCAAAAGAGAAGAACAGCAAAAAAGTCCTTCCCTGATTACCATCACACCAGAGTGGAGAGTGCTCTGTCCCAAGTTTCACAGATCTACTTCTAGGCACTTATAAATTTTCAGTTCTTCTGAGGTGGTATGGTCCAAGGAGAGGTGTTTACTCCTCTAGTGGCCTGTGCTTTGCTCTGTGAGTGACCTCAAGCACTCTTTCCTGCCTTGAAACTGCTAGGAGGACTCCCTCTCCACAGTCACCACAAGCTCTGCCACACCAGCACTTCTTCTTACCCTAGTACCGCCACCCAGAACTGCTACCCAGATCCAGGCAGGGCAAAGCAAAAGAATCCTGCCTCAGTGCCAGCAAAGAGATCCCTGCAGTTCTGCTCTGATCAGCCACTTCATTTCCCCACTCTCTGTGGGCCTGGAGCTCTGGAAACAGTTGCTGCCTCAACAGCTGCTACAGCCACCTCCACCACTGTAGCCACCTCTGCTGCCCCAGGGCTAGGGCAGGATAGTGCCCTTCTCTCACCCAGGTCCAGCAGAGTTTTCCCACTAACCTGCTAAGTTGTCTTTGGCATTTGTGGGTTGAGAAGTCTAGAAACTGCCACAGCTCAGTGATTAAGTGCCCTAAGGCCTGCTCTGTCAGGTCTGCTCAGACCTGGTCTGTGCAGGCATAGCCCACTCTAGGCTACGCTTTGCTCCCAGTACAGTATGATAGACCATTCCTTGTTTCACTCTGTCATTTCATAGTTCCTGTAGCTCTAGAATTTGTTTAGAGTCATTTTTACAGATGTTTGGAGGGATTTGGGGGAGAGCTCAAGCAAGTCCCTGCTTTTACTCTGCCATCTTGTCTCCTCCCTTCCCCCACAATGTCTTATGAAAGCCCTGTGTTTCCATGAAAGCTCACTATCAATACCAGTTATTATTCCTATTAGAGTATAATGTCCCTTGATAACCCAAGACATTGAATTGTCAAAAAGATGAGAGTAGTCAGCAAGGTCAAATGTGGAAAATGAGAAGAGGATGTTGATGTTGTCTACAAGGTCTCTATAATATGACTTCACTATATAGTTTGAAGTATTGGGAATTTGTAGAACATTGGACACACCTACATATAAATATAAGAACAAAAACATATTCCAAAGTGAAATATAAATGATTTTTCCATTATATGTTGTTATTTCAAATTATTTTCCATGGTTCCTACACAATGGCATTGATAACTTAAAATTTACTGTGTAACATCCAAAGTGAACTTTATGTAATACATGTTGATTCTGGAGCAAATGTCACTGTATGAGCCCAAGGGAAAATATAGCCAAGGCTTTATGGAAAATATACCCTCAGAACATCAATGATTCTGCTTAGTAATGCTGGTTCTCAGATGTTGTTTTTGTACAAAAGAATTCCCTGTCTATTTGTCCATAGAGTTGTTACTTGTATATTTTTACTGGAAAGACCATTAAGCAGATGTTTTCTCTTCATCTTTTTGTGAATATTGTCAAGTTCTCAACATATATCAATTTGAACTCTCATGGATAAAATATTCTTTATCTCATCAGTCAGTAGAAGTGACTTTTATCTGATCAGCCAAATTGGCTCTCATTGCTGCCTCTTAATCTGGCTTGTAACAAATGCCAAGATACTTTTTTGGGACAATTGCAGAGAAGAAATATGAGTATTTGTTGAGATTCTCTTGACTATCTGATTAAAATACTATGTACCTTGTCCCTTGTTGAGGTTATTTCTCACTTACAAAGAATTTTCCAATCTAAGATCTTTCAAGGGCCTTCTTAGAATCCCTGATCAATTAAGACTGATAATATTATTGCAGATTCTTCCTTGAAGTCCAGGATCTTCAATAGTATTTGGGTAAAGAATAATCTGCCAAAGTACATATTTTCTTATTCAGACTAACAAAATCCTGAAAAATGGAACTAACTCCTATTTAAAGCTTCCTTCATAAACTTAGTAGTTCAGCACATTAATTTTTTATCATCAAAGCATAACTTCCCATACAAAGGTATTGGATTTCCTTCCCTTCTCTTTGTAGATTCTCTTCATTGTCAATTTTTACCCGCTCCAACATCTTCAGCTATCACCCTTACACAGAGAACTTCCAGCATCAGCCTTCCTCCTATAATTGCCTATACAAACAATCAACCAATAAGCATTCATCAAAGGCCTACTAAACAGAAGATTCAGTGTTTTATTCTAGAAGAAATATGGAGCCAGTGGAGTTTATTGAGGAGGGAATGACAAAGTAAGATATATACTTAAGGAAAGCCACTATTGGATACTTCTATTTTGATGTCATGTAGCCAGTTACCTCCAAATCAACATATTTTAAAATGATCATCTTCAGAACTAAATTATATATCTCTTCTGACTTCACTTTCTCTTGTCAGTAATTTTCCAATCAACCAGTCTTTAAAGGTTTGTATTTAGCTCCTTCTTTTCCTTTGCACCCCTGCATAATATCAAATGAATTATTAAATTCTACAAATTTTTATTTGAAATATCTCATATTTCCTCTTTCTTAACCTTACCTCCTTATGTCAAGACTATGCAATTCAGTTCAATAAGCACATATTTTGTACCTACCCTATGCCAAGTATTAATGGTAGGCACTGGGCATCCTGTTTCAACAATCTGGCTAGCAGCTGCTGTGGGGGTGAAAAACCAACACAAGCTCAACAAGAATGCTGCCAGCATAGGTTCCTTTGATCTGCTTTACTAAGGAAAGCAACATTAAGGGGTTAACGATTTTACTTTAATCTAGCATACAGACATCATTCACTTAGTTCAGGGAAAAAAGCCAGCTCCCTGGACTTCAGAGCAAATATAAACAAATTACAAACATCACAGACAGACCTTGTCTGATTCAAATCCCAATTCATAGTTACCAGGGTTTAACGAAGTCCCAAGATCCAGTTTACAAGCTGGAGGGCTCTTAGCTACAGCTGCCTGGAGTCTCCACATCAGCACACCACCAACAGTGAGAGCCCTGAGCAAATAGCTCTGTCTTCTCTTTTTATACAGTTTCAGACATCATCAAATGTCATCTGAATGACCAGAACTTAGGCTGCTATGATTGGCTCTGGAGTTAGCACCTCCCCTTAGGACCCTGGAAGTTTCACACCCCCATAGGCTTAGCACCTAGTAATTAGGGGTTTGGGGCAAACTTAGGAGCAAAGATCTAATTAGACCTCCCTTAGTTAGCCCCACCTGGGGCCCCACCTTAGTTACCAATTCACACTCACATAGGTTTAGCACCTAATAGGGGTTTGGGCCTGGGGCTTAGCACCTAGTAAGACTCAATGACACTTAATCATTTTAAAACAGTAAGAAAGCCCCAACTTAATTGATATTACACATACAAAGACAAAAGTCTCTGCTTTCAAGGAGCTTACAATCTATTGGAGTAGGTAGGAGGCAACATACACATAGATAATTAAAAATAAAATGCATCCAAAGTAAATACAAGGTGAAGGGGTAGGTAAAGGAGTTAATAGCTTCAGGAATCAGTAGAAAGTATCTTGAAAGAGGCAGTATTTGAATGGAGCCTTGAAGGAGATGGTATTTGAATAGAGCCTTGAAGAGAGCTAAGGCTTTCAAGAGATAAGATGTGCATTTTAGGACAGATGAGAGAAGGCCTTAGAGCAAGGGTGTGGAACCTGCAGCCTCAATGTCACATGTGGCCCTCTAGGCCCTCAAGTGTGGGCCTTTGACTGAATCCAAAACTTCACAGAACAAATCCCCTTAATAAAAGGATTTGTTCTGTAAACTTGGACTCAGTCAAAAGGCGTGGGCACAGGTTCCCCACCACTGGATTAGAGGCTAGATGCAGGGAGATCAGTTAGGACACCATAATAACGGTGCGGCAGAGTGCTACCTGAGTGTTCCTCTTGAAACTCTGATTTTACCATTTCACTCCTGTTAAAAAAGCTTCACTGGCTCCTTTTGCTGAGAAGATCAAGTCCAAACTCTTAGTTTGATATTTAAGATTTTCTACAACTTACTCTCAACATACCTTTCCAACCTTTGGTCACGCTATACTTCTATTTGAACCCTCCATTCTAGCCGGACAGGTTTATTCACTGTTAGCTAGAGATATTTTGTTACTTCATGCCTTTCTTTAAGCCATTCTTCCTAACTGTGGTGCCTGCCTTTTCCCTCTCTATCTCACGGAATTTTGCCTATCCTTCAATGCTTGATGAGGCCTTCCATGACCAAAGTGGTCTCCTTTTCTTTATTTGAGACATACTACTTACTCTATTGATTCATTTATTTTTTTCTTTTTTTGGTTCTTTTAATTTTTTATTTCATTTTGTTTTGTTTTTTGGTCTTTCAAGTTAGAATTTTCTTGAGAACCGTTTCAACAATCTGGCTAGCAGCTATTGTGGGGGTGAAAGACCAACACAAGCCCAACAACAAGCATGCTACCAGCATGCTGCAAAAGCCCAGGTTCTTTTGATCTGCTTTACTAAGGAAAGCAATATTAAGGGGTTAACAAGCTTAGTTTAATCCAGCATACAGATGTTATTCACTCAGTTCAGGGGAAAAAGCCAGCACCCTGAACTTCAGAGCAAAATACAAACAAATTACAAACATCGACAGGCAGACCAAATACAATTCATAGTTACCAACATCTAAGTTCAGCCCGGGAGCTCATAACAAGGGCTAGCCCAGAGTCAAGTGCGCCACCATGGCTGTGGGTAAGAGCTCCGAAAAAGAGAAAGCCAACCCCTGGTTTTATATATTTTTCAGGGTCAGGTTCATGTGACCTAGAATTGTCACAAAACCCACGTGGTCTAAAAGCCTCTGATGTCCCAAACATGTCACTCAAACTGATGTGTGAACTAGGCTCTCCCCTGAGGCAAGGAGGTCATCAAGGACTCCCATATCTAATCAAGGAAACAAAGGCCAAACTCTTCAAGGGCAGTTGGTTGAACTGAGTGCTAAAAGCCCATTTTGTTTACCAACACAAGAACAGAGACCACATGATTTACTATTTTTATACAGAATCTAGCAGAATGCCTTCAAGATAGTAGGTGTTCAACCAATAAGTTGCTTGATTGATGTGCTCATGTAATTGACTACTTGACTATGTCTTTTCTGGAATTTAGTGATACTTTGAAAACTTTTTGAATTGAAGGATCCTGTGTCATTACTGCTACCACCACAACAATCTTTGGTTTTTTGTTTGTCAAAACCTGTGATTTTATCAGATTTTCTTGTATAATTGTTTTTCCATTGTGTCTAACTCTTCATGACCCCCTTTGGGGTTTTCTTGACAAAGATATTGGAGTTGTATGCCATTTCATTTCTAGCATTTTACATTTGAGGAAACTGGGGCAAACAAAGGCTAAATGATTTGCTCAGGGTTACACAATTAGTAAGTGTCTGAGGCCAGATTTGAACTCAAGAAAATGAGTTTTCCTGAATTCAGGCCTGGAGTTCTACCCATGCTCCATCTAGCTGCCCCTATTAGACAAGGGGATAGAAACTCCCTCCATTGATATAATTTGGCAATTCATTTGAAAATCATAGTTTTAGAAAGTTGCCTGGGACAGTGAGAGGTTAATTGACTTATCCAGGTACATAGTATGCATTAGACTACATAGGTATTATGTGTCAGAGCCACATCTTCTTGAAGCCAAAGCTACCCTCTAGCCATGATGTCATGTTGCCTTTATGTTACACACCCAGGTTCCAATTAATGTGAATGATAAATCCTGTTAATCGGTTGCATTATTTGAATTTGTACTGTAAATTTCTACTGTGCTGGAATCAGTGATCATATTTATATAATTATAATTTTTAATACTGCAAATCTGAATCAATATGACTTCTTCACAAGATTCATTATTCACACTAATTGGGCCTGGCACTACTGTATAACAACAACAATGCTTTGGATAGTTTTTAAGTTTTCAAAGTTCTTTCACATAAATACACAAAATCATCATTTATCAAGAACCTCCTACATAGAGGAAACTGTACTAAACTTTAGGGAACATACAGATTGCCTGCCCTCATCAACATTATAGTTGAGTAGGGAGATATGATACATATGGAAATAGATTTAACACATTATTGTGTGTTATTCCTAATTTGATTTGATTTGATGCCAGGGATGGTATTAGAGTTGAAATAAACTCCAAATAAGGTCTGTTTCATCCTTCAGCAAGTAAACCATCTTGTATGGAGTTTCAGACTAATCTACCCATGGCTGCTTACCTCCGCTTAAGTTCTACTAGAGGCTGCATTGTGTTGTGGTGGTGATTCTGTGTTCTAAAAGGATATGCCTGTGGAGCAAAAATTTTGGCAGGTATTACTGAGTTTGAAAAGCTTCAGGTGCAGCTCTGTCTTTTTTCCCAAGGACCATAGTAGCTAAATTTGAAGAGAATTTGCATCAGAAGGTTGGGCATTAGAAAATGAATATTTTTGACCGTAGCAATTCATGAAGTTCACCTACGGTAAAGCATGGGGATATTGTAATCTGCCTCAATCTAGAGAGTACTCATACTGGTCAGAATTAAAGAGACCCATCAGACAAGCTGCCAGTGTCAAATTTACATAGTGCTACCTCACTAGCCCTCTACCTAACTCATGGTCCCCCAACCTTAGTTCTGTTCTCTCCAGAGCATATATCTATTTCTGACAGCCCAACTGTGGCTCTCTCTTTCATTCCAGAGTCATGGTTCTCATTTTGATCTCTGCTTTTCACCCTGACCCCACGGGCTCTGTCAGGTCAGGTTACAGTCTTGGTCTTAGCTCCACCTCTTAAATTGGTATTAGTCCAAATCCAGCTCTCAGCCCTGCTTCTGGCCTGGGCCCAAGCCACACACTTCTGCTTAGACATGCTTCTTTCCCAGTCTTAGCAACCTTGAATTGTTTTTACTATATAAATGTAGCATCATTAGTACAAGCATATTAGTTGATTAGACATCATTTTTAATTAAGGTTCTGGGAGATTGGGAGTCTCTGTATATATAGAATGGGATGTAGAGGAGAATACAGAGCAGCCAGTGCAAAGTCTCAGGGGAGATCTTACTGTGTTATATTCTGCCTTTCCCTTGCTTTTTCTTGGGTCTTTTGTCCTCCTGCTGCCCTCCCTGTAACCTTCCCAAATTCTTTTGTAGGGCTAGAGAGACCATACAATTCTGGTAATATGAAAACATTATGAATGCAGTTTTTCTACAGTATATTCTCCAGGACAGCACTTGGAAGTGTCCAAACCATCTGATTTCCCGGATAATTTTCTGTTCATTCCAGATTTACAAATGAGTGAAGCCCAATTTTTACGTGCAACACATCTAGGGACTTTTTAAGACTGTGAATATGTGAATTTGGTGAGAGATAGATTCTCCCCTGCTCCCCACCCTGTATTAGGAAAATATTTTTAAAATTTTATTTTGCCAAGCTAAATTTTCACACCTTTGGCAAAAAAGTTATCCTACATTCTAAGAATATTTAAAATGGGACTTGTTAATTATATATGCTACCTTTGTTATCCCCCATTCCAAGTCTATACCAGCCATTGCTTGACATCCAATTATTGCCTTGATTTTTTTCCCTCAATGGGTTCAGTAAATATTTCATTTTCTCATGTATTTTGGGCTATGTTATTTTTTCCACTTCTAACATTATATCAGTCCCTTTTGTTGGAATTTGTAAGGGCTACCTACCTGAAGCCAATAAATAAATAAAATGTACCACAATATAATATGAATGTAGTAATATATAATATATATCTTATAATTTTAAATGTATATGTATTGCATATCATGTGAAATTTAAAATAAAACACAAGTTTCTGTGTAAAATTGTAGGGTTTCATTCTAGGGTAATTTATAAATGCACTTAACTTTGGAACCAATTTTTTGTTGGCTCCTCCCTACCACTGTTATCAAGTGTATATTGAGGAGCAATTTTAACTAATATACTGTCATAAAATCATATGCTGTCTGAGCTGGACGGAATTTTTAGAGGTCATCTAGTTCAACCCATTATTTTATAGCTATGGGAACTGACCTCCTATCCTTCTAATGCCTCTATCTATCTGTTTGTCTGTCTGTCTGTATCTCTGTCTATCTAATCTACCTATCTAGATATAGCTATAGATATTTGCAGATGGGGCATCAGGAGAATATATATATATATATATATATATGTATACATACATATACATATATATACATATACACATTATTTGTGGATGGGACATCAGGAACATATGTATATATTTATTGATATATTTGTGGATGGAGAGTTAGGAAATACATAAATATATTTAAATGCATATAATATATATTTTTATATGTATGTATATATTTGTGGATTGGGACATTAGAACCACATGCATAATTATATTCACCCATATACCTATATTTTGCAAATAGGGACATTAGGAGCGTAGAAGACTAATATCACACACACACACACACACACACATACACACACACAAACACACGCACACAAAAATTTATGTGAATTGTGGCTTTTTGAAATTTCTTCAGAGGGGTAATATAAAATTAAACTCAGTGGCCATTGCTAAGATTCCAGTATACAAGGGGATCCCTGTAGTGGCAGTGATGGCTGCAATTTACTTCCAGGCCTGCTCAATCCCATGTTAATGCTGGGGCCACTTTGCTAAATTCTCTGTATCCTGGGTTTTATGCCCTTTCGTTGAACTTACTTCTTCTGCTTTGAGATATTCATTGTTGATTTCAACCAGAGGTTTAAATGCAAAACCTAAACACATGCACATGCAACCAAAAACAAATAAAAAAAGCACGTACAATTTTTAAAAAAATCTTATAATTGTTCTGGATTTTTTTAAATGAGAAATCAAACTAAGCTAAAGATGTTGGCTCATTTTTTGCCCCTTCCTCCCCTTCTTAATTGTCTTTCCCATCTTGAAATCTATTTTACTTAAAGAGAAATAATAACAAATTTGTTCTAAGTATTGATCAATGAATGATTCAGCCTTATCAATCAAAGCAATCTTACATCTCCTGGGTGAGCATTTCACAATAAAGTAGGAAAAGGCAGTGAGCCAATGGGAACAGCATGATCTCACCAGAGAGGACATTTAATGAAGCAATTTTTGGTGTGTTTTGCAGCACAGATGTACCTCGTAGAAGTCGTTGATCAACTGAATGAGGTGTGGAGTGATGGGAGGGTTGCCTATTTAGGGAGCAAGCTGGCACAGTGGATTGAACCCTGGGCCTTGGAGTCAGGAAGACCTGAGTTAAAATCCAGCCTCAAAAACTTACTAGCTGTGTGACCCTGGGCATATTATTTAACCTCTATTAGCCTCAGTTTCAAGCAACAATAAAATGGGGATAATAAATAGCACTTACTTCCAGGGTTGTTGTGAGGATCAGATGAGATAATCTTTGTAAAGTACTTAGCACAGTGCCGGGCACATAATAAGCTCTATAGAAATCCTTATTCCCTTCTGTTCCTTGTACTAGATAGCCACATATGATCGATGCTTAAAGGTATTATAAGTGTTATTGAGATGCACACATATTGAAACCACTGTGAGCACTTGAGAGATACTTTAAATGTGATGTCTGCTTTGGCTAAGAAAGGGCTCCCAGGGCATCTTGCTCTGACCATGTATATCAGAGTGTCCTGATTTAATGGTACTCTTGGTGGTAATCTAAGCATTTTTCCCCCTTTTCTATTACAGTAGGGGACAGAAGGGAATAACTATTTACACAGCACCTACTATGTATCAGCCATTGTGTCAAGTACTTTACAAATATTATCTCGTTTGAGCCTTACAAGAACCCTGTGAGGTGGGTGCTATTATTATCCTGCTTTACATTTGAGAAAACTGAGGCAAACAGAGGTTAAGTGACTTACTCAGGGTCACACAGCTACTAAGTGTCTGAGGCTAGGTTTGACCTCAGGTCATCCTAACTCTAAGCCCAGTGCTGTATCCACTGCACCAACAATAGCTTCTGTTGCCTTGGTTACAACAGTAAAAGGAAATAGAAATGTAGGTGATTGGCAGATTGGATAGGAATGTATGAAGATGAGTGCTAATTTTTATACTGAGTACAGTAGGGAGGACTTCATCCTTCCCCCAATTAATCATTTTGTCTCACTTGTTCACACTTCTCTAAGAATTCACACTTTTCCTATGTAGCTCTTGTGAGGGGTGAAGAGATAAAACCTTCAGGATCATTAAACAGTGACACAGATCTTTTGAGTCTGCACAGTCTGTTTTGCCTGCTACCTACATATAAGGGGGATGGAATGAGGGTGGGGTTGATAAGCCTGCTTCTAGGTAGGCATAATTGAAGTGTTTCTCCTCTGCTTTAGAGCCTTCATAGATATTTCTAGCAGTTTCCTATCCTCTTTCTATGTAATAATGAAAAGCATTTTAAAGATATGCCTAAGCTAAACTGAGTACATTCAAAATGGAGGAAGCTTCTCTCTCTTCCTGGTGTCTGAATGTGGGGAGAAACTGTAGTATCAGCTGCTGTACTCTCCCTGTCTGGGGTGCCATGTGGCTTATAGCCCTGCTGTTGCTTCTGTCCCTGTTGGACTTACTCTTTCCTAAACTTAAGTGAAAGAATGTGGGAGACAGAGTGATATTGGGAACTTCAAAGGTATTGAACGGAGACAAGAGAAAAGCCAGCAGCACCTTGAGGAGCCTAGCAGTGAATCGCCTGAGCAGCTGCCATATCACATTCTTAGTCAAGGCTGCATCTTGTGTCCAGCAGCTGTGGCACATACGGGAAGTGAATGTGGTGGGTCAAATGTGCCATAGTATTTTCAGTTTGAGATCACTCTCTCCAGGCATAAGGCAGTAAAGGGGATGATGTGACTCATTTTGGGGGCATTTGTTTATACTACTCTTCTTGTTATATCTTCCCAGAAAGTATCCCTTTTTAAAAGATAAAAAAATTATTAGATAAATTTAAAGAGACCAAAGTTAGAACACAGTTCTTTAGGACTGTGGGTTGAATCTAATTTAATAAGACTAAAAGATAATCTTATAGTTGGGTTCAAAAATCATTTCCAACACTACAAGAACATGGAACCATAAATGTAGTCTGGAGGTAACATAAAGGTAATTTATCTCAGCCTTCTCATTTTACAGTTGACAAAACTGAATCTCAGAGACATTGAGTTGCTCAACGTCACATGGGTGGTAATTGACAGAGTTTGAATGGAAAATGCATAGTTAAATAGCAATTTATCTGAAAAAGATCTGGGGATTTTAGTGGATAGTAAGCTTGAATTGAGTTAGTAATGTGATATGACAGCTAAGAAAGCTAATATAATATTAGGCTGCATTAAAAGAGCTATAACTTCAAAGAAAATGGAGGTGATGTTGCCACTGTACCTTGCCCTGGACAGACCACTTCTGAGGTACTGTATTCAGTTCTAGATATCACAGTTTAGGAAGGAAGTTAATAAGCTAGAGAACATCTAAAGGTGTGAAATTAGGATTGGAAACCATGTAATTTGGGGAAGTATTCGTCAATCAGTAAACATTTATTAAACACCTATTGTATGACAGGCAGTGTGCTAAACAATAGGGATACAAAGGTAAAATATAGTCCCGTTTTCAAAGAGCTCATAATCTGAGGAGACAGCACACAAACAACTCTGTTCAAAAAACTATACACAAGATAGATTGGAAATAATCAACAGGAGGAAGGCGCTAAGATTAAGGGAGATCCGGAAAAGCTTATCATAGAAGGGAGGATTTTAGCTTGGATTTGAAGGAAGCCAGGAGGCAGAGATAAAGAAGAGCATTCCATGTATGGAGGACTTCCAGTGAAACTTACAAGTCAAGAGATGGAGTGTGTGTGTGAGGAACAGCAAGGAGGCTTCAGTGTCACTGTATCAGACCTGGGGGTGGCTAGTCTAGAAAGGAAGAGACTTAGAGGGGATGCAATAATGCTCTTCAAACATTTAAGTCTGTCACATGGAAGTGGGATTGGGTTTATTCTATTTATTTGCAGAGGTCAGGACCAGAAGTAATTGGTGGCAGTTGCAAAAAAAGACAATTTAGGGAAAACAAAAACAAAATCTCCTGATAAAGTTCCCCATAAGTCTAATGGGCTATCTCTTGAGGTAGTATATTTTTGGCTGATTTGGAGGTCAGTTAATAAATCAAGATGGCCACTAATTAGATATGTTGTATGTAATGGGGCTTTACTTTTAGGAATGGTTTGGGCTAGATGGCCATTGAAGACACTTCTAAATCTAAAATTTTTTGATTGGAGGATTCTGAAGGTTGCCATTTCCTACTTTGAAAGACTCTTTTCTCCTTCATTTGTTATAATCTATTTAAATATAGTGAAGAGCTTCCTTAGGTACAGAGACAAGCATAAAAGCCCATGTTATTGTGACCAAGAACACTAGAATAGCCAGCAGTACATTTAGTACTCTGGTTAACAGTCATTCTATTCTTTATTGGCCACCTTTTATAATATTGCAATGAAGAGCAGGAAGGCTTCCATCTCTTAGATGCTGGCATAGGAATACAACTTTCATTACTGCTTCCAAATTGTCAATAAAACTAAAATTGAATTGGAAGCCAAGCATTGTGCACAATTGTTTATTTCTACCTAAATGCATTCTCTTAACTCTGTTTGTTTTTTAGGGGTTGAAAGGATTTTAATTTTTTTCTAATTAAAGAATTTTGGTGCTATTATACTTTGTGGAACTGAAAACATAAGTGACTCCAGATGAGTCATTAGTATAAGAAAGTGGCTATTTTACTCTGTGACAGATTAAGAACATATTGAAAAGATTTTGAATGGAAGGCTTCATACTAATTGGTTCTTATAAAGACAGCATTAAGAAATGCAAGCAATCAAGAGTTGATGGAAAAAGAGGAGACTGGAATTGTTAAAGTTAGTGAAAACCTTCTGTTCCAGCCTCTATGTGCTTGTAGTAAAAACAATAGTGGTTATCTAAATATACTTGTCTAAACCCTACGATCTCAGTTTATTAGTTAGGGACAGATTTGTCATTTAAATCTTTCAATTTGGATTTTCTCATTTTCCTATTAGGTAACACAGGTCAGCTATAACTGCAATAGGCATCTTTTCCCCGCTTCTGTCTATAAGCCCTAAGACTTTTCTCACAGCATGTCCTTTCCTGGGGTTTCTTTTTTTCTTTTTCTTTTTCTTTGTTACTACTAATATCTCTTTATTCTAAAACTGGGCTTTCCCACCATCTAATTTAGTTTTGTAGAAGAGGATAGAGGACTTTCCTTTCTCACTTGCAGTGTTCCACAGAGAAGGCAAACAATGTTTCTTTTAGTTGTTTTACTAAGCACTAGAGGACTCTACACATGTTTAAATGCTGAATAAAATGAAAAGCTACAAAATTTTAGCTGCGTAGGGAATAGCAAGGTTTTCAACTGACTGGGAGATGACATATGTAATTCCGAGGTATATTGTCATTATTATGGCAGTTAAGAGGAGTTTACATAAATAGAGGGCATGGGAGTGAGTCAATTATGTTGGAATGATCTCCAACAAAAATGAAGGTGGGAGAAAGAGGGATACTCTGAGACAAGGAGCAAGGGAGACATAGAATGAGGAAAATTTACTCAGAAAAGAAATGCATACAATTTGGAACTATGCCCAAAGGGCTTTAAAATTGTATATACCCTTTGATCCAGTGATATCACTGCTAGGGGCGTGTGTGTGTGGGGGGGGCGGGGGGAGGGATGCAGGAAGATAGGGGAGAGGAGAGAGTGTGCTATTTGTACCAAAAAATAAATTATAGCAGCTCTTTTTGTGGTGGCTAAGAATTGGAATTTGAGAAGATGCCCATCAATTGGGGAATGGCTGAACAAGTTGTGGCGTATGATTATATTAGAATGTTATTGCGCCGTAAGAAATGACAAGAAGGATCATTTCAGAAAAAAAAAACCGGGAAAGACTTACATGAACTGATACAAAGAGAAGTAAGCAGAATCAGGAGAATGTTGTACATAGTAACAGCAATATTGTACAATGAAGAGCTGTGAATGACTGAGCTATTCTCAACAATAAGATGATCCAAGATAGTCTCAAAGAGCTCATGATGAAAAATGCTATCCACCTCCAAAGAAAGAACTAATATCTGAAGATAGACTGAACCATCCTTCCTTCCTTCCTTCCTTCCTTCCTCCCTTCCTTCCTTCTTTTCTTCCTCTTTCTGTTTCTCTTCTCTTCTCTCTAGCTTTTTGCACAAAATGGCTAATATGGAAATGTTTTACATGACTGCACAAGTATAACCTATATCAAATTGCTTACCATCTGGGGAGGGGGGAGGGGAAGAGGGAAAAACAGAATTTTGAACTCAAAACTTTAAAAAGACAACAAAGTTAAAAATTGTTTTTATATGTAATTGGGTAAAAAATAAAATATCTTAATAGTGTTTTTTAAAAAAAGAGGCATGGAAAGAAGAGGTTTTATGAGGGGAAATGGGGGGGGGCAGTTGTTATGGGCAATGCTTAAATTTCACTATCATCAGAAATTAGCTTGAAGGGGAAATAACATACATACTCCATTGGGTACAGAAATATAATTTACCCAGTAGGGAAAAAGGAAGAGGAGGGAATAAAATATATGAGGTGGGATGATAAAAGGGAGGGTGGATTAAGGGAGGTAGTACTTCAGATGTAAAAAAAAGACTTCATGAGACATCAAGATGCAATAAAACACAAGGAAAAGAATGGAAAAAAAGAAAATGTGATATATCTCGCTGGAAAAACCAACTGATATGGAAAATAGATTGAAGAGAGATAATTAAAGAATCTTTGATCTACCTGAAAGCCATGATAAAAAAAGAGCTTAAATACCACATTTTAAGAAATTATCAAGGAAAATTGCCCTTATATCCTGGAACCAGAGGGTAAAATAGAAATTGAAAGAACGATCACCTGAAAGAGATGTCAAAAATGAAAACTTGCAGGAATATTATAGCCAAACTCCAGAACTCCCACATCAAGGGGCAAATATTGCAAGCTACCAGAAAGAAACCATTCAAATATTGTGAAGCCATCATCAGGATCACACAATGTTTAAAAACTTAAACATTAAAAAATGAGGCCTTGGGATATGATATTTTGCAAAGCAAAGGAGATAGGATTTTAACCAAGAATAACCTACCCCAGCAAAACTGAGTATAGTCCTCCAGGTGGGAAAATGAATTTCAAGCATTCCTAATGTAAAGATCAGAGCTGAATAGAAAATTTGACTTTCAAATACAAAACTCAAGAGAAGCATGAAAAGGTAAAAATGAAAGAGAAATCATAAGGAATTCAGTATGGTTAGACTGTTTACATTCCTATAGGGGAAGATGATTCATGTAATTCCTAAGAACTTTATCATTATTAGGGCAGTTAGAAAGAATTTACATAGACAGAGGGCAATGGTGTGAGTTCACTATGATGGGATGATTTTGAAAAAAAATGAAATTATTGGGTGATAAGGAGGGGAAGGGGAAAGAGGAAGAAGAGGGGAAGAAGAGGAAGGATGAGAAAAAACTATTTTACATAAAAGAGGCATGAAATGCATATATACAATAAGATATGACATGCTTTACAGTTATGATATATTATACTTGTACAATATATAAGGCCCTATAATTAGTGATAGAATCTTCACATCCTCAAAACTAGCAAAACCATCAAGCAGCAACAAGATCGATGTAAATACCCAGAAGTTATAATGTGGAATAATGCTCAGAATAAACACTTTTCCAAGATAAAAGAAGAGGCACAATGCCTAGCGTACAGCACCAGAGAGCAACATGATGAGATCACCAGAAGATATCAACAGTTTTACAACATTGCAGGTATAAGTTTCCCTGGCTATAACTATGCCATGGCCACATGTGTTCCTAGTCTGTGGCTCTTCACATGTGTTTTCTGGCTGTGCATGTTCCCTGGTAACATATTTCATTTGCTAAATATGCTTTCCTCACTGGCAGAGTGATAACCAATAGAAGAGTATACTCCCATATATGCATGGGGGAGGGAGGTTGCACTTTTGCTATTCAGTGTACTTGCTATACTCAAGTGGGTATGTTATCTCACTGATTTGATTTTCCTCTAACAATTACTGATTGCAACTCATTCATGACTGTCTATCTTATGTGATTTTCATCCATGTCCATCCAAATGTTCGCTCACTGAGGTCTGCCCAATGACCAAAAGCCTTCTTTATTTGCTCATGGAATCAGAAGGATATTTGTGGAGCACTCTGGCCATCTGCCTATAATCTCTCCCTCTAGCCATGTGACCAGACTATCTCCTTTTTTTGTCTAACACTTCTTTGATGCCACCTTTTACTCTTGCACTTCTTTGGAGTACTGCATTGGCAATACATCGTAGTGTAATCACATCCATCATGAGTCTCTCAGTTGCACTCTGTGTGAAGCTCATCTTTAATCCTTCAGAAGGATGGTATTCCATGCCATACAACATCAGAACAATTTTTTTATTGAAAAGATGGGCCTTTGATGATATGGGAGCCTTGATATTAGTAAAATGGCCTTGCATTTTACCAAAAACAATTGAGTCTTCTCTCATTCTTTTCACTTCTGGGCCCAGTTCATTGTCCATCTGTATTGTTAATTGTAGATTTACCTATTGTTGGACAAACTTTTAGGATGTCTATTTTTATTATACTGTTTGATTGAATACCTTTTATTTTGAATTAATATGTTCTCTGGCTGGCTGATAAAAAGTAAACTATTTAGTGAGGTTCATAAATATGAGTGGGTAATGGCCCACAGAAAATACTTTGAAACAGGGGTAGCATTCTTGGGACCCACAGGTGAGATATAGTGCTTAGGTGCTACAGGAAACAACAATCTGTGACTTATTTACATAAAAAACATGAAGAAAACAAGACCTTCTTATTTCTTGTTTCTTTGTATTTCTCTTGGTCAACATTTCTTCTTCCTCATCTTATTTCAGCTAAATTATGTCACAACTGAATTATAGGCAAATGTTTTGTTATTAACTTAATAGTTTTAGTTTGGTGAAGCAGTTGGGTATCTTGATCTTTCGAGGATCAGCTTCCCCACCTAGGGCGCTATTTAGGGGAGGCACAAGTCTGTAGTTTTAAAGAAATGTTTTCTTATTTGTATTCCCTCCTTAAGATAAGTTGGTTTGTTTTCCTGGAATTCAGGACTATATGGAAAATCAGCTCCATTATGCTAGACTTTGAGCAAGACATCTATCCTTTCCATATGACCCATTCTCTCTCTGGTTGATTTGTAACAGCTTTTTTAAAAAATGAAATTATATTTTACATAATATTGGCTTACACTGGTATCTGGAGCCTCTCTTCTTTTAAAATATAATCTAGGAGCCACATGGTCCAGACTGAGCTTCTTTCTTTTATTTTAATTTTATTTAATTTATTTAATATATTTAGTTTTCAGCACTGATTTTCACAAGAGTTTGAATTACGAATTTTCTCCCCATTTCTACCCTCCTGCCCACTCCAACATGGCGTATATTCTGGTTGCCCTGTTCCCCAGTCAGCCCTCCCTTCTGTCACCCCACTCCCCTCCCATTCCCCTTTCCCTTCTCCTCTTGTAGGGCAAGATAAATTTCTATGCCCCGTTGCCTGTGTACTATGTATCTTATTTCCTAGTTGCATGCAAAAACTTTTTTTTTTTTGCTTTTGAACATCTGTTTTTAAAACTTTGAGATCCAAATTCTTTCCCCTCTTCCCTCCTCACCCACCCTCCCTAAGAAGGCAAGCAGCTCAACATAGGCCACATGCATATCATTATGTAAAAGCCTTCCACAATACTCATGTTGTGAAAGATTAACTATGTTTTGCTCCTTCCTAACCTATCCCCCTTTATTGAATTTTCTCCCTTGAGTCTGTCCCTTTTCGAACGTGTTTGTTTTTGATTACCTCCTCCTCCTGTCTGCCCTCCCTTCTATTGTCCCCCCTTTTTTATCTTTTTCCTCCTTCTTTCCTGTGGGTAAGATACCCAATTGAGTGTGTATGGTATTCCCTCCTCAGGTCAAATCCGATGAGAACAAGATTTACTCATTCCTCCTCACCTGCCCCCTCTTCCTGTCCTACAGAACCGCTTTTTCTTGCCACTTTTATGCAAAATAATTTACCCCATTCTTTCACTCCTTTTCTCCCTCTCTCAATATATTCCTCTCTTACCCATTAATTTGATTTTATTTTTTTAGATATCATCCCTTCATATTCAACTCACCCTGTGCCCTCTGC
>CM053622.1:616767376-616819176 GCA_028646595.1 Phalanger gymnotis | reverse complement strand
GCTTCCAGCTCTAGATCCTTTGAATATCAATAAAAAGAATGAATGAATCTGAGACAACTCTTAAGCAGGGATTTAAAGGATATCTTTTTGAGAGAGGTCAATAAGATTTAAAGGCACTAAAAAAAGGACACTTAAATACAAATAAAAATGTAACCTAATCTGCATAGCTAGCATTTAAATAGTATTTTAAGGCTTGTAAAGCTCTTTACAAATACTGTCTCATTCATCTACACAACAACCTTAGGCTAGGTTCGAAGTCAGGTCTTTCTGACTCTAGGTCCAACACTCTTTCTCCACAGTGTCACCCAACTCTCTGCCTTTTTAAAGAAGAAAAACAATAAACATCTAGTAAATGCTAGTGGATATTGAAAGAATCAAATGTAAGTATAGCCAATTTACAATTTGGGACAGCTGTTTCGAACTTGGTGGAGCTGCACTCTGGTTGATTGGCTGAGAGTGTCTGTGCCAATTAATCTTCTGCTTACGGGGAGAGAGAACAGCAGCTGAGAATTTTGTAATTGTCTACACCAGAGTTGTCCACTCATTCTATGGTTGGGGCTATCATCTGGTTGACAGTAACCCTAAATAAGTGGAACTCTGCCTGTGCTGGTTGTTTTCCTGCATTCTCAAAGAGGACCAAGATAACATGACTATGATAGAGTCAAGTTACAGTGTTTTGGGACTATTGCTGATTAGAACAATAGGAGCTCAGAATGCTCTTTTGAGCTCCTTCAAAGCTGCTTTGATCATAGAGTACAGCACCTTCTCTGATGAGGGCACATCATTCTGGGGGGTCCTGTGCCAGTGTTTCCCATGTCATGCAAGCAATTCCAAAGTTCTTAAGAGAGACCTTGAGAGTGTTCTTGAATCGATTTTTCTGACCACTATTTGAGCACTTGCCCTGGGTGAATTCTCCATAAAATAGTTAAACAATGCGGCCAGCCCATCATAGTTGCACTCTCTGTAGTAGCGTTTGAATGCTTGCCAGTTTAGTTTGATAAAGGACCTCAGTGTCTGGTATCTTATCCTGCCAGATGATCTTCAGAATCTTCCTAAGACAGTTCAAATGGAAGCGATTTGGTTTCTTGGGGTGGAGCTGGTGGACTGTCCAGGTTTCACAGGCATACGACAACGAGGTCAGTACAAGAGTTCTGTAGACCTTCAGTTTGGTAGTCAATCTAATATCTCTTCTCTCCTACACTTTCCTTTGGAGCCTCCCAAAGACTGAACTAGCTCTGGCAATACGTGCCTCAACCTTATCATCCCTGGAAAATATACTGCCAAGATAAGTGAACTTATTCACAGCATTTAAAACTTCTCCGTTTGCTGTAACTGATGAGTCCCTGTAGGGATGGTGTGGTGCTGGCCGATGGAACACCTGTGTTTTCTTGGTGGTATTAGGCCAAAATTAGCAGGAGCAGAAGAGAATTGATTCATACTTTGTTGCACCTCAGCTTTAGAGGCTGCATTGAGTGCACAATCATTTTCAAACAAAAAATCACGCACCAACACTCCTTCCACTTTCGTCTTGGCTTGTAGCCTTTCAAGTTGAAGAATTTACCATCTGACCTTGATGCTCATTGAAGGCATTTGACATCCTAGCTGAAAACATCATGCTAAAAAGCATGGGAGCAAGCACACAGTCTTGTTTTGCTCTGTTAGTGACTTGGACTGATCTGACTGGTTATGGTGACTCTGAGGTAAGTGGTCGTGTTTTTTAATCATTTTTAGAAATATTTCTTGTGGTTATGTCTGCTGTGCTTAGATGGGAGCTGATTGTCCTCTAATTTGGAAGACCCAAGAGAGCTGTCTGGAAGGAATGAAATCTATTGTTAGCAATTATGAGGAAAAGCCAGTGTATCATGACAGTGTTTAATTGGACTACTGAGAAAAGGAAGAGCAGCTATTGTCACAGACAGACAATCTTCTTGATGGCTTTGAGTACATTTTTTTTTGAGCAGAGTCATAATACAAGTAGGATGGGTTGACAGGGACTTTGCTCCCAGAGCAAGACAAATAGAGGCCTTACTCCTTCAAGGAAGAGGAAGTTGATGTTTAGTTGTTTTCAGTCATGTCTGACTCTTCGTAACCCCATTTGGGGTTTTCTTGGCAAAGATACAGGAGCAGTTTGTCATTTCTTTCTCTGGCTCAATTTTACAGATGATGAAACTGAGGCAAACAGGGTTAAATGACTTTCCCAGAGTCACACAGCTAGTAAGAGTTTGAGGTCACATTGGAACTCAGGAAGAGGAAGGAGTGAAACCAAATCCTGGGGAATATCAGAGCAGGCTCTAGCCTGGGAAATGATTTACCTCATAGGGTTTCTCTGGTGCAGGGGAGAGAAAATAGGGTGGTACTTGCTACCAATCCAGCACAGGGGTAGGAGGGAAGGCCCAGGCCTCCCTGATTGTGGTAGGTTTCTCTTCTAGGCATGTGGTAATAGCTTGTTCATTCATGTCATAGATTCCAGATACCGCAATATAGGACATACAGAACAAAATACCCTGAGTGAATGTTAACCTCTTTCCTGTACTTATGCCACCCTTTAAGCCTTAGAAGAGTTGAAAGTTAAGTTAAATTTAGGTTATGGCATATTTAATGGTACCTTTGTTCCTTATTATTATTATTATTATTAGTTTTACTAACATTATATTCTCTGAAGTCCCTCATCTAATGAGCTATAACTGTTTCTGTAGAGACAGACCCTTCTGTAGAGGGGTGAGCCCTCAGACTATGGAAAATTTACAGATCCACATTTCATAGAAGGTAGCCAAGGCCATGAAAATAGGTCCAATAATTGTGTAAAAAGCACCTGTGGTAGTGGGGGTTGGGGAGGAGGGAAATTGTTCCTCACTTCTTTCTCTCCCTCATTTATCTCCACAGGAAATTATAATGCTCAAAGGTGTGTATATCTGGGAGTAGAGGTAAGAGAAAAACACTTTTCATCTCCACCAGTCACTACCCTAACACACCTGGGAAGTGAGAGAAATTGGTGAAAATCCTGGAAATGAGCAGTTTCCCTTATAGGGCAATGCTGTTATTGATGAGAGAAAAGTTTGGAGAGTCCTGACTCTCCAGTGGAGCTGGGAATGAAGAGATCATGGGTGGCTTACAAACCCCATAACATTTTGAAGGACACAAAATGGTGCAGGACAAAATGGCCTCCCCATAACTATAACTCCTTCTCTGGTACCACATGCACCTCGTTATATGTTTTTCCCCCCATGGAACTATACTCTTGGCTCTGATCCACTTTCTCCTCCAGCAATATCATTCACACCCATGGCTTCAACCACCACTGCTCTGCAAATGACTCACTCCTGTATCTATTTTTCCAAGCCTAATTTCTCTTCTGAACTCTATATCATCTTTTCCAACCTCCTTCAACACATCAACAATTGGATTCTCCATCTTCACCTGAAATGGAACTTGTCTAAAGCTGAGCTTACCCTCTTTCCCTCCAAACCTTTTGTTTTGACCTTTCAATTTGGCTCTGCAGCACCCAGCAGTCCCTCTCTTTCTCTCTGTTTCCTTGCCTGCATTTCTTCTTCTAGATGAGATGGCAGAAGATAAACATGTGTTATGTCACCCAGTTCTGTCGTTGTCTACTTCCCAAAATTTCTCCCAGGAGGAATATTTTAAGTTTCTCTTTATCTCTCTCTGACTCGGCAATCTGGTCATTTAAATTCTGGATATAAGTATAAACAAAACCATCTATTCACATAAAATATAAAACTTTATTTTTATGTTTTAAAAATGGGAATGTCTTTCTATCAATGTCAGATAAAAAGTTAACTATTCCCACATGAAGATTTAGCTGGTACTTTAACTTCCTTCTGTTGACTTAAATCCTTTGACAACTTTCTATATGCATTTGCATATAGAAATATTTATTTTACCCTCCCTATTCCCATTCATATAGAAAAGGAGGAAAAATAGTACTGCTCGAGGAATACATTATCCTTGAAAATGGAACTAAATAACTGCTATCATTCTGTTAATTTGAGGACTTTGAAATACTAACCTGATTTTCAAGTTGACTACTTTTCTACTTCCAATAAATTCAAAATGAAAGTGTATATCAGAGCTAGTCATCCCAAACAGCCTGGTAATCAGAACAGTCTTCTGAGTTAATGCAAAAATATTTCTAAGAAGTCGCTAATTCATATTGCTGTCTGTCTTTCAACTATTGGATTTTCTTTTCTTTGTTTCTACTTCACAAAAGTTCAAATGCTAGCTAGACTCTAGCTTAATAAAAGGTTTGTTCTGTGAAGTTTGGATTCAGTCAAAGGGCCACACTTGAGGACCTAGAGGGCCACATGTGGCCTCAAGGCTGCAAGTTCCCCACCCCTGTGCTAGAGCAATTCTTTTTACATACTATTGGAAACTTGTCAGCCAATTAAAAATAAAGTGAAGAAAAGAAATGGAAACATACGCTATGACATACAGATAATTTTAAACTACTTACAATTTTGCGTCCCACTGCCAGATATGTTAGTTCTCTGACCTTGGTCTAAAAGATTCACTTAAAACGTCTATTCTCTAATATTCACAGATAATTTCAATGTGGGTTTTTTTTTGTTTTGTTTTAAATAAAATGCGTAGGAGTCATCAAATGAGAATGCAAGAATGCCAAGTAGGACATGAATGCATAACACTTGGTAAGACATTTACTAGAACATTAGGTCCAATTTTGTACTATGTTATTAAAATTAGTTTATACTTCAAGAATAGTTCAAGAGAAAACTAAAAGGTGATTAGACGGCTGGAAATGAATACTTGAGAAGCTATAGAAACCAAAATACCTATCATGGAGAAAACATAGCCAAAGAAGGACCATAATTCATAGGCAGCTAGAAGTCACGGTGCTAGAGTGCTGGTCCTGGTATCATGAGGCCCTGGGTTCAAAATCCAGTCTCTCCCCACTCTCTCCCTCCCCTTGCCTCCTTACTAGCTGTGTGACTTTGGGCAAGTCACTTAACTTCAGTTTGCTTTAGTTTCTTCAACTGTAAAATGGGGATAACGAAATTGGGCTTTTGTGAGGACCAAGGAAGATATTATTTGCCTGGAATGTAATAGGCACTATATAAATGCTTATTCCCTTATACTCATGAACTGTTGCCTGCCTCAGTTTCCTGAACTATAAAATGGAAATAATAATAACACCTATCTCTCAGGGTTATTGTGAGGATCAAGTGAGATAATTGTAAAGCACTTAGTGCAGTGCTTGGCACCTAATAGGCTTTTAATAAATGTAACTTCCTTTCCTTCCTTTCTCCTTAGAATCATAGGATGTTTGACTTGGTAGACACCTTAATGCAATATACTTCCCCCATTTTACACATAAAGAAATTGGGGACCAGAGAAGGTAATGAACTTGTAAATAGCAGAAACAGGAATGGAACCCAGGTTTCCTTACTCCTAGTCTTGTATTTATACCACTATCTCATGAAGCCCTACCTATGAAGATCGTGACATGACTAAATTTCGATTCTAATTAGTTTATTTTGACTGTGTTGGGCTGAAAGCCTCGGAGTACTTTGGAGAAATATACTGCTGGATACTCCTTACCTCTCCCTGCTCTAACAATGCCTTTTTCCACTCTAGGCTCCCAGTACTGACTGAAATAATGAACTTCACCTATATTATCTACTCTACCCCTCTCACTGTCCCACTTCAACAAACAAGAGAGGGTTTATAGGAGAAAAAAATACTTTAGGGCTGCTTAAAAAAAGTGCTGGGAAAGATTTCAGTCCTTAAAAAGAGTGCTGAGAATTCCCATAAAATAAAACCATATATATAGTTTTACATACCCATATATATACACACATACATACACATTATCTATCTATCTGTCTGTCTGTCTGTCTGTCTGTCTGTCTGTCTGACTGTCTGTCTATCTATCTATCTTGGTAGCAGGAAAAGGATGTGGTTCTGGTAGACACAGACAAGGGGAAGGGACCAAGCATTTAAACACTTACTTTGTGTAGGCAATGTTACTTTATAAAATTATATCATTTGATCCTCACAATTATCCAGGGAAGTAGGTGCTATTATTATTTCCTTTTGCAGTTGAAAAAGCTACAGCAAACAGAGATTAAGTGACTTGACCAGGATTACATTGCTAGTAAGTGTCTGAGGCCATATTTAAACCCAGGTCATCCTGACTCCAGGCCCTGAACTCTATACACCTCATTATTTAGCTGCCATCAATAGCCTCCCTTAGGGCAACACTACTATATGGTTATACTACAAATGGGATGGAGATTTTATCATGTTCTTTTGGTTGAGGCCAACTTAACATTCTTCTTTAGTTGATATAGAAACACCATCGTTGTAAGAGTAGGACAAGAGGCCTCTTATCTTAACTCTAGGAAACAGTTTCCAAATTTGGAGAGCTTAAATGCATACACTCTTAGAAAAATTCAAATTTTCTGAAGCTTAATCTGAATGCTAATAATTAAGAAATCCAAAGAAAAGGAAATAAGGCAAATTAACCTAATTCTCAAGAATTGCTTTATTTCTGCAGCTGATAAAATTCTACCTCCTTTCCATTAGAATATCATCATTTCTAAATTCTTTGATTTTTTTCCTCCTAAAAAAACACACCATAAAAATGTTTATGTGCCCACACTGTTAATAAAAGAATGACATTACGAGTCTCACAAATTGATATGTCTCTTGTTACACCCAGTGATATCAGCCAGGCTGAATCCTGATGTCAGTGGGTGTACTGCAGTTCATTACTGGATTGACCAGTCAGTTTATGGGATTAAAAAACATGAAGAGTCCAGAGTTTTTAGTGAAATATGCCACAGCAAGACCTTGGGGCCCCAATTAAATTAAATAATTTTTATTCCTTCCACAGAGTGTCAACAGGTCATGGTGCAATCCAGGTCAATTTTTCTGAAAATTGACCCAGGAAGGAGAGTTTAAGTCCCAGATTTCAATTAAATTCGGTTGCCAATGTGACTTGAACAAGCAGGAGACACATTAAAACAAATAAACACAAGAACAGTCTTTGCCTTCAGGGAGCTTATATTTACCATTGAAGGATAAAATATATACTTAGGTAAGTAAATGCAAAATAAATTAATCTCAAATCAGTCAACAAGCATTTTTTTTAGCACTGTGCCAGGCTCCTGCTAGGAATACCAAGTTAAAAATGGCACAGTTCCTGACCTAAAGGAGCTTATATTTTATTGGGAAGAGTATATACAAAAATATTTCAGGAGGGAGAGAGTAATGACAACTGGGGTAGATTAGAACTCCAGTAGGAGGTATTACCTGAGCTTAACTTTGAAGGAAGCTAGGGGATTCCAAGTGGTGGTGGTAGTGAAGAGTACATGCAACAGTGCATTTTCACCAACAGTGTTCTCTAGTATGAGGGCAGCAGCAACAGAGTAAAATTTGAGGTTGAGTTGCTCTTACTTGTATGAAGTCTTGCCTTCCCTTTGGCCACTGAGGTTTGGTTGACTGCTGATTTGCCAGAATACTGGTAGCTGAGACCAGGGAAAATCTTTCTGAACTCACCATCGGTTCAGTCTTGCTCACAATTTAAATGGATAGCATTATTTCTCTGGAGTTATAATATTTTTCTTAAAATGAAAAGATGATCATATTAGAAGGTGCTTAATAAATGTTTATTGATTGATTGAAGTTTTAGGCATTTAAATTCCTACATTTGACAGCATAATTCTGGTCTAAATGAACAATTCAGCAGTAAATCATTAAACATATTAAGGAGGCAGAGTCTTTGCACAAAACTTGCTTATCCAAATGAAATTTATTGAAAGGTGGTCTTGTGACTGAGTATTCAGGAGCATTGAAGATGGGAGATGTAGCAAATCTCCAGGTTTGCATCCCACATAATACCTGTGTGGTTGGGGTTTAGTAGCTCACAAAGATAACTTCCTAGCTTTGTTTTTCCTTTTGACCATGAAAGGTTCTATCTCTGATATGCACTCATAGCTTTCTTTGCCTCTCAGGGGCTTCATAAAGAGGCTGATGATTTGTGGGGAAGCAGAGTATTTTGTTGTTGTTTTATTTTTAAATCTCCATGGCTATTGAAACCTCTATCCCTAAGTCCATTGGTATGGAACTCTCTATTTTTTTTTTCAGTGGAGATGAGTACCTTGCTTTGAGTGAGGAAGAACAGAGTGGTTGAGGAAGTCTCCCCCACTGCTTTGGGAGTAGTCAAGCTTCCAGTCACTGCAGGCACTTCTGGCCCCCAGGTTTCAGAGAAAAGCTGGAGAAGGCCAACCCTACTTCAGCTTGCTGATTGAAAAGACGCTGGGAAGACATGAGAGGAGCTGGCCACTTCTATCCTGTCCCTATATCCAGCTTGCTGTTTCAGACACTTCAGGGAGTTTCCTATTGTCTGAGATCCAGGCAGTCTTTTGTTTGAGCTGAGTTAGTTCACTCCCAATGGGAAAGCTATGTTGTCTGGTATAGGTTTGCCTATGTATATCTTCTCTGATTTCTGTTTTGATGTAATTTGGATAAAGGAATTTCTTTGCAATTTGCTATGTGTGTTCACTGTGGAATTGGTATTATGTGGGAAAGGAGTCAAGCCTTGGATATAAAGCTTAGGGTCCCTCCTTCTCCCCAAATGACAAAGCAAGAAAAAATTAGTTCAAATCTGATCATATCACCTAGATAGATATTCTTCCCTTCCTTGTAAGAATAAAAATCTCCCTCAAAGAACCGTGGGGGACAAGAGGCTAGAGATGTTTCCTTTTGAGCCATATAAAGATAGCACCCTTGGTCATATGTAGGCCCCTTTCTACGGAAGGGTGTAATAATAACGTTGCTAGCAGCTGGTATGGAGGTGAAAGACCAACAAGAGTACACAGGAGGGCTGCTAGCACAGGTTTTTGATATGCTTTTCTAGGGCAGGCAACTTTAAGGGGTTAACAATCTCAGTTTAATCAAACATACATATATCATTCACTTAGTTCAGGGGTAAAAGTTGGCACCCTGAATTCCAGAGCAAATGCAAATAGAAACTACAAATGGATCAACAGACAGGTTTTTGAGTGATCAAGACATTACATATATAGTTACCGGAGAGAAGCACCGGCATCTGGGTTTTCAAGGCAGGGGTGGGAGGGTGGGGAGAGAGTGGTCCTATGGCTACCCAGAGTCTCATCGGCCCAGATGACCAACACTCTTCCAATCAGTGTGCCCCTAAACAAAATGCTAACCTCAGAGTATATATACATTTCTTCAGGGTCAGAATGCTTCATACCTCTCAAGGGCTTCACACCTCTTGAGGGTTTCCACACCTTTTGGGGTTTCACACCTCTTGTGACTGTAATGGTAATTAAGGTGGGACTTTTTGCTGTTGACCTTTAATGATTCTGGCCTTTGTTTGAATGGGGCAGATAAGGTGGGATGTTTTTGTATTTCTCAGCACTGAGACAATTGGGAGTCATTGATTTGTATCTGATGTGATACTGGGGGTGGGGAACTTTTCCACGCCCAGCCTGGGTGTGGTCGGGAGGGCATTGAACAGGATGTATAAGCTCAGAGGCTGGGGTTCTCTCTTGGAGCTCTTAGCCACAGCAAGTGGTGCATGACTCTGGGCCAGCTGTTGTAATGAGCTCACTGGCTGAACACTCAAATGTTGATAACTGCGAATTGTATTTGGTCTGTGATTCAGGGTGCTGGCTTTTCCCCCTGAACTAGGTGGATGTTATTTGTATGCTGGATTAAAGTAAGATTGTTAACCCTTTAACGTTGCTTTCCTTAAGTAAAGCAGATCAAATGGACCTGGGCTTGCAGCTTTCTGTGAGCTGGTTGTTGTTGGTTTTACACCCCCACAGCAGCTGCTAGCTGGATTGTTGAAGCAGTGACCTAACTAGAAAAGGCCGTGGGCCTTCCTACAAACAAAGGCAAGGCTCAATCAAAGGCACTTGGTTGCCTTGGTGCTGAGAAGCACTCCAAAAAAAGACAACAAAAAGTTCTACTTTGCTTGCCATTACAAAGGGGTTCAACCTTTTTTTCTCCCTACACTATAGCTATTGTTGTGGGATCTTTGAGCATTGTAATTGATTTGGAGGGGAGGAGGAAAAAGGAGAGGGGAAGGAGGAGAGTCTGATTTACCTCATGGGTTACTCATCTCAGATCTTATTCTTGTAGAGATTAGAAGAAGCATTGGCTCTCACAGCTTTAATCAGCCTATGCCAAAATCTCCCCAGCAAAAGTGCTCAGGAGGTTATACAAAGGAAGAAGCAAAGTGCCACTGTTTGTTCATTGCCAGAATTTATAATTTAATCCAACTCAGAGCTGATCTCCAAGGTCTAAAAAAGACTGTTGTAGGTCCAGTGAAGAGAGAATCATTCACATAAAGCCTATTGTTGCATTATCTGTAATATGGGATAGAAGTAGGGGTGTGCTGGAGCCAGCCCGAAAGGGGCTCCAGAGAGCTGGTTTTTAAATGTTCATTATTAGAATTTACTTAGAGCATTGACAAACACTACATGTCAGGCCATGGTTTCTTGTTTTGCTGATTGTCTAAACTTACTAAAGTGATGGAAAATATGTTAATAAAGATTAAATTTTAAAATATCGTGCCAACTTTTGGGGGGGGTGGTGTGTAGAGACATAGTTTACCAGGATAGATGACTGATTTTGTCTGGAACTAGAATAGGCCTGTCACATAGACCTTCAGCAGCCTTACTTATCTCGATAGAAGACCTCTACTGGGCAGTTTCTAACAATCATTCTAAGATGGCACACTTTCACTAAGTTTGTGAGTAGCTGTTCTATCTGGGTGGGCAGTTTGACTAATGTAGGTAATAATAACTACCTTGAAAGCGACTATATTAAGATTTCTTGCAAAAATTTCAAAGGGGAAGAACAAAACAACTTATACATAGTCCAAGAAAAAGGTTACTAGTAGTTTTGCATAACTCAAAATTATTAAAGTAGAAGCTGAAAAATTTTACAGTTCTGCAGCACATGATATTTGAAAAGAAAAGTTACAGGAGATGTTACCATAGGATGGTGAAGAAATGTGTTATTTTCTCCCCCTTGCATGGGAGTGCAGTGAAAACAGAATGAACATGAATGAAGTACCATGGGGATAATAGTGATAAACATGTAGAGAGAGAGAAAGAGGGACAGGCTTTCTATGGTGATCTTGAGTTCTGTCATCCAATCTAGACCCTATGGCTTAGGGCTTGGCCATAGAGGTCAGCTTCACAGGTGAACTTCATTTTCTCCACTCTGCCAAACTGAAAGAGATTAGAGTAGTTCAGATTCCAAAACCAATGCATGAATTTAAACTGTCTGTGTCCTAAAATAGAGTGGACTTGCATTAGTTTGCCTTGGATACACAGTAAGTAATCACCTGGTTATTGGTGCTGGGGAAGGTTTTTTGCTTCATTTAATGCCTTGTTACTACCTTGCTATTCTGCTTTATTACATGCTTTTCATTTTTAAAAGTTTTTTTTTTATTTTCAATTCAGGGAACTAAACAAGCATTTCCATAACACAGTACAATAAAAAAGATGATTGCACATGAAACTGCAAATTTACCGTGTACAAATTGCTGTTTCTTCCAAATATATAACAAATTTATCATGTAAATTTCTTTTCCCCGTTTTTCCCTTCCTTTCCCTCTCTGACCTAGCAATGGCTATCATTAGATACAACTAGGTATATGTAAGTAAAATTATTATATACATCTATCAGTTCTTTCGATGAAGATAGTGTCTTTCTTCATGTCCTTTATTTTTAATTTGTGTATTTATAAGAGTCAAAATGACTTAGTCACTCAAAGTTGTTCCAAAAACAATATTGCTGTCTTGTTATATGGTTTGTCCTTTGTTCTCGAAGAGGACCATGACATGAGATGATGACATGACTTGGAATTGACTTTGATTTTAATTATGGAGGGCTGTGCAAAGTCAGTGAATAGGTCTCTTTAAGAAGCAATTCAGGGGAAGCTATGTGGAGCAGTGAATAGAGCACCTGCCCTGGAGTCAGAAAGACCTGAGTTCAAATTGGGCCTCAGACACTTGACATTTACTAGCTATGTTTCCTTGGGCAAGTCATGTACCCCAAATGCCTTGCCTCCACCCTCTGAAAAAAAAAGTGATTCAAGGGATGCCCCTTTAATTAAGAAAAATAGATCAAACAGAGAGAGGAAGACCCTCAGGGTTGTTGGCCAAAACAGAAAGTTACTATTTACATTCACACTGAGCCAGCAGGGCTGAAAAAATAACCATTAAGTGGCTCTGAGTTGTGGGTAATGTTGCCCTAGGCCTCAAGTCCTCCTTACTATTATTTTTTGAATTTTGTCTGAGGCTTAAACCTCAGGCAATTCTTTGCTCCCTTGAGCCACAGTTAGGGCACCCAGCCTTCCTGTCCTGAAAATATTGTTGCTCTCTGCTATGTTGCACTCACTGGATGGGTGTTAGTTCCTCCTCATCTACATCCATGGACCAGGATGACTTCTGGTCAGCCCTGCTAGGTCTGGCTTCCAGAAATAGGAAGGATTTGAAATTAAATTCTCCTCTATTGTGTGTCTTACCTTACTTGTGTCAATAAAAGAGAATAAAGAGAAACAAAGTAAATAGTAAAGTAAAGGAGGCAAGGAAAAAGAAAACCCATGTCCCTCCTCCAATACTTTCCTATACTGTAATTTGGAAATAGAAAAGTGAACTTGTGAAAATGTCCTTAAGTTGTAACTCAGTAAAGCTTTTTAAGGAGGCATACATATTTTGAGTAACGTGCTATAATTAATGCGTTTTGAAATGGTACTTTTTGAGCCTCACAAAGGCTAAAGTAAATTGATGTTTACATTTTTTTTGTTCTGAAAGTTAACAGTTTCTTTAAATATTCTTTGAATATGCAAAGAAACCTTAATGAGTACAGCAGCAGGTAGTTGATGAAATACAATATTACCTTAAGAAAAGAAATAATATAAATTTTTACATGTATATGTGTGTACATGTACATATGTATATATGTGTGTGTGTCGTGTATAAACACACACATACACACACACATACATACATACTTTAAGCCCTTAACCACACCCTCCTTTTCCTTGAGCCATTATTTTTGTTCATGCATAATTTATAGTCCTATGCTGTGTAAAATGTATTTTATCTTGAGGTTCGTCGATATCATAAACAGAGCAAAGCTATTTGCTTGCTTATCATTTTTTATGGAATATATTATTCATCTAACCAGAGAAGTAACTTTGACTGACAAGGAAAGAGAAACATCTGTAATTATGTCAATCCCTGAGTTCTTTGGAGAACAAGGAGGAGAAACTCAAAGCAAGACCCACAGAGTGGCAGAAGAGAGAGGAAACGAGAAAATTAGGCTTTGACTTTGTGCTTAAAGATTTACATCCATACTGGTATCTTGTGAACTCTCTGTAGTCGTCAACCTTTGGCTAAAGGGAAAGGCTGTTCATTGAAAGCAGGCAGGGTCTTTGGGGATTATCTTTTGACAATTTCGATATTTCAGCATTCATTTTATATTCAGAGAATAATATGGAACATGTGGAAAATGCGTAGCATTCATTCTTACTGACAATTCATACAATTAGAAAATCTCTCAGCATGAACGCTGTAAAAAGTATAATATTTTTCCCTCTTTAATAAGGCGATTTATCACATAGAAAAATCTTTCATTTTTTAAAAAGATATCTGCATTAGTGAGTGGTTTTTGTTGTTGTTTGTGTACACCACTCTAAGCCAGAGCGAAGTGGGGAATTTATGTAATTTGGGCACTAATATAGATATGAATTGATTCAGTTTCTCAATTCTGAACATCACTTTTTATATGTAAACAGATAGGAGTCCATGAGTTAAAAAAAGAACTGCTATGTTCTTTTCAAGCCTGAAGTATTGATTCATACATATTTATTGCATGAAGATAATTGTTCCAGGTTCACTTTCCATGTATAGCTGTATGATAAGCAGAAATCTATTTCTCTACATAGCTATAGTAATAGTTTTTATTAGATAAAAAACCCAATGATTTCTTTATTTTACCATAATTTTAATGACTTTTATATTCTTGGATATTTTTATTTTTTGTAAAATGTAGCATAAGGTGATATATATTATAAATTCTTAATATATGGACACATCTATATACATAAGATATTTATAACATAATACCTCTGCACTTCTTCTTATGACCTTTCTTCATGTTAGTCTACCTAGAGTCTGTGCTCATTTTTTTTTAACATGACAGCAACAAAATATTGTAAGGGCTAAAGGAATAGTTCTTTACGTATATTCTTCTATGATGGGCTCATACGCATATGTAAATTTTGACATCATCTCAAATATAAGGATAGTACTAGGTTCCTAAAGTAAAAATCATAGTATTCAGTAAAGAACTATTTTTACATAGGTTTTAATTGCATTTATGAAGATTTGCCCAGTTAAGGTTTGCAGTGGTATATTCAGTTGACAATAATTGCCATCTACTAACAAATCAGGTAGTCAGCCTTGAAGTCTAATTGGATAGAAGGAGAATCTTATCCAGTTGACTTTAGTTTTTAAAATAAAAACACAGAAGGATTTGAAGGAAAAGTTAGAGATTAAACTACTCTCTCCTGAGACAGATTAGAGTGATGTGCGGAGAGAAGCACCGAGTAGCAAATGTGAGGTCATCCAGGATCTGTTACAGACTAGTCATGAGACCTTGAATATGACATTGAAACTTTCTGACCCTCAGTTTCATCATCTGAAAAATGAGAGTTTCGATTGGGTGATCTTTACAGCACCTTCTAGGTCAGCCATTCTAGAATTAGAACACTACATAGAAAAAATTCAAAGAAGAGAAAAGTGGCCAAGAACAGCGAAAGAAGGTTGGAACAGTACCCTGAAGGACTAATAATCATGTAGGGGCAGACATTCTTTGGATCATTAACTTTGACTAGATATTAATACCAAGGAAATATTTTGTGTCCTCATTGCTATATCAAGTTCAAAGCAAGCAAAATACTTAGGTTTTTTGCTTGTTTGTTTTTTTAAATACATAGTATGTCTTCTACTTAGTACATATCGGGCATTTCTAAATGGCAATTATGTTAGGGATCAATTTACCACTCTTTATCTTATAGCATTTCACTTTGTAATCTTAAATGTGTTTAATAAAAAACTATGAAATATTTGGATCAAATAGTTCTTTCTTGTTTTTTTTCCCCCTAGAAACTGAGAAGATTTTAAAACAAGAGGTATATAGCTTAGTAACTTGAGAACATAGGGAAAATCTAGTTATCAGCTCAATTTAGCTTGATGCTAATGAATTCAACAAACAACATATGAAACACTGTGCTGAACACATGGGGGAAATGCAGAGATACATAAGACAGTTTCTTCTCTAATGGAGCTAAATGTTCTCATAGAGATACACAACACACATACACAGAAATGTAATTAACAATTGAAAAAGATAAGACTGCAAATGAATAAAACAAATTGGTATGCTGTTTCAACAATCTGCTAGTGGCTGCTGAAGGGGTGTAAGACCCACCAACAACCAGCACACAGAAAGCTGCCAACACAGGTTCTTTTGATCTGCTTTACTAAAGAAAGCAACATTAAGGGGTTAACAATCTTACTTTAATCCAGCGTACAAATATCATTCACTTACTTCAGGGGAAAAAGCCACCACCCTGAACTTCAGAACAAATACAAACAAATTACAAACATCAACAGACAGACCTTGCCTGATTCAGATCTCAATTTGTAGTTACCAGGGTTTAGCAAAGTCTGAACATCCGGGTTTACAAGCTGGAGGGCTCTTAACTACAGCTGCCCAGAGTCTCCACTTCAATATGCCTCCAAGAGTGAGAGCCCCCAGCAAATAGCTCTGTTCTAGCTTTTTATACCCTCTTTAGCCATCATCAAACATCATCTGAATGACCAGAACTTGGGCTCCTACTATTGGCTCTGGTCTTAGCAACTCCCCTTAGGGCCCTGAGGACTTCATGCCCATGTAGGCTTACCACCTAATAGATTGGGGTTTGGGTCTGGGGTTTAGCACCTAGTAGGACTTAATCAAAGACACTTAATTGATCATCTTAAGACAGTAAGAAAGTCCTACCTTAATTGACATTACACATGCAAAGTTTTAGGAAGGAAAGATCATTTCCAAACAGATGGCTCAGGGAAAGCTTCACAGAGCCTCAGGGGATCACAGATTTGGATATGATGAGGATTTTAGAGGTCATCAAGTTCAGTCATTTCATTTTACAGATGAGGAAACTGAGGCACAGATGATTAAGTGACATGACTTGCTCTGGGTCATATAGCTAGTGTCACAAATAGTATTTGAACCAATGTCTTCTTGACTTCAAGTTCAGTACCAGAAAGAACTGAGTTCAAATCCAGCCTTAGACACTTACTAGTTGTGAGATGCTAGGCAAGTCACTTAACCTCTGTTTTCCTCAATTTTCTTAACTGTAAAAGGGGGATAATAACAGCACTAACTCTTAGGGTTATTATGAGGGTCAAATGACATAATTATTGCAAAGTGCTTAGCACAGTGCCTGGCATATAGCAAGTACACATAAATGTTAGCTATGATAATAATAATAATTTATTATTCACTTATCACTATTTGAACTGTATCTTGAGCAATGAATAGGATTTCAATATGCAGAGATAGCAGAGGAGGAGGAGGGCTTGTTTGTTTTGTGTTTGTGTGTCGTTTCTAGATTATGCTCTTAGTATGCTGCTTATTTGACCCCTAATTTTATAGGAATAAGAATTTCCTAGTAAGAAACTTCCTGTATCCATGCCTGTACAATTAACTTCCTGTACTAGTATTTTATAATATAGTGTTAGTACTTGGGGGCACTGAGAGATTATGATTTGCCCAGGGTCACATAGCCAGTATCTGCAAGAGGGACTTGAATCTGTTGTGTTGTTAATGACCCAAAAGGCCCATAATGTCATACTTCCTTTCAAAGGTTTTTTTTTCTTTAATTGCTATTTTTTTTGTCTAATTTGTTATTGTTGATGTTGTCCTTCGCTTGATCCTTCTCAACACATCTGATACATTTGAGACTGCTGACAGTGTTCTCCTCATGGATACATTTTGCTCTGTGGGCCATGACACTTCTCTCTCCTGGTTCTCTTCTTACCTAACATATCCTTTACTGGCTCATCATCCAGATCACACTCTAACTGTGGGTGTTCTCTAAAGACCCTGCCCCTGTCTTCTTATTTGCCCTAATCTCCTTATTTTTTCTCTCTCTACATCCTCACGCTTAGTGACCTCATCAACATGGATAGGTTTTTTTTTAATTGTTCATGTAACTTTTACTCTCTGCATTTTACAGATGAGAAAATTGACATTCACAGGAGTTGAGCATCTTGCTCGTGGCCACACAGCTGGTAAGTGACATTGATGGGACTTGTACTCTCTTGAATGTTCTGATTCTACTACACAACTGTGTCTCTCATATATGGAAGCTAATAAAAATGCTCAGAGTAAAAGCTATTCTTTTTTTCATTGTGAATGATGACATTGCCCTACGACATAAACCACATTTTCACTGAGCCAGGCTCTGCAAACTGGGAAAATTAATCCAGTTAGTTACGTGGGAGGAAAATTTCTCATATGAACTAAGTGACTTCTTCCAGGACTCAAATTTCCTCAGTAGCTCACAACACTACTAAGTAATCTCTTTTTCAATTTAAAAGGTAAATTTAAAATTTGTTTAGTAAATTGATTATTTAAGAAATTTTGGCACGTAATCTGAATTTGAATTCCAGTTGCTTCAAGGACATTTTATAGAGGTTATTAACCTTACGTTGCTTTTCTTCTATATTGTTCATTTGTAGCAAATGTAATATCTGACAATATAACTGTTGTTCTTTGTGATTGGTTTCAGGCTTTTTGTTTCTGATAAACTGTACAAACTCAGGCTGTCCCCAAATATTATCTAAACAGGAATCTACCATGCTTTTGTAGACATCTTTTGCTTTCATCAAATATCCGAATGCTGTGTCCAAGGTACACATTAAGAGGAGGTCTTGAATTATTACCAAAAGATGTACCAATGCTGCCTGTTTGAATATTATTTCTCTTTCATCATTTTTACCTTGAAGAAAAATACCATTTATTATTTTTTATTCTTGATGCTTTAAGAAAAATCTAGTTTGGCCAAAGCCAAGAGCAGTAAATTTCCAGTTTGATGTAGGAAGACTATCAGGGCAAGCAAGCCCTTTTAAAAAAGGAATAGCTACTGCTTCTGAGAGACTGTATGCCTGGCACTGGGTATTGGTGGCTTAAATTTCAATGACATTATTCATCTCCTTTTCTTGCTTTTTCTCAGGGGACAGCTCTCTACAAAAACAAGACTCTCTTCTTCAAGAGTCAAGAGTATATTCCTCTTTGCTTTACATTTTGGATTCTCTTTTTGGCCATCGTCCATAATAACTTGAGATTCTGACAGGATGGTCATATGTTTATTTCTCAGAATGATAAAATAGCTCAAAGGATCCAAATCATCCTCACATTTTCTACTTAGATCAAAAGATACCTCATGCCTTATTGATGAGGTGTATGATTCAGTAGTTAGTGCTTTGTAGTCTAGTGACTTATAATTATATTTTCTTCCTCTTTAACTGTTATAGAAACTAGTTCTTCTGGTCTACTCTTTGTCTTTTCTTCTGTATGTATGTATATGTATATGTATGTATCAGCAGATGCATACATGTCAGGAAAACAGATGTCTTTTGAACAAATCAGAAACTATTATTTGTAGGTTTCTCTCTAGGAGCCATACAAGGAGAAGAGGTTTTGAGTTTAACAACAGTACCTTTTTTTTGTTCAAGCCAAAACTCTAGCTGATGTGGCTTTATAGGCAATATTTCTATTTGAGTTGGAAGCAAGTTGTGATGGCACAACTCTGGAGTTGGATGTTCCAAGGTATCTGTCATGAATGTACTCAGTCCCTCTTATTTCCACCATTCTTCTTTTAATGAATCAAGCATAAAGATTTCTAACTCAACAGAAAACATTCTTTTCAAATCTGTAATTGAATAGTGAATTACAGGCTCCTTGATTTGTGGTGTTGCAAGTAAAAGAGAGTCCAGGGAACTTCGATAGTTTCCTGACCATAGCTCCACCCTGCATTTCTTAGTGTAATTTTCAGCTGGAGCACAATTGATATTTTAAACAGTAGAAAGTTGATATGTTTGAAGTTTGGCATATATCAGATTTATGAGGGAATGTTGGGTTATTAGACATGGAGGAGTTAAAGGCATTTCTAACTCCCCTGAAAGACATAGACTACAAAAAACTGGTCCACTGCTTTCTATTTCACACTGGTCTTGGCTGGCATAAATCCTCTCTGTGGGGTAGTATTCTGTCATAATTTCGTTCTTACACTTGGTGGGGAGGGCCCCTTCAAAGAGCTTTTTATTTCCAACTATATGAGGATTTCTGGAATTAATTTCAGGGATTTGTTAAGTTTTTAACATGTTTTTATATCTGTTCTTTCTTGGAGGGTGGCAGGTTTCAATAATTCATATTTAATTGGCAAAATTAATTATTTTTCTTCTTTGAACAGCTCCTTAATCATATATAATTCTTCTTTCTCCTCTCCTGGACTTCCAAATTTCTTTAAAAATTTTGTAAATTCCCTGAAATGATTAGCTTCTAGGAGAATCTATTGTTCTTTGAAATCTAAACAAAGATCTTTCAATAAAAACATTTTTAGTCTACTTAAGAGGTTATACAAAATAGGTAGTTGTTTTTTATACTCCATCAAACTATCTATAAAAATTACTTAATCATCAATATATAAATTTTGATTGGTTGTTTTAGTGTTGGCCATCCCTCAGAACAAGTGACAAGGTGGAAGACTTACTTGTAGCCATTCTGAGTATATAAATAGCTCTTCTCTATTTTAATTTGAGAGGATGGATTTGAACTTGGAATGATTACTTCAAAGTCATTAATATGAGACACATTATATGAAATTGTCTTCTTTTCAGGGAAATTCTCCACAGAAAATTAATTATATTATAATCTTATACATGGCTACCTAATCAACAAATCCAACATGACAATTATACTTGTGATGTAAATATGAGAGGAATATAAAGCACTAACATCTAATGCTTAATTTCTTTCTAACCACATCCTTATGTAAATAGTTGTTTCAACAATTCGGCTAGAAGCTTCTGTGGGGGTGAAAGATCCACCCACAAGCCACCACCCAGAAAGCTGCGACAGCACAGGTTCTTTTGATCTGCTTAACTAAAGAAAGCAAGGTGAAGGGGTTCGACAAGCTTACTTTAATTCAGCATACAAATATCATTCACTTAGTTCAGGGGAAGAGACCAGCACACTGAACTTCAGAGCAAATTACAAAGTACAAACATCAACATACAGACCCAATACAGATTCATAGTTACCAACATCTAGGTTCAGCCTGGGAGCTCAGAACAAGGGCTGGCCCGGAGTCAGGCATGCCACCACTGCTGTGGGAATGAGATCCAAGGAAGAGGAGGCCAACCTCTGGTTTTTATATCTTTTTCAGCATCAGGGGTGTGTCACACATGCGACTCACACATGTGACCTAAAACCGTCACAAAGAGGTGACTTAAACCCACGTGGTCTAAGAGCCTCTGCTGTCCCAGACATGTAAACTAGGCCCTCCCTGGAGTCAACCCCACCTTGGGCCCCACCTTAGTTGCCAATTCACACCCCCATAGGATTTACACCTAATGGGGTTTGGACCTGGGGCTTAGCACTTAATAAGACTCAATGAAATACACTGAATTACTCAAAAGCCAAACTTTTCAAGGGCACTTGTTGAACTAAGTGCTAAGGAGCCCATTTTGCTTACCAACACAATAGTCTACGAGTGAATTTTAGTGGTGTAGATATATCTTCTTTATTTCACCAGTACAGCAAAAATTGTGAATATAGAGGCTCACAATACATCCAGAAGGTGTGTGCAGTGATTAGTCCAAGCTCCCACATTCATTGATAGGTTTAATTGTTACCTTTGTGCCAATTACTCCCAGATATATACATATATATACATACACATACATATACGTATATATACATATATACACACACATATATATATACATATATACGTATGTGTGTGTATACACACACACATATGTATATATATATATACATATATATATATACATATATATATATATATATATATATATATTATATATATATATTTGGCCCATGGGCATACCCAAAAATATGTGTCTTAGCACCTTATCCATTACCTCTCTGTCAGGAAGTGAATAATGTGTTTCGTTATAGGTCCTCTGAAAACATAGTTGGTCATTGTATTAACCAGTGTTTTTCAAAGTTCTTTTTCTTCACATTACTATCCTTGCACAAATTATCATCTTGCTTCTGCTCACTTCACTCAGAATCTATCCCTGCTACCCAAGAATCTCTGAAATCTCTTGTTCACCATTGTTTATGGCAGGGCTGTCCAAAATGCGGCCCAAGGGCCACATGGGGCCTACGATTTATGATGCCCACCTACAAACATAGAAATTTACATAAATGCTTTAGTAAACAAAGCCCAGATACCACAGACCTTCCACTAAAATGGCAAATCAATATATATTGTCTATTGTTTCAATAAAAACCTAAGTTCGGACAGCTCTGGTTTATGGTACAATTATATTCCACTATGTTCGCACAATCTAAATCACCATTTTAGGTTTTAGTTCTTTTCTTTTCTTACCCCCTTTTAATCCTTATTCCAGGATCAGGAAGTTTGTTTTGCTTGTGACTACTCAGTCCCTGGTATTATTTTCCCTCTTAACACTTTCTGACTACTTTAACCTTTCCTCCTTATCTTTGCTGCAATTCCTGTTGAGTTTGATGTTTCTTTTCCAAGTGGCAAATAGGTGTGCACTATATTTAAACACTATACGTTTATGTTTTACCCTCCTCTGTCCATTTCAGATAAGAATGAAGGTCATCTGATATTCATGCCCTATAACCTTTGGTCCATGTTTCTATACTCTTCTTTTCACGCACCCAGTTATTATACTAAAATTTGCAGTGTAGGATGCTGTTGGTTGCAATTTTAACGCAATTCAAGTCAGGTCACTAAGCATTTATTAAGATTTTGCTGTGTGCTGGGTGGGCACTGTGCTAAGCTGGAGATACAAAGAAGGCAAAAACACTCCCTTCCCTTATGGTGCTCACAGTTCATTCTATTCTAGTGGTTAAAGCAGTTATTAATGTCAGTCTCAGAGTGGCATACTTTTCCATACATAATGATACAATGGCCACCTTATTAGAGCTGATTATAGCTGGTTTGTCATCTCCCGCTGCGCAATTAATCTTCCCAGTATTTATTTTTATACTGACCCTTGCTAGTAGAGATACAGTTGCTGTCTCATTGTTTTCTGACTACTATATTGGCTTATTTTACAATCTTGTTTCTACTCTTTGGTTTATTGGCACATCATTTGAAAATAATAGCTCTTTCAATATATGTCTATGAGTGTCCTTGGTTCTTGTCACCATGGTACCCAGACAGTTTCACTAAGTATGTGGAATTTTATTTTTAACAGGAGTCGGGGAGAAAACCTTCCTATGCCTTCATTTCTATTTTGCTTTGAGAATCCAAATAATATTCTCAATTTATTCAAAATCAGCACAAAAGTGGACTGTTAGGCTTAGCTGAAGCAACGAAGGCTTTCACAGCTGTAGATTTAACATAAAGGATAAACATCCTTTTGCTCTTCCCCTCCTTGACCTCTATTGTACTTCTTGCATAGTTTAAACCTGGAGACCATATATCCAGCAAAAGGAGTGAGACTTTATTGCAATATGCTTCTTTGTCTGGCTACATCCACTGAGAAGGAAGAATGTATTCTAGTTTGGGGAAACTGAGTGACACTCATTTTTTAAGCCATATTATATTAGCAAGGCTGGTTAAATATGAAAGCAAATAATTTCCAGTTTCAGCTAATGCTTAAGTAAAATGATAGAAAAACAATTGAGAAGCAAGGAGGGGGGATAGGGCAAGTCGAGCTTGACTTCTCTTCATTTCATAAAATTTCAGAGCTGGATGAGAAAACTGAAGACCAAAGTAGCAATTTGCCCCACATCATAGAGCTAATTAGTGGTAGAGCTAGGAATAGCTTCTTAGTTCTCTCTCTCTCTCTCTCTCTCTCTCTCTCCCCCTCCCTCTTCCTCCCCCTCCATTCCTCTTTTTCTCCTCCACCCCCACTGGATCTCACTGAAAGTACATAAATCTCAGAGGCATCTAATAGAAGTGTTCTTTTCAGAAAGGCAACATGCATTCATTCTAAAGCTTCAAACACTAGATTTTAAGCATGCAATTAACCTCACTCTACCTTACTTCATTTGTAAATATCCTTTTAATTTGGATTTTAGACTCTTATTTCCCCATTCTCTATTTCCTTTTATAAAAATTTTCAAAATAATTTTCTTTAGGCATGGGAACCATTTTGTTTTAATTAAGAACCTGTCATGCCAGATTAACCTTATTTCTTTTCCTGACAGGATTATAACTATAGTTTATCTAGGTTTTAGCAAAACATTTCTTGAAGATTCTTATGCTATTCTAATGGGAAAAATTGGAGAAATGTGGCCTAGATGATAATATAATTAGATTTGAAACTGTTTAACACCCAAAGAGTAGTTCTAATATTTCTGTGTCATATTGGAAGGAGGTCTCCCATGGAGTGACCTAGGGATCTGTATTTGATCCTCTATGGTTTAACATTTTATCAATTACTTTAAAAATATAGATGGTATCTTTATCAAAATTGGAGTTGACACAAAATTGAGAGCCATAGCTAACCTAAGAGACAAAACTAATATTGGGTGGTTGAAGCTTTTCCCAACTCTGACATCCAGAGAACTCATACTAAGAGCAGATATACATCCAAGGCTCCATGCCTATCTTATCCTTCTCTTGGAACCAATGGTCTTACCATTGTAGCCCATTAGTGCATTAACTGGCTTGGCAAGATAGGATCTGGGTTAGTGGTAGGGAGTAGGGGTGGGAATCAGAGACAAATGGAGCTTTTGTTGGCTACTTTTCTTCTTCCTTCAACCCTAGTAATTCAGGTTGTACTTGTCTAGTCCCTTTTCACTATGTCAAGCCTCCATTTCTCCCTATTCCTCCCTTGTTCCTCTCGTTTTCTGGTATTCAGTGAAACCTAGTTTCCTCCTAAAGGATCTTATTTTAATACCTGGTAATTTCCTGCTGGCCTATTTTAGTACTGAAAAAAAAATCCGAGAGTTTAGAACCTGGGTTATAGCTTTCATCTCGACACTTTCTGTCATTCTTAGAGAAAATTGTGACCTCCCAGCTTATCAAGGTCCTTAATAATCACAGTTTAAATTTCAGCACCATTTCAGCTACCTGATGGAAAGGAAAAATCATAGGAATCTTGGCATGGATGAAGGACACGAATCTTTCCATTCTAGATTTTGTGATAAAGGAGGAAAAGTCAATACCATCCACTCTTGATTTTGATAGAGCAATTTCAAAATGTTTCAGGTGGAAAAAAGATAGGGTCCCATGGATTAAAAATCTATAGAGCAAACAAACCCAGGGTGGAATGGGAAGCTCTCTATACTGAAATTCTGAAGACAAAGAAAAAAATAATTCAATGAGGAAAAAAAAAGGCAGAGGTTTCACAGGCGTATGATTGATCAACTTCAATTTTAATGACATAAAGAAAATGGATGCAAGGATAGGGAAGGGGTGAATAAAAACCAAACAACTATTGCACAGTTCTTAAGAATCTCATCAGGAACACTAAGACTCCAAATATGCTAAAGTTGGTGAAGAAAACAAAAGATAACAAAAAGGTATTTTCGCCATATTGGGGAAAAGATAAAAATTAAAGAAGGCACAGGACTACTGCTTGACCTAGCCCCTACTCTTTTCTCTTTACCTCCTTTGTAATTAGGCATTACTATTGGCACCTGATTTGGGGCATGAAAATCCCTATTTACTGGGCGTATTTTAAATCTGCCTCCCATATATTACATCTGTTTGGTCCTAGTTCCTCTTCTGTTCCACTTAGTAACCAGCAAGACACATCTTCCCTCAAGATCCAGCTCTTCATTAAAAAGTGAAGCTTACCATTGTTTATCACTTTGGCATACCTCTGGACAATCTCAGAGATGGAGGTATTTGTCTTTCTTGTTAATACAAACCACCTCTCTATGGCTTTTGTTCAACACACTTTCTACTGGCAGCCAGTTGCAGCAAGAAGGGATCTTAGAGGTCATCTAGCCCAAATTCCTCTGTTTATAGATAGTGATCCAAGGTCACACTGGTAGGGGATGTGCCATGTCTGGGTTCTTAGCTCTAGTCTAATACTAAAACTCCCTATGTTTTCTGGAAGTTTATGACTGAAGATAAAAAAGGGTACAATAATTTGAAACATTTAAAACATTGAGAGGTTCCTTCTTATATTTAGAGGCTACTTGAGCATTTTTGTTGGCAAAAGGGAAGGAATCAGTGGAGGAGTGACTCAAGTATAAGAGGGAAAGACTAGAGAAGGCTAGAGGGAAGAGAATGGAATCAATTAATGAGATTTTATATCCATTTATTCTGGTATTCTGGAGTCATGATCACAAAAATACTATAGAAGCTTTTATTTGAAAGTCTGCCCCCTGCCCCTAATTTATTATATTTTCCCCAAGGGCACTCTCTGTTCTGGGAGAATGTATTTTCTATGATAAACATCTGCAACAGCAGCTATTTTTCTTTTAGCTGAAGAGACATGCCTTTCCAGTCAACAGATGTTGCTTTTGAGAACTGATGGTAACAGTATGCATGCTTTATTTCATTTTTTTAAAATGCACAGTATCCTGGAACAAGAAAGAAAACTATCTGGAAGCAAAGTAGAAACACATTGTGATAATTAACTGACTTTGTTACTGATGCTACTGATCACTAAGAATGCCCAAAGTTAGTTTTCTTTTTCTTCTGTGGATTATTCCTGTAGTGATTAGGCAAACTGATACCTCACCTAAACTCATACTCCACAGTCATTGACTGTTGTTACTTAATTCCTACAGTCCTCTTAGATGCCATTTTCAGCTTTGGAAATGGTGCCTGTTCCATCCTGTCACAATAGGACACAAAAGGGTTAGGCTGGCCTGCACTGAGGAGACAAGAAACTTTCCCTGTCACTATTTCTGCCTCTTCAGAGATTGTGGTAGAGAGGGAAAGGAACTACAGGTCCCTAATTGCTTTCTCTCACTCAAATTTCTACTTTCTCCATTCTTCATTACTAAACACCCCAAAGAATAGATTTGACCGCATCGCTCCTTCCCTAAAAAATCGCTGCACTGATTCCTTGTTGCGTCAAGGATAAACTAAGTTTATTTAGCTTTGTCTTTAAGGCTTGCCACGATCCTACTGAGGGCAGCTTGGTGATTCAGTAGGTAGAGTACGAGGCTTGGAGTCAGGAAGATACCCTCTTGACTTCAAATCTGGCCTCAGACACTTATTAGCTGTATGACCCTATTTGCCACAGTTTCCTTATCTGTAAAATGAGCTGGAGAAGGAAATGGTAGAACACTCAAGTATCTTTGCCAAGAAAACTCCAAATGGGGTCACAAAGAGTCAGACATGACTGAACAGCAACTATCCTATTGAGACTTTCCTTTGTAATATTATTTCATAGAGAACTGTTCACGTTCTCATTATTCTTGCTGAACTGGATAATTACTATCATTGTCGTAAGAACTTAACATTCCTTCTTCCAACTTTACTAATTTCCATGTAGTTTCCTCCATTTCTGGAATGAATTAGATTTAAAGTGCTTTGTAAACTTGGAAGCATTTTATAAATGTCAGTTTTGGGTATATTATAGTTGTCATCTTCACCTTTCAGATTACTTTTTTTTTTTGGCGGGGGGGCTCATGTTTGAGCTCCTCTGTGAAGCCTTTCTCATCCCCCTACTCTCCATCCAATTTATGAGTGTTCTTAGGTTCATCAAATATCCCTCATTTTGGGGTCCATGAACTTTTAAAAATATCTTTTGATAACTACATTTAAACACAATTAGTTTCCTTGGTAATTTCATATATTTTATTTTTTCATCTAAAAACATTAACCTAAGAAGGGGTTAATAGGCTTCAGCAGACTGCCAATTTGGTCCGTGACATGAAAAAAAAATAAGAAGCCAGGTTCCAGATCATTTTTCTCACATGAAGAAATAACCTTTATTTCTCACTAAAGCTAAACCTGCTCAAGTTATTCTGTTTCATCCAATCTCCTTCAAGAAATTGCCTATGAGCATGGCCATGTCGCTTCTATCCTTAAAAAAAAATTGTCACTTTATCCTTCCATTCCCTCTATGGGACTATATCACTTCTATCCTTTGTAGCTATTTTCCTTGAAAAAGGGCGTCTACAATAGATGCTTCCACTCTCTTTCGTCTCACTCTTCTTACTCTCTTACAATCTGGCTTCTGATATTATTATTCCACCCAAACTGCTCTCCCCAAAGTTACCATTGATCTCCTAGTGCCAAATCCAGTGGCCTTTTCTCAATCCTCATTCTCTTTGACCTCTCTGAAATATTGGGCAGGATTGAGCACTCTCTCTTCCTTGATACTCTCTTCTCTCTAGGTGTTTGGGATACCACTCTCCTGGTTCTTTTCCTACCTATCTGACCACTTCTCTATCTCCTATGCTGAATCCTCATCCAGATAATGCCCTCTAACCTGAGATGTCTCAAAGGGATCTGTCTTGGGCCGGCTTCACCCCTTTATATTACTTCGCTTGGTGATTTCATCAGCTCTCATGGATTTAATTACCATCTCTATACTGATGATTCTCAAGAGAGAGGAGGAGGCAGGGAGGGAGAGAAAGGGAAGGAGGGAGAGAGAGAGAGAGCGCGAGCACACGAGGGAGCGTGAGTGCTTGCTTCAGTCTGTGTTCAGACAGTATCAGTTCTTTCTCCGGAGGCAGATAGTATGTTTCATCATGAGTCCTTTGGGATCATCTCGGATCATTGTATTGCTGAGAAGAGCCAAGTAACTCATAGTTCTTCTTCGTACAATACTGCTAACACTGTGTACAATGTTCTACTTGTTCGGCTCACTTCATTTTGCATCAGTTCATGTAGGTCTTTCCAGGCTTTTCTGAAATCATCCGGCTTGTCATTTCTTTTAGCATAATACTATTCCATCACAATTGTATCTCACAGCTTGTTTAGCCATTCCCTAATTAATGGGCATTCTCTAAAATTCCAATTCTTAGCTACCACAAAAAGAGCTGCTATAAATATTTTTGTACAAATAATCCTCCTCACCCACTTTTTGATGTCTTTGAGATATAGCTCAAGAAGTGGTATTGCTAGATCAAAAGATGTGTACAGTTTTATAACCCTTTGGGTATAGTAGCAAATTGTTCTCCTAGAACAGTTGGATCAGTTCACAACTCCATCAATAATGCATTAATGTCCCAGTTTTTCCCCATCTTCTCCAACATTTATCATTTTTCCTTTTTTAAAATCATATTTCCCCATCTAATAGGTGTTAGGTGATACCTCAGAGTTGCTTTAATTTGCATTTCTCTAATAGTGATTTAGAAGATTTTTTCATATGACTATAGATAGCTTTGATTTCTTTGTCTGAAAACTTGTTTATATCCTTTGACAATTTGTCAATTGCAGAATAACTTGTATTTTCATAAATTTGACTCACTTCTTTATATATTTGAGAAATGAGGCCTTTGTTAGAGATACTTGTTGGAAAATTTACTCCAAAAGTTTTGTTTTCCTTTTAATTTTGGTTGCATTTGTTTTGTTGAAAAACTTTTAATTTTATATAATCAGAATTATCTATTTAGCATTTTATAATGCTCTCTATGTTTTCTTTGGTCCTAAATTCTTCTTTATCCATAGATCTGAAAAATTATTCGATGCTCTGCTAATTTGCTTATGGTATCCTCCTCTATGTCTAAATCATATACCTATTTTGACCTTATCTTGGTATACAGTGTGAGGTGTTGGTCTATTGCTAGTTTCTTTCATACTGTTTTCTAGTTTTCACAGCAGTCTTTATAAAATAATGAGTTTTTGTTACAAAAGTTTGCATCTTTGGGTTTATCATAGGCTAAATTACTATGGTTATTTACTATAGCATAATGTGTACTTTAATCTATTCCACTGATCCACCACTCTATTTCTTAGTACCAAGTAGTTTTGATGATTGCTACTTTATAATGCAGTTTAAGATCTGGTATGGCTAGACGACCTTCCTTTACACATTTTATCATTGATTCTCTTGATATCCTTGAGCTTTTGTTCTTCCAGATAAATTTTTTATGATTTTTTCTAGCTCTTTAAAATAATTTTTGGTAGTTTGATCGATACAGCACTGAATAAATAGGTTAATTTAGGTAAATTGTTATTATTATATTCACTTAGCCTACCCATGTGCAATTAATATTTTTCCAGTTGTTTAGATGTGACTTTATTTGTGTGAAAAGTGTTTTCTAATTGTGTTCATACAGTTCCTGGGTTTGTCTTGGCAGGTAGACTCCTAAGTATTTTATGTTATCTATGGTTATTGTAAATGAGATTTCTCTTTCTCTCTCTTGCTTCTGGACTTTGTTGGTAAGATATAGAAATGCTGATGATTTATATGGGTTTATTTTGCATCCTGAAATTTTGCTAAAAGTTGTTAATTATTTCCACTAGTTATTTTATTTGATTCTCTAGGAATCTCTAGCTATAATATCATGTCATCTGCAATGAGTGATAGTTTTGTTTCCTCCTTGACTTTGTGAGAAATCAAGAAATTATGAAACATAACCAAAAGAATGAAAAAATGGAAGACAGTGTTAAATTTTTCTTTCTAAAATTGGGTTAAGTATTCAATTTCTTCTATTAATCTGACTAACTTATATTTTTTGTAGATATTCATCCATTTCATTTAGATTGTCAAACATATTGGCATATGATTGGGCAAAATAGTTCCTAATTTTTAAAATTTCCTGCTCATTGGTGGTGAATTCACCCCATTCATTTCTGATACTAGTAATTCAGTTTTCTTTTTTCCTTTTTTAAATTAAATTAACCAGTGGTTTATTTTATTGTTTTTTCCCATAAAACCAGCTTCTAGTTTTATTTATTAGTTCAATGGTTTTCTTACTTTCAATTTTATTAATCTCTCCTTTGATTTTTCAGGATTTCCAATGTGGTGTTTATTTGGGGATTTTTAATTTGTTCTTTTTCTAGTTTTTTTTTAGTTGCATGCTCAATTCATTGATCTTCTTTTTCTCTATTTTATTGATGTAAGCAATTAGAGACATAAAGTTTCTCCTAAGTACAGCTTTGGCTGCAATCCATAAATTTTGTTATGTTGTCTCATTGTTATCACTTTCCTTAATGAAATTATTGGTTGTTTCTATGATTTGTTAAAGGACACAATTATTTTTCAGGATTAAATTATCTAGTTTCCAATTAATTTTTAATCTATCTTCCCACTGATCATTATTGAATGTAATTTTTATTGCATTATGATCTGAACAGGATGCAATTATTATTTCTGCTTTTCTGCATTTGGTTGTGAGGTTTTTTTATGTCCTAACTGCTGAGGAAAAAAGGCATATTCCTTTCTATTACCATTCATTTTTTCTATCACATCTAACTTTTCCAGACTTTTATTCCCCTCCTTAACTTCTTTTTTGTTTGTTTGTTTAATTTTTGGTTAAACTTATCTAGTTCTAAGAAGGAAAAGTTGAAGTCTCCCACTAGTATACTTTTATTGTCTATTTCCTCCTGTAACTCATTAAACTTCTTCAAAAATTTAAATACCATTTGGTGCATGTATACTTAGTGTTTATATTACTTCATTGTCTATATATGGTATCTTTAAGTAAGATATAGTTTCCTTCCTTAACTCTTTTAATAGATTATGCTCCAGTACCTTACTTTCACTCTGTATATCTCTGTGCTTCAAATGTGTTCTTGAAAACAACATATTGTAGAATTCTGGTTTTTAATCCATTCTGCTATTCAGTTCCATTTTATAGGTGAGTTCATCCCATTCACATTTGTAGTTATTATAACTAACTGTATTTCCCTCCATACAGTTTTTTTCCTTGTTTATCCCTCTCTCTTACCCCCACCCTGTCCCTCCTCATAAGCATTTTATTTCTGATCACTGAATCCCCCAATCTGCCCTCCCTTCTATCAGTCCTACCATCTATTGCTCCCATCCCTTTTCACTCCCTTATAGGGAAAGATAGATTTCCGTATCCAAATGAGTTTGTATGTTATTCCTTCTCTGAGCCAATTCTGATGAGTAAGATTTAAGTTTTGCTTGCACTCCTATAACAGGTCTTTCATTCCTCTTTTATGTGAGATAATTTACCCCATTCTCTCCTCCCCCCTTTCATCCAGTTCAATCTTCTTTCTCACCCCTTTATTTTGTTTTGTAGGGTATCCCTTCAAAATCACCTTATATGCACATCCTCTATGTATACTCCTTCTAATTTCCCTTATAGTAATAAAGTTCTTAAGAGTTACAAATATTATCTTGCCATATGGAAATATAAACAGTTTAACCTCATTGAATATCTTATGTTTCTTTCTTATTTCTTTTTTTACCTTTTTTATGTTTTCCCCAAAATCTTGTATTTGGAGATCAAATTTTTATTCAACTCTGGTCATGTAATTAAAAATTCTTGAAAGTCCTCTATTTCGTTAAATGTCTATTCCCCCCTGGATGATTATATTTAGCTTTGCTGGGGTAATTGATTCTTGTTTGTAATCCTAAATTCTTTGCCTTTTGGTATCTCATATTCTAAGCTCTCTGGTTCTTTAATGTGGAAGTTGCAAAATCCTGTGTAATCCTGACTGTAGTGCCACAATATTTGAATTGTTTCTATTTGGTTGCTTATAATACTTTCTCCTTGATATGTGAGCTCTGGGATTTGACTATGATTGTCAATGAGTTTTCATTTTGGAATTTCTTTAAGGTGGTGATCAGTGAATTCTTTCAATTTCTATTTTGCCCTCTGGTTCTAGTATATCGTGGCAGTTTTCCTTGATAATTTCATGAAAGATGGTGTCCAGGTCCTTTTTTTTCATCATGGTTTTCAGGGAGTCAAATAATCCTTAAATTATCTCTCCTAGATCTATAAGTCAGTTGTTTTCCCAGTGAGAAATTTCACATTTTCTTCTGTTTTTAAAAATGTTATCGTATCTTGATGTCTCATGGAGTCATTAGCTTCTGCTTGCTGAATTCTAATTTTTAAGGAGTTATTTTCTTCAGTGGGTTTTTGTACTTTGTTTTCCATTTGTCAAGTTCTATTTTTTAGGGAATTATTTTCTTTGTTGAATTTTTGTATGTCTTTTTCCATACTGTTGCCTCTTTTTTTGTGTGTGATTCTCTTGCATTAATCTCATTACTCTCATTGAATTATTCTTGTATTACTCTTTTCCCAATTTTACTTCTAACTTGTCTCTTAAAATCTTTTTAAAAGCTCTTCCAAGAGTTCTTTTTGGGCCTGAGACAAAATTACATTTTTCTTTGAGGCTTCACATGCAGCCATTTTGACACTGTTGCCCTTTTCTAAGTTTGTGCCTTGATCCTCCCTGTCACGACAGTAACTTTCTATAGTCAAATTCTTTGTTCTTTTTTCATTTCTGCTCATTTTTTCCTGCCTATTTTGTGACTATGTTTTCATGTGAGAGCTGGGCTCTGTTCCTGCCTCATCCCAAGCTTTTAGTGCTGGTGTTCGAGGTCTTGCTGCTAGCCTTCTCTGGGCTTTGGGGCCTAGCTCCTGACTTGCACTAGAGAGTAGGCCTCTCTTCTGGCTTCTACTAGAGGATGGGGCTTCCTTCTTGGCCTCTTCTTAATGTAGAGTTTTGCTACTTGCCTGCCCCAGGAGTAGGGTCTTGCTGATGGGTTGCTATGGAAACAGGGCCTCTCTGTTGGAGACCCTCAGGGTCATGGTCCCCCTGCTGGCAGGTCCAGAAGTGAGCCCTTGCTACTGGTCAGCAATTGGTGTGAGGCCCTGCTGGTGGCCTGTGTTGTGGGCAGGACAGCCTTTCTGTCCTGCATAGACTGCTGGCTTGCATTGATGGTGCAGGTCCCTTGTTGTGAGGCTGGCTGCTGCTGCTCTCAGCCATAGATCCCTTCTCACCCCAATGAGACAGACTTTTCCTGCTGTGCTAGTAAGCTGCTTCCCTGTTTCTCTATCTATTCTGAGGTGATTTTCAAGTTGTTTGGAGGGGAATTTGAGAGTGCTCCAGGGATTTCCTCCCTCACTCCATCTCTACCTGCAAGTCTCCCCAGCATAGTTATGAAGATACAACCACTAAAAGAACTTTAAGACAAGTCACCCAAGAATCAAATGAAAACTGAATTTTCTTTAACAGAGACTTCAATTTGAAGATCATATTTTTTAAAAATTTGCATTTCTATGGATCTATGGATGGTCTTAAGCAGTTTTTGGGACACAGAAATGTTCAATTAATTCTCCATCTACTTATATCAAATATGCAATAATTAAACCTTTACTGGGAGGTTTATATTTTTCGTAATCAAGAAATTATTAAGCATAGTAATGATTGGAAAAAGTTTACAGAGGAATTTAAGAAAACTAGGTCATTTGAAGGATATTAACTGTTTACAAACAAATGATTCTGCTAATTAGCACATTGGCCAATATTTGTAACATTAAATGGCAAGTATAGCTGATAATTTTGGAAGCTTTAAAATGAACTTTATTAACATATTTTTTTTCTGGGCAATGCTTGTAGTCTCGATAAAAAGGCTTCTTTCTTATAGATGATCTCTCTACAGATAACAACAACAGTAATAATAACTGACATAATAGTTTAAAGAGATGAAACATAATACTTTTTCCAGCCTGAGGCTTGGAAATCTTGTCTTAGAAACAAATTGGACATAATAGGCTCATGAAGTAAAGCCAAATCCAAAACCCAAATTGACTATTATTATATATTTGAGACTTTTCATTAATTCAAACCTCACCAAATCAGTCACTCTTTCAATAAGTATTAAGTGCCTATGTACACTGAAAGTATAAATGCAAATAGTCTTTGCCTTTAAGAAGCATATATTCTCCTGGAGTGGTCCAGTCCCAATAGTCTTAATTAGTTGCTGGGATTTTCTGTTTTTGGATTTCTTTGTTTTGAGGGAGCTCCCCCCTACCAGTGTAGAGCATTACTTGCTCTGCAGTTTATAACCTTAACAACCAAAGTCATTAAGAACTTGAGTGACTGTCCTAGGGTCACACAACTTGTATGTGTCAGGGGCAGAACATAAACCACATTAAAATTAATTTTATCGTGATTAGAATTTCAAAGAAGCCTTCCAAATACTGAGGTAATATAGCTGTGTGGCCTGGGAAAGTCACTTAAGGTCTCTGAGTCTCAGTTTCCTCATATGAAAAATGAAGGAATCAGTCTCAGTGGCCTCTGAGATCCTCTTCCAACATCCCAACCTATGAACTAAGTGAGGCACATAGCAACCCCATGTTTAACATATTAGGAATTAAAAGGCATGTGAAGAGTGCCACTTCTCCTAGAAAAGTCTTATATATACCAGTGGAAATAGCATCAAGCTTTAAGAAAAGTCTCCTAGATTCTGTCCATGGAAGCTTTTTATTTGTACTCTAGAATAGCAGCAAGATTAAGGCACAAGAGATTCCTGGTGATTAAGACCTGGCTAGAATTAATGGTCCAAAGCACGGCCAAAGGCTATCAACAGCTCCTTCCAACTGGCCATTAATTCTCAGGAAATGCCTTATACCTCCCCATGTTATTGCTTAATTGAAAGTTCCCTTACTTGAATTTCATCTGTTATCTCCTGAGGAGCCTGTTAAATATTCACCTTACCTGTGGAGTAGCTAAATATGAAATATAAACCCCACGATTCCTCTTTTTGCATGAATCATTGGTTTCATAAAGTATTGTTAACATTCCAAAATTTAAATAGTAGGTGTGGGGCACCATCTGACTTCAGTTTTTTTTATCATATTTGTTCGTTTTGTACAGACTTGTGATTTCATCCCTCCTGGGAACTCCTGGTGTGGAAACTCCCTCCTCCACTGAGGATGGAGGTACTTAGATCATTATCTTAAACTTTAACTCGCTCCTAAAAAAAGATTATTTTCTCATGATACTGGTAGTCATAATAGCATGAAAAACAACACAATTATCCAAAATGTCACATAAGGAAGGAAAGAAACAAGCATTTATCGAGTACTTGCTATGTGTCAAGTGCTGTGGAACTCTTGACTCTAAGACCAGATCCATCATCCCTGGCTGCTATTCAGACTTCAGGTTCAATATTCACATCAGTTTAAGCTTTAAATTTGTAAGATGAATTACTGAACTTCAGAGTATATATACACACATACATATATGCACATATACACATATGCACATATGTGTATATGTATGCATATATACACATATGTATGTACATATATAGATATATACATATATCTAAATATGTACACCTATATATGTAAATTTTTTAAAAGCTGCTTTCAGACTCTTTGAGGATCAGAACTCATCCCACCAATGATTTAGTGCTATATCTTGGGCTTCTTATTCCAGGTATAACCTTTCCTTCCCTAAGGCTTAATAATCTCAAATTAATAAAGACCCACCCCCCAAAAAATTTGCAAAAACTTCAAGAGTTTATAGGTATATGTCTGATCATTTACTATCAAAACTGAAGAAACTCGTGACTGAACTTTAATTCTGTATGGAGTTTAACATATATTTATATTCTTTGTGAAGAATAGTGCAAAAGACAGTCACTTTCAGTGCAATGTTTTCACATTTTAATCTGAGTATACAAAATATTTACAGTATTAGAATAATATTTTAAGCTCACTTTGTCAGGATAGTTTAAGATGACATTTAGTGATGACTCTGGAACTTGTTTATGGTGAGGTTGATTTAATTAAATTCCCTCAAGAGGGAAATGATTCCTGTCATTCCAGCTACAATGAAGCTTTGCTCAGAGGTAGTGATTCTTGGAAAGAATTACTTTAAGGCACACTGCAATATATGTACATTAATTATATTAATTGGACTCTTCAAATTTTGTGCTATCTTCTCTAGACTCTGGGAGTTACGATGTTATGAGAAGCTTCATGTAATTTGACTTGCCCCATCTTGATCCATAAGCAATACTCTTTTAATGAAGATGATACCATCAATTTATACAGAATCGAGTAATAAGCACTTATTAAGTGCCTACTACATGCCAGACACCATGCTGGCCACTAGATCTAAAAAGGCAAAAATGAAAATCACTCTCCTAGAAAAGCTTACACTCAATCAGGGTAAATAACATGTACATACATAGGTATGATCAAAATAAATACAAGAGTTGTTGTTGTTTTGTTTTGAAGGGGAAGAGGCACTAGCAGCTAGTCTGTAAAGGCTTCAGCCGCAAAGTGGTGCTTGAGCTGAATTTTGAAGAAAAGTGGAAATTCTACAGAATTGTAGAATGACAGTTGTAGAATTGTATAGTCTCGAAGGAAACTAGAGAAACTGCAAAGCTAAGCAGAGAGAACATTCTTGGCCTTATGGACAGCCAGTGCAATGGTATGGAGATTGTAGGTGGAGTCTCCTGTGTAAGGAACAGTAAGGAACGAAGGACAATAACACATATAAGACTGGCAAGATAGAAAGGGGCCAAGCTTTAAAGGGCATTAAATGCCAAACAGAAGAGTTTACATTTAATCCTAGAGGGAATAGGAAGCCACTGGAATTTATTGAGTAGGGAAGTGAACCAGTTAATTGTGTACTTTAAATCACTTTATAAAATCTTTCCAAAGATGATTTTATCCTTTGTTCACAGTATCTTTATAATGTTGAGTGTAAAAGGAAAGTTCAAAAGTACCTTGTACCATTTTACAATTAAAACTTCTGTCAGTTCCTCCTAATTACGTTCAAATTTAGCACTAACTTCGAGAAATCCATGTATAGAAAATAAGAACCTCTTTGGTTTAAAACTGAAGGAATTTAACATTTTCTTTTAATTTTAGACTGTTTCATTATACATGTGTTTGTATAAAATGCATAGCCATCTTTAAGTTGTTTCCTTTTCTATTTGACTTGAAAAATACCAACAAATGTAATCTAATCTCTATTATAGAATGTTATTACAAGCAGCTGCCTTTTTTATGTATTCTTTTTAAAGGGTAGGTTGTAACCCCTTCTACTGAATCCTGGGAGTGGGTAAAAAATGAGGAAAAGCTCAGGAAATGTCAGAGGAAGGTGCATCCTGGGAGTGTATTTGTCCATCATTTTCAGGAAGTGACAGTCTAGTCCCCTGTCAAGTTAGTCTGTTAGGCCTACTCAATGTGGCAAGTTTCCTCCGATTCATGGCCTTGTAAGTAGTTAGGGCTCAAATAGGCGTGACTCTCTTAGGTTTCAAAGCCCCCTTCTAGGAAAAATTTTCCATCATTCCACCACTTCCTACAATTGTTATACTTCAAGCTGAAAAAGCTATGTCTGTAGCTGGGAAAAGGCGGGATTCTGGAACTCTCCTTTTCCTGTCTGTCACCTGAATGAATGCCAGAGGGAGGGGAAAGGGATGTGGGACATCATGACATCTTCAGAATAAATGGAATTTTACAGAAATACACTGAGACCAAAGCAAATGAACAAATGATTATTTTAATATGTCCAGCTGGGAAATAGAGTGCCTTCCTAAGTGAGGTTAAAATTTATCCTGAATTCTATTCCTCCCTTTCCTCTTTCTTTTTGTCTACCACAGCATTATATTATCTTGATTTTCTTCCTCATGAAACATGGCTGCAGAGATACAGAAAACCTAATTTCTACTATATAGATGGCAGCCTGTCTCCATCTCAGCCCAGGATTCATTTAGGTACCCCACCCCTGCCCCCATTGCTTCTAGTTTTAGAGATGATATCTAGTATTGGGCATGACTGTGAAGGATAAGAGCCACAAGGATCTTGAAATTTTGCCTAATAGTTTGGAATTATGGGAACTTGCTTAGACTGCTTTTTAGGGATAGTACTGTCCTGTGCCCATCACATACTATAAGGCAAAAAAACTCAGGGTCATATTACTCAGACAGGAGTTGGGAAGAGTGGGGGTGGTGAGTAATGGTGCAAAATAAGTCCTCCCCTATTTCCCATCAGTAAGAAAATAGATCCTTGTTTCAGTCCTGCCCTTAATTTAATGCCAGTGTAAACTCATATCATTCATGTTCTTTATCCCAGCACAAAAGGAGAAAGAGAATGGTAAATGATGAAAAGGTTGTTACTCCATTAACCCAGCAAGTGGGAATTCTCAAATGAACATGTTCCCAATGTGTTAGAAGAAAAAAACAATTCATAAGCAGATTTTATAAATGAGAGAAGATTTGGATATATGTAGATTCAGAGCATCCACAGCTTGGCTGGAGCGTTCACAGCTTGGCCTGCTGACACCAAGGCTTACCCAAACTTTGGACTGGGAACTGGATGCAAAAATGTAGTAAAGATTAACTTCCTCCTGAATAACTTAAATCAGAGATGTCAGCCATGAGCACAATCTTCCTGAACAAGATCAAAATATAATTGGGAAATATTTAACAAAATAGATAAAAATACAATAGAACATGGATAATGTTAATGTGTGGCTTTTAAATTCAGTATGGGCTGTAGGGATCCATATATATTAGTTTAGTGGCCCAGTTTTTATTTGTTTGACACCCCTGTCTTAGATCTAGAGACATAATTTTAGTCCCAAGAGAAAAATGTATATTCTTCTTTATTGATTATATATAATATAGATATTTAATATAATTATATGCATATACATATATGTGATCTGTAGTGTTGATATATTAGATTATTTATGTAGGATATATAATTGGTTTATAATATACAACACATGCACTATGTATGTATATATAGGCACATAAAAACACACATATATTTACACTATATATATATGTGTATGTGTATATTCACATATACATCCTCAGTTAAGAAACTAAAATGAATCTGGAAGGATTATTAATAGATATGCAAAAAATTTTGGAGAAGGATAGGGAAATATAACGTCTTTGTATTCTAGATTTTCTTATAGATTTTCCATTGGTTTAAAAATTAGAACATGAGTTATAAATATTTAACAAAATAACATAGGTTTTATTTGGCATTTTGCTTTCCCTCAGTTTACCTGGAAGGAGAGGATGAAGAAGCATGACATTTTTCCATTTTATTTTATTTCATTTTATTATTTTTTTTTTGCAAGATGCAGCTCTGTTTCTCCACATGAGGTAACTTTTCTGAATCCTTCTGGGAGCTGCTGAAGTTGTGATACTGGCCCAGTTCTAAAATGGATTTTCCAGCCAAAGGGTAATCCCACAGCCTGAGGCAATGATGTTGTCAGTGCTAGTTTAATAAGGCCCTGAACAAAACCAGCCAGCAGGGAGCAGTGTCTTTCTTGGCTTTCATTTTATTTTGGGGCTCTTTGCTGTCTTCTCTGTCGATCACTACTCTGTGGTCAGCCAGCATGTGAACTCTTAGGAACAGACATCTTCAAAAACAAAATGGTATTATGAAAAACAGACCCCAGATATTGGCACATCAGCAAAACAGATGGGGACTTGGGGTGAAAAAAGAAAAGAAAGAAAAGAAAAGAAGGAATGGGGAGACAGGGAAACTTCTCTGGAAAGATCAGCATTGCACTGTCACACACAAAAGATTTTCTCCATTTTTTGCTGCCTGAAATACACAGAAAGTTTTTACTTAAATATTCAGTAATACGTTTAGCAATTAATGAAAAAGGGTCATACTGCTAAGAACATAAAAGTCCCAGAAAATTTCACTATAGTCTGCTCTAATGGAATGAATACTAGATTTGGCATTAGGAGGCCTGGGTTCAAATTGTGTCTACAGTACTTCTAACATATGTGGCCATGAGTAGGTCTTTCCCTTCTTTAAACCTCCAGTCTCCATCTTTAAAAGGATGTAGTTGGACTACTAGATCATCTTAGAAATCTCATGATCCTTACACTTCAAGAATTTATTCTTGTGAATATCAGAAGATTACTGAGAGCAAAGAAGTTCTTAAAAAAACCCCAAACTCCCTAATTTGAATCTCGCACTCCAGTTTAAGATAAAAATTGGCACATATATTTGGATTAAAGTTTCATTATTTCTAGGTATTCTAACTTTCAAGTGAATCAGAGCTAAGCATTTGTGATTCAATATATTTAGCCAATGTTATCTTTTTTTGTATAGGTTCAAATACATCTGAATCATTTAATTTTGCTAAATACACAGAGGTTTTTCCCTCTTGGAAAATTAGTGCAAAATTTTAACAGTTTAATAATCTCAGTGATGCGTGTTATGACATTGGGCCTCAGTGACATAAGGAATTTGGTTGGATGTATATTCTTTATCAAAATTTTTATTTAGCTATAATTTGGGTTTGAATTTAGATTTACAAATTGTGCTTTTCTTCTGAGAATTAGGCATTAGGATTATACATAAACCCACATTGGTTAATCTGGGTGGTTTTCTTCTTCTGGTTGTGCAATTCAGACTTCTTTATGGATAAAGGAGAGAAATGTAATACATTTGGAAAACATAATGGAATTCATCCCCATGTAACTAAATTAATGCTCATTTCCTGGCTGAGAAAACTGTGTAAAAAAATCTAATGTCTTCAAAAGCCAATCACAAAAAAAAAAATAAAAGCTTCAACTCTATAAATGAATGTAGCATCTCTGGTTTTCTACCCCATCCCTGGACTTTGTTAGAGAAGGAAGCAGATAAGGAAAGCTTTGACTATGCGGAGGCGGGCCAGCCTTAGGGACCTAGTGCATATGTCTGTATCTCCCCTCCACCATCCACTGTCATTTGACCTGAAGAAATTCCTCTGTCACTTCAACAGGGGGTGACAAGGCTGATACCAGTCCCCTAACAGTTGCTGAAACTCTTCAAGAAGCAAAGGTCTTTTAAAACCAGTGAAGCTTACCCACCACAGAGTATAGTCAACTGGCCCTATGCCCAGCCTTATGTGCCTACACTTCTTTGGGAGATGCCATGGGAACAACTTCTTCACCCTTAAGAACTCTGCTCTTAAATAGAGCTAGGAGCAGTGATGGAGGCGGCAGAGAGTCAGATTCCAGTAATAATAATAATAATACTAGTAGTAGTTGTTGTAGTTGTAGTAGTTGTTGTAGTTGTAGTTGTAGTAGTAATAGTAATGATGTTGATGCCAGACACTCTATATGTATTTTCTTAATTGATCTTCACAACAACCCTTGAAAGTGGGTGCTATTATTATCCCCATTTTTTCAGTTGAGGAAATTGAGGCAAAAAGAGGTTAAATGATTTACCCAAGGTCATATAGCTAGTAAGAGTTAGAGGCTGGATTTGAACTCAGGTCTTCCTGGTGTTAGGTCCAGCTTTCTATCCACTGCACCATCTTCTTGCCCACATTTAAAGGAAGGAAAACAAACAAACAAATCTTCCTAATAATTAAAGCTCACCAAAAGTGCAAAAGGTTATCTTGAGCCATTGCAGTTTCCCTCTCAGTGGAGGAAATAAAATGAAGACTGGATGACTACTTGTAAAGGGCATTCTTATTCAGACACAGGTTGGCCTCTGAGGTCCTTTTGAACCCCGAGCTCATCACACATGATAGATTCCTAGATCTTGGGTCAGCGTTTGGAATCTGTCTTCATTTGCTCTTTTTGTAAAATGACTCTGTTTTTTCAGACCCAGAATGGCTTGAGCACAACCTTGACAGCTTCAGTTTGCTTTGCAATTCTCTATTGGATCAAACCCTGCATGTCATGAACCTTGATTCTGACCTCCATTACTCTTCTACTTTGGTTAGCCTTGGTTGACTTAGAGCTTCCATCAAGCCCTCTGAAGCTTCCATCCATGCCTGCTATTTATCACCTGATGCCACTACATGTGAATCCTATCCCTTTCTTAGCAGCAGCAACAGTGAAGGTCCTGTAACCAGTACCATTTGTAAAGCTGTCCAATCTCACCTGATTCATGTCCATTTCTTGTACTAGCAAAATTAGAAACAAAGGAAATATCATTTTGCCATAGAAATCCAGGAAGGTACAGATTTTAATAAGGCTTTATGTCAAGGAATAGAATCTCCCAGATTATGGTTACATGTGATTTAGGGAAAGGCTAGTCTCATGAGTGGATGCTATGTGTTGACATGCATTTGTATGCTGGGAGAAAACAATTCCAAAAAATGGAGAATAGGAACAGAATTCCAACAAAGTGTGGTGGTGGGGGGACTTCAATAGAAGGGGATAAACTCTGCCCTTATCTAACTGGGACTTATTTTTATAATTTGTCTCTTCCAAGAAAACTGGATATTTTTTTCCTTTTATAATCATATATTTTGGCAATAGGATCCAGGCTTCCTGGAATTTCTCATGAGCATTTTAGATATCCCAAGAGTTATTGTCAATCACTACAACCTCTGTGGATTGCTAGGGGATATGATTGCAAACTGAAAGGTAGAGCTGAAGCAATTATCAGCATTTTTTGGGGGAAAGACCCAAAAATAATAATTGTTAGACCAATTAAATTTTATATTACAGTAGAATGATTTGGCCATATGAATAAGGCAAAGTGTCAGATGTGGTTTTTCTAAGTCTCTATACCTTATGACAGTTTTATCGACAAGTTAGGGAGATATAGCTGAGACACTTCATATATTTGAAATCAGTTTTGGATTAACTCCTCAGCCTTCACTTGTTATGGTTGTTTGGTTGTTTCAGTCATGTCTGACTCTTTATGACCCCACGTGGGGCTTTTCTTAGCAGAGATACTGGAGTGGTTTGCCATTTCCTCCTCTGGCTCATTTTATAGGTGAGGAAACTGAGGCTAACAGGGAAGTGACTTGCCCAGGGTTCCACAGCTGGTAAGTATCTGAGTCCAGATTTAAACTCAGGAAGATCAGTCTTCCTGATTCCAAGCCCAGTGCTCTATCCACTGCACCACTTGGCTGCCCTAGTATAGGGCAAGTACCCTTCCATTGTATAGATAAAATAATCCTAGTTCCTTTAAGTTTTGTCATTTCTGCTCTCAGAATATTAAATCACTTTCTTAACATCATTTGGATCTTTTCCAACTTTAGTTTTCTTGACTCATAAAGTCCAAGACTGTCTTCAGACAGAGCTTGAAATTTCCATTCATTAGTGTAGGGAATCGAGAGCTTTATCCTGGGAGTGAAGGCAGGCCACATTCTCTTTCACAGATTTTTGGCTTTGTTCCATCCCTGTACTGTGGCCATCAAGCATAGCCATGACACTCTGTGTATAGAGAGCAGTAATTTTTGGTTCTCTTATGATGTGGTAAGATAGGGTCACTGACCTGCAGGAGGCAATGATAGTGCAAAGCAGAAGCTAATGGGTCAGCCAGGCCTTTGAGTCTGGGTGTGAGCATCTTTGTCCATTCCCACAGATCCTCCATTGCAAGCAACAAGAACTTGCCTTGACTCATGTACCAGTGGTGTCCCTATCTCCAGATCAGAGTAGGTTGGGGTAGAGAATGCACAATGTCATAATAAAAGTTCAGAGCTTCAAGAGACAGATGGAATCACATAATCTGCTCTCCCATCACTCAATTTTTGATTCTCTCCTGATCTGGGATTGACTTCCTCACCTTGATTCATACTCTGATACTTAGGATCATAGATAAATTCATATATTTAGAGCTTGAGGATGTCTTAAAGGTCATCCAAACCCCTCATTTTATATGTGAGGAAATTGAGACTTAGGGAGATTCAATAATTTGCCTATGGTCATACAGAGAGTATCAGAGGTGACATTTGAACTCTTCTCTTGCTTCCTTTAAGACCAACTGCTATCCACTATGTCGTGCCATCTCATTTGGCTTTCTACTTCTATCGTAGTCCCTTGCATTTTGGTTCTTCTAAGAAACCTTGGTTCTCTCCCAGTCTGGCCTTGAGTTTATGCTCAGTTGAATCCTGATTCAGCCCACTCTTCATTCTCAAGAGTGGATTATCCTTATTATCCATGGTTGTACTAACCACTGGGATATTTCATTCCCTCTGATGAGACCACGAGCATTGGAGAGTATTGTTCTTTCCTCTCGTGCACTTCTCATAGTTGGTAGTCACTAAGGTTTTCGGCATGGTTTCATGTTTCCCAAGAAAAAGAATTTTCTTGAAATAAGGACATGATTCTAGACTATTAGGATTTCCATAATCCATGTGCTATGTGTCTATTTATACACCCAAAGAAAGCGAAATCTTGTGGTAAAAGAGCTTTCCAGGGGAGCTACTTCTGATGGTAGGATATTCCTCCTATCTTTGTACAGGTTCCACATCCAATAGGAGGGGCAACTCAGAGGCTGAGGGTTCATATAAACAACTACTTTAGTAAGAATACACTTGGTTTTCCTGAGACAAAACCTTTCTCCAAGCAGATAAATCCATTCTGTATGGAAGTTCATAAAAATCTCAAACAACTCTTGATCAAACCTTAGAATTAATCTGTAGCAGCTGGGTTTCTGGTCAATTTGCTCTTTAATCCAGAGTTAATACAAATCACCCTAACTCTATATCAAAAGGGTAGGTAAGTAATTAAGTCAAGCTACCCTGGGCCTGCATTATAGCATCTTGGCTCACCACTCCTCATGGGTTGTGATAAGCATATATCCCTCCCCCACCCCAAACCCTCTAGTTGGAAACTCTGAGAATTTCCTACTAGTTCATAAAGATTTGGATATCATTAAGATGGGAAATCTCTCTATATGAAGTAAAAAAAAAAAAAAAAAACTACTGCTCTCACATTAAGATGCTTTTCTCACCACATAGATAAATGTAATTTCCTTTTAGGATGACTATTTTTGCTTTTTTCTACATATCCACCATGCTTAGTTTGGTACTTGGCATAAAATAAGTGCCTAATAAATGTACAAATGTGAATATAATAAACTTATAATCTCCTTAAAGTCTAAGCTATTGTTTATGCTATGATGGGAAATTGAGATGAATAGTAAAAAAAAAAAATAGAGGAATGACAGCCATGGTGGGTGGTGTATGGTGGGGACTTGGTGTGCCCTAGATTAAAAGCCTGTCAGGAGCCATGAAATACTGGCAAATAACACTCTGGTGGTACCACTGATTAGGTTGGTACCCTGCTTAGTATGACACAACTGCTCTCCAAAATTAAATCAAAAGGGGGTAGTATAGTGTTGTAGGCTGGCCCTACTTGGAACTGCCAGGAACATCAGTCTGATACAGAGGAAAATGGAATGGGGGATCTTTCTTTGTATCATAGCATCAAATGAGCAAAGCACTTTACATAGTAGGCACTTAATAAATGCTGTTACCCCCAAATACTTCTTCCCCAAAAGAAAACAAGATACACTAGAAGAAAACAAATCAGAAACAGCCACATTTTACTTGCTGGGAAAGCTTTAGTTTAGTTGGTGTGGATTACTAAGGTGGGTCAAGCCCAAGTGCTCATGAAAGAGGCTGAAGATATGAATGTTTTCTTCAAGGACTAGTATATCATAACATTATGGAAAACAGATTTTTTACCATTTATAGGCAAGGATTTCATACTGAATCTAGTCAATAATGTCCCATGCTCCAAGTCATCCAATGTATTACAGACAAATATAGAACAATCGTAAGAAATAACTTCATCTCCCACGCCTAAATTAGATGAGATAAGTGCTGAAATAGTGCTACAGATAGCATGCTGGGCTTGGAGTCAAGAAGACATCTTTCTGACTTCAAATCTGGTCTCAGATACTAGCTGTGTGAACCTAGGCAAGTCACTTAACCCTGTTCACTTCAGTTCCTCATCTGGAAAATGAGCTGGAGAAGGAAATGGCAAACCACTCCAGTATCTTTGCCAAGAAAACCCCAAATGCGGTCACGCAATCAGACATGACTGAAACAACTGAACAACAGCAAGAGCTAAAATAGAGGAGCTACTTACTGAAGAAAACAAGTTGAAGAACTGGAAGTCATTGCAAATCTTCACTTAATGCAAACCCCAGAAAACCTACCTCATAACAAAGCAGAGTCAAGTCAAGTCATCAAGTATTTATTAACCAAATACTATATCCTAGACATGGTGCTACATGCAGAGAACAAATATAGTAGTAACATCAAATGATTTTGAAAAGGAAATAGGTAAACTTTGACTGGAATTTCAAATCTCTTTTTGTATTTAGCAGCATGAATCCAACTGGCAGATCAAATCTAACAAAACTTAGTAATTCCAGAAATTTAGTATTTGCATAACCATCACGAATGAACAAATACTTCCACGATCTTTGACAAAAGGTATAAAACATTTCAGGATGAGTACAAAAATGTACTTAGTGACTATTACTAGGGTAAGAACCATGGGAGGAAAGGTGAAATTATCAATGAATACTCTTACAGAAAGGCTCCAATCACCCATGGCTGAGGTGGTTTGAGGAAGCAATTGAAAATCCGAGGAAAGGCATTGAAAGATTTTATCGACATTTAGTTGGCAAGAGAAGTAGACAATTTGAAAGTAACATCACCCAATTAAAAGTGAAAACAAGAAGAATGAAGAGAAAAAGACTAGAAAAATTGTAGGTCCACAGTCAGAAACTGAAAGTCAAAATGTTAAAGTAATATAAGGGGTTAAAGCAGCCAGATAACAAAACAAACAATTTACCATCAATCACAACATTTACTGCAAAGGCTTACAAGCAAAGAGATGGGGGACAGAAAGACCCTTCAGGGAAGAAGGTTGAGGAAAATTTTGGGCCTTCTCTGTGGTTACAAGAAGTTGAACCAAATGAAAATGTGATTTGAATCAAACATGAAATAGAATGTTTGCTAACTATTGGTATGATTGCAGTCAGGCAACACACATTTATGGTATTTTCTATGTGCCAGGAATCATATTAAACACTTTTACTGCATTTGGTGCATCTCTGTTGCTTCTTGCTACCTCATAGTCTCGGGACAAGTCATTAACCTTCACGGGACCTTGTTGCCTCTTCTGTGAAATTAGGAGGTTGGATGAAATGACTCCTTAGGTCTCTTTTAACTCTAGGCCTATTATCCTATGCCTTCATATGTAAAGGGGTGTGTATTCAGGTCTGTCTAACAAAAGAACTGAAAATATATTGATTAGCCTGTGAGTCATCTTAGCCTTGAGAATTCTTGAAAAAAACATGATAATAAAGTGCCATAGCAACAGATGTTAGCTCCTGCAAATTCAGTTGAAGTTCAATTTAATTCAAGAAATGTTTATTAAGCACCCCCTATTTGCAAGGCACCTGTTTCTTCTTAAATTACTCAAATTTCATCAATTTGGAAGTTGCCTTCAACAATGGGGATCATAACCCATCCATGTCTGCAAATTCTGTGGGTTTCTTATGTATGTCCTATAATTTCACTGTGGGAAACCTTTACTTTCTCTTTTCTGTATGATTGGTAGGCACTGAAGGTAGAGAAAAAAAGAAATATCTTCTCCCCACAAGAAGGGTACTTTCTGTTTTTAATGGGTGATTTGGGTTATTTAATTTTTAAGTGTTTTTTGGATGCCTTTTTTCTTTATATCTTTTCTTAGTCATTTCAGGGGTGGAGGGAGGAAGAAAATTACCTCCCCTCCCACAGATTGAATCATTCCTTGTAACAAAGAAAAATATGTAAAAATATTCGATGCAGTGATAAAATATGGTGATACAACGTTCTGATGGACATTACTATTTTTTGGATCTCAGAGGACAGTTTGGTAGAGCAACAGGTGATAAGAGTTTCATTGGATACTGGGGTGGAGTGAAACAGCTAAAGAAACGAAATAGAATGGTAATGACAAAAGTAGCCCAGGACATTGATAAGGGAGTTTGTTCAGTTGCGTTTGACTCTTTCTGACCCCAAATAGGGGTATTCTTGACAAAGATACTAGAGTGGTTTGCCATTTCCTCCTCTGATTCATTTTAAAGATAAGCAACTGAGGCAAAGAGGATTAAGTGACTTGCCTAGGGTCACTCAGCCAATAATTGTCTGAGGCTAGATTTGAACTCAGGAAGATGAGTCTTCTTGAGTCTAGGCCTGGCACTCTATCTACTGTGCCACTTAACTGCACTGAGAGCTGAAGGTCTGAGAGATGTTGTAGCCACAATGCTCACCATTGAACTTGAATTTTCTGGAGTATTTTTTTCTCCCTTGGCATGGGAATCTTTGAGATATTGTATCCCTTTATGTGATTGGAGTAATGATATGGCTTGGTTTCTTCTTCACCAGAACTTCTCAGTTAAGTATTTTGCTATTTAATTTATGGTTTCTTCCTCATGTTTTGGTAGAGAATTCAATAGATTGGTGTTTGAGATTTATTTATGTAATTATGATAATCTAAAATATCTCTTACAGATCCTGATATATTAAGGAGTTCCAGAGTCATGTGGGATTTGTGCCATATCAGATTTAACAAATGATAAATTACATTCTTTTCAATTCTTAAAGTGTTTGATATTAGCAAAAAGGCAAAGAAGTGACCCATTAACTGTAGAGATTTGTGTGACATGACCTTGGTCCCATTGAGACCAAAAGCACATCACATAAATCTTAACAATCACTTCAGTACTCATAAATTAGCAACTTTTTTAGTTTTCTGAATGGTTTTAAAATGGAACTGTTGGTCATTTCTTACAACTAACAGAAAGCCTGGAAGTGGGGAATAGGGTACAATTCCAGTTGCCTACTGGGACACAACCTATGTCCTATTCGACCATTATATATGTATGAGTTTTGTTCACTAGCCAGACCATCTGTTATTTCTTTGGAAAAAAGAGTCCAGGATGTAATTTATTTGCTAATTGACCTAGCATCCTAAAAACTCATGACCATTTTTGAAAGTAGTTTCAGAATACTGAAAATAATTTAATTTTCAGTATCCAAACACCATAAACATGAAAAAGTTAGGCTACACACACACACACACACACACACACACACACACACACACACACACACACATATATGCATATTTCAATTCTTAGCAACCTCAGTATATCAATGAAAAAAATTCACATATGGTAGGTTAGGAGGTGATTACAAATCTGTATTACAAACAGATTCAGCAGATGATTTTTTAAATAGCAAACTCCTCCCATGCACTTGAAATATGATTTTACTAATATATAACTTTAAAGAAATACATGTATAAAATGAGATGTAGTCTTTTATTATTAATGATTTATGAAGAATATGCACTTCAGTTTGGCCACGTTCTTGGCTATGGATTACATACCCTAAACAATGTTTTCATGGCTCAGCAGTAATCATCTACTTCAAAAGACCAAAACAAATGGACAGCATTATTTGATGGTCACACTATGTTTCACTTTGATCGTCATGGAATCTCAGAATCTGACTTGAAAGTGCTCTTAGAGGCCATCTAGTTTAACCCATACCTGAAAAAGTATTACCTTTCCCCCATATCTGACAGTTGTCTTGCTTTTAATTTAATGAAAGTTTTTCTAACAATTAGAGCTGTCAAAATATGGAATGGAGAGGTAATAGGCTTCCCTGACTGAATGTCTTCATGGGTGGATGCCACTTTCATTTCTTGCTATATGCTGGCAGCTTTAAATCCTAAGGCTGCCAGCAACTAGGATATTTTTTGTGGGCATAGTCTCTAGCAATTTCTTCACTATCTTGTTTCTTCTAAGTAAAAGAAAATAATAGATGATTTAAATATTCTGGATTCTGTAAGAGAACTAATTAGATTAATCATTTATAATAAACTATATAGGTGACACAGGAAGATTTTGCCACCTTATAGTTAATCATCTACATTAGATACCAAAAAAGCTATAGTGTTACTTTTTCATTGTCCTGATTAAAATATTGGTTTCCCCAAAAATGAAAAATTAATTCCCTAGTGTCCACCCACGGTAGATGTTTTCTATTCATGAGTGTGAATTGCAGTCATTTTGCAGATGAGGACTTATTTGTATTGCCAGGAAGAAGCTTCCTGTAATTTGGCCCCTTTTAGGGGGAGGGGAAAGAGAAATTAGACAAGAAATCATTAGGACTAGACTTATAATAAAAGAACATCTGTTTTTTGAGCTAAATTCAGCATCAAAGGATACCTATCTTGTTAGCCAAGTGTGTCCTTAGGGAATGTAATTAGTACTGAAAAAATGTGGTGAGGATTTGGTTAGATATTCTATTCTTAGTCTTCTAAAAGTTACTTTAACCCATCAGCTGTATTAAACCTGCTTCCTAGTTGTTTCAATGTGGCACTGTCTGCTGAACTCATGAATTAGAGGGTTTATAGTCATGCATTGGTCAGCCAAAGAAGTGGAGAAAGTCAATATGGATAAAGGGGGCTGGTGGAAGTTGGTCTGAATTACCCCCTTTAGTGATCTTCACTTTCAGAAGTTACCAAATAATTGCAATTGATATTAAGGAGCTATATGGAAGTCAATTATTTTGGTAGAGTGATGAAGCAGTTGCAACTGAGTAGGCAATGATGTAGATTAACAGGGAATATATTTAATTCTCACCAATACTTTACAATTCCATTCTTGTGTCTTGTAGAACTGTATACTTATATATCTTTCATTGTTGATAAATAATTTGAGTTTTTAAAGAACTACAACAAAAAGTCAAATGTCTTATTCCTAGAAACATAAAATAGATGGATCTCCATCTTTAAGGAAATCAAATTTACATGTATGTATATTAAAAGTTAAATTTATAATCTGAAAAAGTCAAATGCAATTTTATTTTGTTTTAAAAACAGTTACAGAAACATCTATTCTCATTCCTTTTTGTTAAAAAAAAATTGTAATGCTGTTCTAGTAGTCATAAATACTTTAAGGAGCAATTTGGTAGGCTATGTCTAAAATTAAAACATTCTGATAGGAGTGAGAGAGTGGTGACTATATATATGTATGTACACACACACACACATATATGTATATATATATATGTATTAGAGAAAGGTGGAGACATGGTCAAAGGTTGGAGCTGAGGTGCAGGGGGCATCCTGTCTGCTCAGCAGTCAGCTATTTTTAAATTGAACACCATGAAGTATCTTTATCCTGTAATTCTCTTTTCTACTCAACACCTTTCCAATAAATCACCATTTGTCACATGGATCCTTTTTCTTGGAATTATTCCTGAGAATGATACTGCTTTTGTTTGTTTAGATTTAAACTTTCTTTTGTTAAAATTAATTTTATTCTATTTTCCTCTCAACTTGCAAATATTTTCTCTCCCTCTCTTGCTCCTACATGAACAAAATTGACAACAAAAAAAGAAAAGAAAAATAAAAACCTCCTAACAAATAAACATTGTGAAGCAAAGCAAATTCCTTCATTGGCCAGGTCAAAAAATGTCTCAATCAGCATTTTGAACTCACTACCTCTCTGTTAGGAAGCAGGCATTATGCTTGATTTTAGGTCCTCTGGAATTGTGATTTATCATTGCATTGATCAGAGTTCTTTTTTTTTTTATGGCCCTATGATATGGAGGTCTACTTTCTCACTTACTCCTCTTGAGTTTGTGAGGTGTTGCTTTATATATATTTCATGTTTACTTACTCCACTAGGTAACTTCTTGAGGACAGGGAATGTTTCCCTTTTACTTTTGTAGCCTTAGTAACCAACCCAATTTCTTTTTTTTTTAATTTATTTTTGACATGTTTGGTTTTCAGCATTGATTTTCACAGGCGTTTGAATTACAAATTTTCTCCCCATTTCCTCCCCCCCCCACTCCAAGATGGCGTACATTCTGGTTGCCCTGTTCCCCA
>CM053622.1:616739464-616766876 GCA_028646595.1 Phalanger gymnotis | reverse complement strand
AGCCATTGTTTTATAGGTTTTTGGAGGAACTTGGTGGGGAGCTCATGCCAGTCACTGCTTCCCGGCCGCCATCTTGGCTCCGCCCCCCCCATTGATCAGAGTTCTAAAGTCTTTCATAGCTGTTTTTCTTTGTACTGTTGCTGTTATTATATAAATTGTCTCCTGATTCTGTTCATTTCACCCTTCATTGGATCATACAGTTTTCTCAGTTTCTTACAGGGCAAAAATCCATTGCATCATTTCTTGTGGCACAGTAATATCCCTTTACATCAATATACCATCTATTGCTTAGCCATTCTTCGGTAGAAAAGAAATGCCTTATTCTTATTTTTGGTTGTTTTATTACTGCAAAAAGTTTCTATGACATTTTCTGCCCCTATATAGACAGACTGTTTCCCTCTTTCTCATTTTTTTTTGTATAAGCCAAGTGGTGGTATTGTTAGATCAAAGAGTATGCAGCTTAGTTGGGTTTTGGTTTTGGTTTTGTTGGGTTTTGTTTGTTTTTTGGCAGGGGCATAATTCCAAATTGCTTTATAGAATGGCTGAACCAACTCACTGTTTCACCACCAGTACATGAAAGCGTTTGTTCTCTCAAAGCCTCTCCACCATGTAATTTTCCTCTTTTGTGATCTCTACTGATCTGATGAGTATGAAGTAGAAAACTCAGAGTTGCTTTAATTTGCATTTCTCTAGTTGTTAATGATTTAGAGCATGCTTTTCACACGGTTGTTGATATTTTGTATTTCTTCCTTTGTAAACCACATGTTTATTTCTGCTGACTATTAGGAAATAGTTTTTATTCTAAAACATCTGACTCAGGTCCTTATGTATTTTGGAAATGAGACCTTTTAAACTGAGAAAATTGCTGCCCACGTTTTTTACAATTACCCAAATTTCCTTCTAATTGTAACTCCATTGTTTGGTTTGTGCAAAACCTTTTAAATTTTACATAATCAAAATTGTTAATTTTATCTTATCTATTCATATTTTTCTTATGTTCTCATTAGATCAAATCTCATCTTTCTTAGAGGCAAGTAGATGGTGCAGTAGATAGAGTTCTGAGCTCTAAGATCAGTTGTTTTATTGTTTCAGTTGTGTCTGACTCTTCTGGACCCAATTTGGAGTTTTCTTGGCAAAGATACTGGAGTGGTTTACCTTTTTCTGCTCCAACTTATTTTACAAATGAGGAAACAGAAGGGTTAAGTGATTTTTCCAGGGTCATAAAACTATTAAGTGTCTGAACTCAGGTCTTCCTGACTCCAGGCCTGGAGCTCTGTCCACTATACCACCTAGCAGTCTTTAGTTATCTATATACTTAAGTAACTAAGTACTTGTGGAGGCAAGCGGGGTGGGATTTTTGTTGTCTTTTGTTTTGGAGTGCTTTTCAGCACTAAAGCAATCAAGTGCCTTTGATTCTTGCCTTTGTTTCAATCAAGAGTCTTTGATTGAATCAGGAGTCTTTGATGACCTGCTTAAGTCATGGGAAGGCCTAGCTCACAAGGATTTGAGTTGCATGGTTGTGACTCCCTCTGACCCTGAAGAAGTGTATATATACTCTGAGGTTAGCATTTTGCTTGGGGCTCACTTTCTGGAAGAGTGTCACGTGATTTGACCAGGCAATACTCTGGGTAGCTATTAAGGAGCCCCTGGCTTATTGATATGGTCAGACAGTTAGAAGCTCTGTCTGCTGATTTGTCTTCTTTACCCTGTTTATATAATTTCTGCTTGTAATTTCTGTTTCTGTTTTCTCTGAAGCACAGGGTGCTGACTTTTTCCCCTGAACTAAGTGAATGACATATGCATGTTTAATTAAAGTGAGATCATGAGCACCTTAAAGTTGCTTTCCTTAGAAAAGCAGATTAAAGAATCTGTGTTAGTAGCCCTCCTGTGTGGTGGTATTATTGGCCTTACAAAGCCACAGTAGCTGTAGGCAACATTGTTGTTACAGTACTTCAGTGTCAAGTCCTTAAATGCCAAATTACCTTAGGAACTATGTACCTAAGTGCATAAATAATTAATTGCCTAAATACTTAATTAACTAATTATCTAAGTACCTATTTGCCTAAGTACTTAATCACTCATTAACTGATTATCTAAGTAGCTAAAAGCCTGTGTTCCTAAGTCCTCAATGTACATTAAATGTCCATTCTCCATCCCGCCTCCCCTTCTTTTCGATTATTCTTACTTTTGCAAGTTAAGTTGGTCTTAGTTGTGAGCCTCTGTTGTAAATTTTTGCCTTTTGGAATGTTGTATTGCAAGTTTTACTCTTTTTCATAATGGCATCTGCCAACTCTTCAGTGATCCTGACTGTAGCTACTTAGTACTTGAAATCTTTTTTTTTTTTTTCTGCTTGCTTGCTGTATTTTTTCTTTGACCTAGAATCTCTGAATTTTGGCTACGACCCTGGGAGTTTTCATTGTGGAGTTTGTTTAATGTAGCTGAGTGGTGGATTCTTTCTATTTTTCACTTTCCATCTGTGTCAAACAGATTTGGGTAGTTTTCCTTTATGATTTCTCAAAAATATAATATCTGAGTCTTTTCTATTTTTGGTCCTGATTTTCAAGTGATCTAATGATTCTTAAATTACCTCTTGGCCTCTTCTCTAGTTCACTTGCTTTTTTATATTATATTCTTTATCTTTTCTTCTATTTTTATTTTCAGTCTTCTGATTCCACTAGAACATTTATTGACTGAGTAAGTGATTGTTTTCTATTTTTCTCACTCTTGTCTTTATATCCATAAGCATGGAATTTTTTTAAACTGGACTTGTGATTTCATTGGTGTAGGGAGTTCCTGGTGGGGAACTATTTTACCAATTCAGATCAGTATCTTCAGCATAGAATTAAAGCTCCTCTGTGCCAAGGTGGGGGTGGTTTAATACAGGCTCACTATTAAGTTTAAGGCTATCAAAAGGTTCTCATTTTTCCTTCCCTAAAGTGTGGTCCACTCATGTACAGCAAACATAACTTGATAAAAAGAACAGCTTATAGCTATCTGATTTCAAAGCCCATTATAAAAGTACAGACAGCAAAGCCTTGTTCTCACAATTACTACTTGTGTGACCTTGGACATTACTTTCCCTCTCTGAGAATACATTGTACTATATCATTGCTAAGGCTCCCTCTGGTAGTTGTGTCACACCCTCTGATCCTTAATCTCATACAGCTTCTACTTGATAACCCTTGAAACATTTGAAGAAAACTATCACATTCACACTTTTTTTTTCTTCACTAAGCTAAACAAACATTGTTATTCCTAATGATCCTCATGTGGCATGACATTTGAGGCCTTTTGCCATCCTTAGAGGATCCTCCTCTAGATACTTTCCAGATTATTCATGTCCTTCTTTAACTTTGGTACCAAGAATGAAACACTGTAACCCAGATGGAGGAGCTATGTGGTGTAGTGAGCAGAGTGCTGGGCCCGGAGTCAGGGCGACTCATTGTGAGTTCAACTCCATCCTAAGACATTCACTAGCTGTGTGACCATGGGCAAGTCACTTTACTCTGTTTCTCTCAGTTTCCTCATCTGTAAAAGGAGCTGGAGAAGGAAATGGCAAACTACTTCAGTATCTTTGACAAGAAAATACTAAATGGGGTCATGTAGAGTCAGACATGACCAAACAACAATGGCCCAAATGAGTTCTCACCTGAACAGAGTACAATAGGCCCTTCCTTGTTCTTTATGTTATACTACTTTTCCATACATCTTTGGAGAATGTTCACTTTTTTTGGCTATCATATCAAACTGACTAATATTTATTTAATAGTTCACTAAAAGCCCAGAATGAACTGATACATATGAAGTACTTACTTATGAAGATGACTTTTTGAATTTAAATGTGAAGACGGTGTATTTAGCTCAATTAAATTTCATCATCTTATATTTGGCCCAGCGTTCTAAGGATATGCCTCTAGAGAGCACTCTAAAGATATATTTTGATGGTTGCCTTACCATCTAATATTGAAATTGGTTCTCCCACTTTTGTGTCACCTGCTAGTTTGATAAACAACTATGATAATAATGTGAAACAGCATAGCCTGAGGCCATAGTACTGGGCTACTCTACTAGAAAAAAACCAAACCAAAACCCTTCTAAGTTCACTTTAGACCATTAAAGACTATTTATTGATTTGGTCATTCAACCGATTACTTTGGATCTAGCTCAAATCACACCATAAGGACCATAGGTGAGGCCTTGACAGATATTCTGATGAAATCTATGTAAAGAATATCTATAGGGTTCCTCTGATCTAATAACCTTGGCAAAGTCGAATTAAGTTTCCAAATTACATGTTATTAGCAAATGTTTGCTGATTGTGATCACTATTTCCTTCTTCAAATGTTTGCTAACTATCCCTTTAATAAGTAGTGTGCTGATAAATATTTAACAACTAGCTTTCTGGGGAAAAATGTATGCATGATACACATAAACTTAGTCTGCATTATTAGCATGTTCCCATTACTTAAGTGATTGAAGGGAATGTAAAAGAATCACACTTAGATGAAGTCAGAGCAACTGGATCAGAATAGGTGCATACTGAAGAAATCTGTTCTGGAGGGACTGATCTTCAAAGTCTTAAAGAAGATAATATAGCAAAAGAATGGGCAGAATCATGGACAGCATTAGCAAAACTGGGCAACTGAAAAAATGGCAGCAGCTGCTAAATCGTTTACTTTCTGATCTCTGTAGAATGTAATTTCAAAAATGTTTAGTAATTGCCAATCAACAATCTAATAAAAAAAATTGGCATATTTTACCCAAATCCCCTAACTTTTAACAAGATGCAACCAAAAAATTAATAAAATAACAAACACGCATATATATGCGTCTGTGTGCCACCCCCCTTCTTTGTTCCCTTCTAGGTTTGTCCAAAATCATCCTATTTCTGGGCTTTTTTCCTCTTCCATTTTTTCCTATCTTATGGGTATGAAATGATATTTTAAGGTGCTATAAAATCTTTTTGAGAATTGCCTATGCATTCAACAGTAACCCCGAGAAAATTAAAGAAAAGAATATTTAGGCATTCACATGTAATTTTCCATAGCATACCAAATCTTTACCTTCTCCCAAAGGACTAAGAGATATAAAAAAATACAAAACCTTGTCGGGTTTATCGTTTGTTGATTACAAAAGAGGAAGGAAGGAAGGAAGGAAGGAAGGAAGGAAGGAAGGAAGGAAGGAAGGAAGGAAGGAAGGAAGGAAGGAAGGAAGGAAGGAAGGAAACAACCCAGCACTGGATTCTATAGAACGAAATGCTTCATTAAATGCTTTCCTCCAACCCACCACTCCTTTGCATACAATACCATAAAAGATCACTCATAGGAACAGCCAAAGAGATAGCTTTGTTTATCTATATTCTGACTATCAATATGAAGCATATCCCAAATGGAAAAGGGCTTCCCTGTAGATGATGAGGCCTTCCAGAGTTGAATACAAATAGAAATATCCTGACACAGTCAAGAATTTCACAGGATGAGAATAAATAAATAAATTGAGATCTACAGCCACAGGGTACCCATATCAATGAGATCATGTACCTGTTAAAGTATTGAATTCCTTACTAGGGTGAGGGAAAGTACTCTAAGGTATACTCAGTAACATGAGGGGAAAGAAACATTAACTTCCTTGCCAGAAAGGCTTTTTTTTCTAATTCTATTTGTTTCTCTCTTTAAAATCCATCAGCTTTCCAGAATATTCCAGAAAGTTTGGACAAGCTTGTCTTCTGTCTGCTGTAGCACGATACATCAGCCTTGGTGACTAATGTTCATCTATTAAATAGTCTGGCAGCTCTATATTGAAGCTCCAGTAGTGTGTGTGTGTGTATGTGTGTGTGTATGTGTGTGTGTGAGGGTTTGTCTATGTGCATGTATGTTTAGAGTAGTGGCAATAAATTTCTCTGTTATTATTTCCTGTATCCTAATAAAGAAACATGTTCATTTATTAATTCAAAAGGCATTTATTGAGCACTCACTATATACAGGGTCTGATTCAAAGACGATAGCAAAAAATGCATTAGAAAATTAATGAGATTGATTCTGGGAACTAAAGATTCAAGTCAGTCTTATGCTTGTCACACCTTGTACAACAGAATTGCAGTCTGACACACTTCATTATTCATATTCATTTATAGCCATGGATTAGATCACATACTCTACCATACAAGCATGTGCAATGACAAACTCATAGAATACCTAGAAAGCAAAGGTGAGTTCTGTTTCTGAATAGGATTTTTTTAAAGCATGAAGAAAATATGTTAGTAAAAGTCAAGAGCATTTAAAAAGATGAAACTGGAGTCTTTGGACTTCAACAAATATATAGAGAAAAATGCATACCGAAGATGACATAATTGTAAAGGCTTTCAGGAGTCAGCTTTTGAAATTGCAAGAGAAGAAGATTCCAAAATAATGGAAACCTTAAAATTCTCTCTAAATGCTAGCTATTAGTGTCTTCTGATCTTTTTGAAATCAAATAAGAATGATTTTTTTTCGTTTTTGAGTAAGCTCTCAATAAAAACTGGAGAGTCAGCGTAGTGTCATGGATAAATTGCTGTTCTCAGTTCTAGAAAACCCTGAATTCTACTCTTGCTCTGACACATACTAGCATTGTGACCCTGGACAAGTCATTTAACCTCTCAATGTTCTAGACTATCATCGAAGATCATAAAAGATAGTGATCTACATTGGTACAGAAAATTCCTTATCAGGAACTCCTTACATTGATGAAATGATAGCTTAAAAATGGTTAGAAATGCAGATTAACACAGTATTAATAAGGTATTGAAATCTGCAAAATAAATGCCAATATTCTAGGTGGGTTATGGCTAGATTCCTACTATAACTCTTGAATCAAAATTTTTAAAAAATCATATTCTTTTAGGATACCTTCTGATATGGATATTTTAAAGAAATACTTTGTTCTCCATGGAAAATCCAGAGAAATAGTTGGGAAAATAAGGGCTTGACAACTTTATTCTTTTACATTCAATTGATTTGACAAATGGATATTTAATCAGCTTTTCATTCATCCATCTTGATAGAACAGAAAGACCATAAAATATTCATGGATAATTTTAAGCCCCCTTTATTTCATTGTCTTTTTCTACTAATTTACACTGTGTCCCACTACCTCCTGTAAAAGAATAATATAATTTATAAAAAGCCAGGAAAAAAGAGTTTCAGTCTGTAAAAGAAGGAAGCCAAAGAGGGAAAAGACAAAGACAAAAGACAAAGTCCTGGATAACTGACAGATTCCTGTATGACTAAAACTGCCACTAGTCTCTTAAATTTTAGAAGGTAGGAAAACCTTTTTCCCTAAAGAAAATGTTCCCTTTGGAGAGGTAACAAATCTTCATGACACATGAGTTTTATGATATTGAGTGTTTATCTCAACTGAACTTCAGTTCATTATTAACTGGAATGGGAATAGTATGACAATATTTGATGGCAATGATTGTATATCATTTAAGAAATCTTTCTCCCCTCACCCCCCCAATTCCTAGCCAAGAAAGTGAGTAATGGCCAGTTTTGTTTTCTGTTTGTGGACAGAATCCCAGCAACTCTCTCCAGCTTTTTTAGAACTGCAAAGTGATTTTTTCCCAGCAAAAATTCCCTTAGAAGAAATTAATATACTGTGTCCAAAGCTCCCACAGTGCTGCTGTCTTCTGGGGAAGGCAGGGTGGCCTATCTTCTCCAGGGCTGAAGCAGGTGGCGATCATTCATCCATGACTTCGGCTACTCTATCCTGAGAGACTTCTAGGCTTTCCAGCACGGCAAAGTGAGAATTACAACCAGTGGTTTGGAAGACTTGCCACAACTTATGTTCAAGCACCAATGGTGGTTGTTCAAGAGCCTGGAAATTTTAATTTTTTTTTATATTCTCCATTTCCACCCAGCATGTTCTTAGGCAAGTAAGAACAAAAGGAACTTGAGGTTTCCCTACTGACTCCCATTTGGCAACCTTAGGATTTAGAGCTAGAAGAAAGGGAATTGAAGCCCAGAGAGGTTGTGATTTGCCCAAGGTCACACAGTTAATTACGGATTGAACTTGCATCCTTATTCCCTGGCTCTAGTACCACTGTGCTCCCCACACCATCCCCAACCCTTTAATTATACCAGTTTTTCAAACTGAAATAGGCTGTGAGACTTGAGACTCTCATTTCTTACCAGATACATTCCTTTTGGACTTCTTTGTATTTCTTCATTATGACTTCCTTCCCTAGGAAACTCATCATTGGGAAATCTCATTATGCTGTAAGACAGAATCTACTTGATCTTCCCGTTTCATCAGTACCCTCTGCCCTTCTGATTAGACCCTTTGACTAGAGGGCAGGGCCTTGGTCTCTAGGGCCTCTATTTAAAAAGAGAGCCCAGCAGTGTTTCTCCCCCTTTTCCTAAGCTGCACAACTTTTGGACTTCTTTGGAACTCTCCATCGTGCTGCTGTGCCCATTACCTCAATCTTCTCCCAATAATCCCCTCCACCACCTTTTTCAGCTTTGTTTTGTGTATTGTCTTCCCCTATTAGATTGTAAACTCCTTGAGGATAGGGACTATCTTTGTTTTTATTTCTATTTGTGTTCCTAGTGCTTAACACAGTGGCAGGCACTTAGTAGGAGTGTAATAAATGTTTATTGATTGATTGTAGAGCTGGTTGAATAGTACAAAGCAATAGCAAAAGTTTTGCATATATTTTGGTACAACTCCCATATGATGGGATGTATTTTTTTCCTAATAAAAACAAAGATCAAATCAGTCAGTGATTTTAACATGACAAATTTGCTTTAGTTAGTTGAGATGGATGCTGAAAGTGTGTCATGGTGTTGATTTTCAAAGACAGGAAAGAAGCAACATCTGCCATTATCACTTTTTTGGGCAGGGGATACATTTGTTAGGCAGCCTCCTAGTGCTGACACCTAACAACAGTACCCCTATGACCTTAGGCTAGTCATTTTAGCCTTATTAGGATTCAGTTTTTTTTTTCATTTGTAAAATGAAAAACTTAGACTATATTTTCTCTAAAGTCCCTTGTGAGAGCATAATTTAGTGAAATCCTTTAAGCCCTTGAGAACTTCATGGATATAAAAGATATAATTTTCACTATTTTCCTCACAGCATTTTGAGGTACGTAATTACTGAATTTCAAATGTGAGTTTTACTCTGAGAAGTAGGGGATACAACGGTTCTTTGGAATAGTTTGTGTCAAGTGGGCATTTCTGTTACTAGACCACAATCTGTCCACCTTGAACTAGCCAATCACGCTTACTCTTGATGAACCTGGATGACTGAAACTATGAAAAATTGTGCTGTTATTTTTATTCAGCAAAATATATTAACATCAAAGGAAGATTAGATTAATGATCTAGTAGTATCAAAATTATTTTATATTGGATTGTATCAGAAATCAACACTAAAAGTTTGTTTGATAGGATATATTGAGTTATGCATTTCAGATGATTTTTTTTTATACAAAGAGAGTTCTTTGGTTTGCTAATGTGAACTTTTGGCTTTAAAGGGTTGTTATCAGAGATTTAATTCACATTGCTTTCACTTCCTGGGCAGTATATCTTGGTGGGCACAGGGAGGTCTGCCCAGAATAGTGTCAAATATAGGCTGTATTTATGGTAGAGCTACTACTTAAATTATATTGCTCTCCCCCCACCCCAAATGGAGAAAACATTTTTGATGTATCCCTATCTTGAAGATGAAATCAAAGAGGTTTCTAAAGAAATTTTAGGGTCTGGAGAAACAATCTAAGGAGCTTGAGGTAAAAGCCACAAGTCTTAAAAGTTTTTGTGTAATGGCTTCTGAATTTAGGTCACATGTAAATTTGAAATGAGGTGTTTTTTAATGGTGGTTGCTATTGGCAGTGGTGGTGGTGATAGAGAGTGTGTGTGTGTGTGTGGTGTGAAACCTGACTAGAATCAGTCAATTTTTCTGTATTTTAAGGAGGAGGCCAGAAAATCATTTGCTTTTTTACCTCTAAAAATGACAATAATTTCATTCAGTCCTTGGATTGGTTGAAAATTGGTTTAGATCTCAGAATGTATTTCAATGGAATTCAATTTAATTCTACTAAACTCAGCTAAGTGGAATCAAAAGTTGAAATTTACCTTGCAAAACTTTATTAGCACCTAAGTCAAGGAGAATTGAATTGACAGTCATGCTAGTCAGCGGAAATTTTCAGGACTAGTAATAAATCATTTTTTTCCCCTAATAGCTGTTTGTTTTTCCTAGGACTAAAGATTTGGAATTAGGTATATGGCATTGTCACTTCCAGCTAAGTAGCCCAGTGGATTGAACATCTGGTCTGGAGTTAGGGAAACCTGAATTCAAATCTCACCTCAAATACTTACTAGCTATGAGATCCTAGACAAATCACTTAACCTCTATTTGCTTTAGTTTCCTCATCTATAAAATGGAGTTAATAGTACTTACTTCCCAGAATCTAATAAGATAATAACTGTAAAGGGCTTAGCATAGTGCCTGGCACATAGTAAGTACTATGTAAATGTTGATTATTGTTATCCTCCTCCTCCTCATCATCATTTTTGGGCTCTTAGTTACAAAGTCCTGGTTTTTTCCTAGGGTTCCTCCAGAGACATTCCAAACTACCTTGCTACCTGATTGGTAGCGGGGATGGTGGGCCCCTTCTATGCTGGGGTTGGTCACTTCCCTATATAATGGCATTCAGACAGGCTGGAACCAGGGCCAATCACTTGGGAAGCCTGCTGTATTCTCATTGCAGGGCTGTGAACTGTGTCCACTGGAGTGTGAGGGGGGTATGGCAGTTAAGGTAATGACAGTGATCTGACTTATGTAGCATGATACTTTGCTGCTTCTCCTTGAAAGGTATATTTTTGTATGAAGTTTTGTTTTTTCCAATTAATTTTTCAAACTGCAAGACTAAAGGTAGTGTGGATATGGAAACTGGAATTTTAAGTTGTAGATCTTTTATCTCAGAATCCACAGGTGGCATTCATTTACATGTATACTTAATTGTCAGGAAATAAACTTTTATTTTCTAAGAATTATTTATTCATTACTTGCTTACAAAAGAACTACCCAGAAAGTGTTTACTACATCTGCCACCCAATTCCAACTATTGACAAATTAAATATATGACATCACAATAAAAAGAGCTGGGAATGTTTAGACAAAAAAAGAAAAAAATTAAGTTTTGGTGGAGGGAAGAGAAATCAGTAGGAGCAACCTTTAAATCTTTCGAAGGTTCTTAGAGGGAATAGTTATTCTGAATTTTTCCAGCATTGAACTATGGTCAAAATGGGAGCATACTCAATTTGAACTCAGAGGACTTTGGTTTAAATGGCAGCTGTGCTGTGTAGTCTGTCCATGCTTTGGTAGACACTTAACCCAGGGACTCCCACTCTTACAGAAGGGTTGGTTTCCTAGAACTGGGTTAAATCTCTTTTTCACATTTCTAGATGTATCTTTGAAGGATCTGTTTGATGTTCTAATGCTGTTGGCTTATGTTCCCGGCAGTGTGTACTATCATAAGATTATAAGTTAGCTAGTCCTAAGTATTTTTTAATGAGAGATATTTAAAAAGGTGGTAGTAAAGCACAATTTGGACAAAAATATTCCCCAAACATCTATGACACATTCAGATAAAGGACTTAATGAGTTTAAGGGCAGGCGTGCTCAAGCTTAAAGGGCACATGCAGCAAAGGAGTAACTTGGAGCTTCTCATTGCTGGAAGTCTTTTTACCCCATTTGTGGAGTACTCAAGAAGTTCCCCTTCAACATAGCAAATCTGAGTCTAGTTTGCTCATGGCGAATATTGCTGCCAAATGATCCAGGCATGCCATTTTAGACGCTATGGAAGATGAAAAGACTAATATCCTCTAGATCCTTTAAAGCTGAAAGGCCCTTCTCTTGTCAAAGGGAGAATGGTAGGAGACCTGCCCAATGCCAGAGTTAAGGTCTCTTTCTCCACAGCTCCTCCAGGCAGTTTTTCCCAAGGACATGCTGAAAAGTTATAAACTCTAATTTCTGAAATTCAGGTCCTTCTTAACTCACTTGATAATTTACAGATGATTCCTGGGATGTGGCAAGTTTCCTCTCCTCACATGGATGATTCTTATAATATATCAAAGGCTCTTAGCACCTAGTCTAAGGTTGAGACAGATTCTCAGCTAGTTAAGATATCAAGTGGAATGGATAATTCTGACCCCATTATTATACTCACTTGCTGCCTGTTTGACTCTCAGCAGGTCGTTTCAACTCTCTTCCCCATTTGTAAAATGGGGAAGTTGGAGCAGATATTCTCTAAATCTATGATTCTGAGATGTTTTTATTTAATACGAGAAGGAACTTTCTAATTAGAGTTGACCAGCAGTGGAAAAAGCTGCCTCTCCACAGACCTATCTCCCTATCATTGGAAGTGTGTAAGCTGAGGTTTACTGTTATTGAATAGTCTTATAGACATTCCTGCCTGGGCTTAGACTAAAATTATAAGATTTTTTTTGTCCAGATCTGTGATTTCAATTGTTTACAGAGTCCCTGGAGAGAAAACTTCTTCTGCTAATGCAGTAGTTATTATCTTTATAGAGTTCCCGAAGGCCAGCTGTCTATTGACTATACTATTTCTACCTCTCAGCTTAAATGTTTTTTAAAAGAGCATGATTTTTGCAACCTCACAATTTTCCTGCCATTCTTTTTGTTCTAACTGAAAGTCAGCTGTTCTATATTTGTTGTAGCTGAGGTCCACTCTGTTTACTCTAGTGGCAGGAATCACCTTTCAAAGGTCAGGCAGAACCTCCTAAAAAACCATTCAATCCTTGCCAATAGCATTCTGGTTTACTGCAACTGACCCTGTCATTACTCACTGATTCTTGATGGCTACTATCCTTTCAGCAACAGCATAGTGAATGGGGATGAGAAATACCATTTCACTTTTTGTTCTGAGAGACAGATCCAAATCCTTCAATTTCGTATACATTTAAAGTCTGCTAACAGGCCTAATAAACATGTGAATCAGCATATTATAACTCAAACAACATGTAATATTCATATATTTAAATACAGACTTCATACAAATTCATATATTTAAATATAGACTTTTGAATTTCTACTAGGTCAGCTTAAAAGGCTGATCAGGCAGTTGCAAATGGAGTTCTAAAGCTCCCATATTAAATTTTAATTTTTAAAAATTCCTACATTGAAAACGCAAGCAGATATATACCAGGAGTTCTTAACTGTGTGTGTGTGTTGTGGACCCCTTTGGAAGTCTGAAGAAGCCTGTGGAACCCTTCTCAGAATAATATTTTTAAATAAGTGTGAGGAATGCTAAATCCCAGTTAGAGGTTAGTGAAAATATTTTTTTTCCTTCCAAGTTCACAGATCTCCTGAAATCTCTCTTGGACTCCATTTTAAGTACCTTCCAACATACCAAAAAAATATGAAATGAAGTCCATGAATAAATCCTCAAATCTCCGTTACATACATTTTAAAAAAAGTATATGATGCATGCTTTAATTCCAAAGCTGTCCAGTACTTCTCTATCAAGAGGTAGGAAGCATTTTTTATCATGTGACCCATAGAGTGTTGATTGGCTATTGCATTGATCAGGGTTCCTGTGTCTTCCAAAATTGATTTTCTTTGCAATGTTGCCATCAACATATAAATTGTTCTCCAGATCCTGCTAATTTCAATCTGCATCAGTTCATATGAATCTTATTTTTCTCGTCTGTCCCTTTCTTCTTTTCTTATTAAGCAATGTTTCATTCATCAACCATAGTTTGCTTAGCCATTCCCCAATTGATGGGCAGCTCCTTGCTTAAGGTTTTGTTTTGTTTTTGACCACAACAAAAAGTATTACTATGAATATTTTTGGTATATGGTCCTTTCCCTCTTTCTTTAGCTTTAACTCTTTGAATGTATATGCCTTTTTAATAACTTTTAAATTATTTTGATGAAGTAGTTCTTTATCTGAGATACTAATGCTACAGCTGATAATGTTGTCCTCTGATTTTCCCTGGAAGATCATAAAGCATATTGTAATGGCAAGAATTCTAAGCCTGGAGTCAGGAAGACATCATCATTATCATCATGATGCTGATCATAATCATAGCTTGCATTGATGTAGCACTTATGTGCCAATCACTCTGCTAAGCACTTTATAATTATTTCATTTGATCCTTGCAACCCTGGAAGGTAGATGCTATTCTATCCCCATTTTATTGGTGAGGAAACTGAGGCAAGCAGAGATTAAGTGAATTTCCCAATGTCACATAGCTAGTTAGTGTGTGACACCAGGTTTGAGCCCAGGTCTTCTTGACTGTGGCCCCAGCTCTCTATTCACTGTGCCACCTAGTTGTCTTTTATAGAAGGGTTCAAATATTCCCCTGAGACTAAGTAGAGCACCATGGAGAAGTGATTTCATCTCACTGAGCCTGTTTCCTTATCTGTAAAGTGGAGGGATAAGAAACACTTGAATTGACCATCTCAAGGAGTTTTTGTGACTCAACTGTGATGATGTATCTAAGTTGAAAATTTTAAAGTGTTATTTCATGTCAGTAATATATCATGCTACACAGGAAGTTATTTTGTGAGCCTTGTGCCAGTGACTTTTTATAATCCACAGGGCGGGGACACTGGGCCCTCACACATGGGAAAACATGTGCATAGCCTTCCATGTACTGAAATACCGACACAGCATTTGTAAATGTCCTTTCACAGTATTACAGAAACAAGGTTTATTAAAAGGATATCCTGAATGAGCAATCATTAGTCTCAAAGATTTATGTAAATCCCCAGTTTTCACCTCAAATATGAGAGGGACCCTGGGTAGAATTCCTTTGCCCACCCTGGAAATCAAAATGAAAGATTAGCTTTTTTTCCCCTTCCATTTCTACCTTCCTCAGTTCCAAAGGATGGCCATTTTGTCTACCAGAGTCTTAGATAAGACCAAGATGCCACTTGAATTTTGTAATCTTTTAGAACCATTTTCCTCATTCAAAATGAGGACAAAAACCCATTATCATGGATAGCTTCCAGTAAACATACTTTATTCTCTCTGGATCTCAAACTAAAAGAAGGTAATTCCTGCACAGGAAGGGAGTCACCCATTGTTTCCATGATGAGGTCATTAAGGGGTAGACTCAATGGCTCTCTAGAACAAAATTTGTCCACAGTTTCCTTATCTTTAAAATGAGTTGGTTGGACTGTTTGTTAGATCTTATCCTACCTTGATATTCATTGACTATAAGTAACATAACCCTTTGGTATAACAGTATTTTACGTTCTATTCTCAGAATCTCTATGTTCTTTAAGGCTTAGCTCTTTTACTGATCCACTAAATGGGTTCACTCCTACCAAAAATTACTACATGTTTACTTTATATGTATTTCATGTTTAGAAATTTTATGTGTTTTTAAGATCCCTTCAGTAGAATGTAAGCTCCTTGATGGCAAGAACTCTCATTTTGTCTTTGTATTTATAAAGCTATACACAGTGACTTGCAGATAGTAGTTGCTTAATAGGTGCTTATTAAATGATTATTATAAATGCATTTATATAGGCTCGAAGGTTTACAAAGCAACCAGGTGAGGTAGCTTCAATCATTATCATAATTTTACAGATAAGGAAATTGAGTCAGGGAGAGGTTAAATGACTTGTCCAGGGTCCATTCTATGAAGAATCTGAGGAAGGATTTGAATCCAGGTATTCCTGACTTCATGTCTAGTGCTCTCTCCAGTGAGTCACTTATTGCCTACCTATGGCTGAGAAAGGAAAAAAGATTGGGAGAAGATAAAGGATTCAAAGAGCTGACATTTCTGTAAATAGTAGAAACTTTTGAAGGAGTTAGGGATTGATCAATTATCTTACTTTGTTACCCAACATTTTTTGATATATGAGGTAACGATATCTTGTCTCTACATACGAAATAATATATTTGTGAGGGGTGGTAGAAGAAAAGGGAATTCCAAAGGAGAGAAAAGCTACCAATCCCCCTATTAAAGATATTATAATCTAACAGGTGAAGAAAAGAACAATGGAAATAAAATGAAACTTTACTAATTTGAACTGAGGTATAGAAGAGACTAGTCAGTCTGAGGAAAAGTAAAGCCCTAAACAGAGTTCTTTTCAAATAAATAATTTTTTTTTACTTTGAATATACAGTAACGTAATCTAATGATTCCTATAGCCTACATGTGAATTATTTCTGAAATAATTCAATAAATTGTTTCTGAATAGAGGAATAGAAAAAAATAATGAGTTTTCCTTTTGTATATCTCTATCTATATATCCATCTCTATCTAGGCTTTGGTATTTCACAAGAAAAAATAAATAAGGAATTCTTTCCCCTTTTTGGCTTCAGAGTTTTCAGAGTTTGCACAGAATGAGGAGGCAGTTGATAGAGAGGCAAAATACTAAGTATTTTACTTAGATAAATGGTGGGGAACCTGTGGCCTCAAGCCTACATGTGGCCTTCTAGGTCCTCAAGTATGGCCCTTTGACTGAATCCAAACTTCACAGAACAAGTCCCCTTAATAAAAGGATTCATCTGTAAAGCTTGGACTCGGTCAAATGGTCAGTCACATGTGACCTTGAGGCCACAGGTGTCCCAACTCTGATATAGGAAGAGACCTTAAATGTCAGAGTCTAATTCTCACTTATGTTACAGATGAGGAAACTGAGGCTCAGAGAGCTAAGTTATTTGCCCAGGGTCATACAAGTATTAAGTGTCTGAGGCAGAATTTGGACTCAGATCTCTTTCTGACTCCATTGTGCTACTTAGCTGCCTCTATCCTCTTGTATAAATAGGATTGTTATAAACTCTACTCAGCTATTTCTCCATGGATTTAAAAGCAGGGAAAATGAAGAAAGAATGCTGACTCAATTTTCCCTGACTGGATTCTATTTCTAAATGTCCAGTTTTCTACTCTTTTTTTCTTTTAACACAACACAAATGCCTTCACCCAAATGTTTGCTATGAAAGATTTGATGTGCCTCTTAAAGGCTACAAGTAGGTGATCATATGGCTATATGTATCTAGCTACCACATTTTCAGAGAAGTGGTATAGGTAAGAGGTATTTTTAGGGGCAGATTAGATCTCCAGTTCTATCAAGACTCAAAATTTTCAGTATTCTTACTAACCTTGACTTAGAGAAGGAGGGCCCCCTGCTTCAGTGTCAGGAGATATAGGACATTTTATCCACTTTTAATTTGATATGAAAGCAGGAGTACATCCCTTTCCATCTTTGTGCCTTCATTCAAGTGCTGTCATGATCAGGATACTATCACTGTCTCTCCTGATATTCATATTTAGAGTAAATATGTTTCATATGGTAAATATGTAGCTCTCTAGGACATAAGCTGTATTTTTTTTCAAGTTACACATTTTGCCAGATTGTCTGAAAATGGCAAGGATAAAGGTGGGGAAAATAATCCTTTTGCTCTTCCATTCATAGGCCAGTCGTTGGTAGGCTACATATAAAGCCAACTCAAAGTAAATCGGGAAATACAACAGGCAAATCAGCCATTGCTTTGAATTGTCCTACTGCATACCTGCCCTCCTGTATCCAGTATCCTCATGCCCCACTCCAACTGCCCAGGGTGCACCCCACCCAAACCTATCCTCCTTTTGCCAACCAAACTACCAAATTATACTGTACTGGCAGAATCCATTCCTTTACTCCCCTGCATTCTGCTATTTGGGGTGAAAATTGATTGCTAAGAGACTTCTAAGGCATTATCAATAACAGCCATGTTCAGTGCCTCCCTTTATAGGTGGCCAGAATTTTTAACCATAGTTTTTTTGGAGATGATACCTAGAGTTTGAAAAGCGATTCTCATGCTGCAAATTTTGGACCCAGCTGCTGCAAATCTTTTCTCTGTCTCTCAAATCACAGACTGAAGGTGATTGTCTAATTAGTTAACTGAGATTCATCATTCTCCCAAGAGGTAGAGTGAGGGGCCCTGATACAGCCCATTTCTATAATTCTCTTGGATATACAAGAGGATATATTCAACTGGCAGTGATAAAGTTTAATTTTTAGAGAGAGGCATAACAAGGGAGACTTAAGCTTTGGAAATCATGTATTTCATAGATATGAAACATAGGTGATGATAGAAAATCTTAGATTAAGCACTAGAAGAGAATGCAGAGCACATCTTGCCTAACTCTCTGATTTTAGAGACAAGGACACAGAGACCCAGGGAGGGAAAGTTACTTGCCTGTGGTTTCATAGGTAATAATAATTTACTTATTTGTTAAAGCTTTTTTGTTGTTTGTGATTTATTTGTTAATATTTTGTGTTGTCTTATATGAGGATTTATTCGTTAGTGCTTTATAATAAACAATACACATACATTATAATAATAAACACAAATATGATGCACATAAATGCAACTGTCCTTGCCTAATAACGGTTTATATTTAAATTAATTTCAATATTTAAATATTCATAACATTTTTCATTTCTTTTTTAGTTCCATGAAGAATTGCATTCCTTCATTAGCATTGACCTTTCCTCTTATGATCATAGTTAGTGTATATTTCATTCTCCTGGTTCTGCATTTTTTAGCTTGCAGTATTTCATAAATGTTTTTCTGTATTTGACTGTAATAAATTATATGTAATATAGTTTATTGAATCATTTTCCTCTTGTCTATTCACTAACATTTATTAAATGCTTTCTATAATTCAAGGAACTTTTATTCTATGGGGGGAAACATGCATGAGCAACTATGTACATGTAAGATAAAGGAGATATGTGCTGTGTAAATGGGAAATAACCCAGAAGGAAAGCATATTAGCAGTGTGGTGGACCCAGAAAGAGATCTTGAGGAAAGTAGGGTTTGATCTGAGTTTTGAAGAAAGCTAACAAAGCCAATAGTTGAGGAGAGAGAGAACTCCAGGCATGGGAGACAGCCAGCGAAAAGGAATGAGGTTGGGAGATCAATTGTCATGCCAGTATTGCTGCATCATAGTATGCTTGGAGAGGAGTAAATTGTAAGGAGACCAGAAAGAGAGGAAGAAGCCCAGTTATTTAGGACCTTAAAAACCAAACAGATTATTTTATATTTAATTCCGGAGGTAATAGGAAGCCATTGGAGTTTATCAAATCGTAGGAGAGACATATTCAGACCTGTACTTTTGGAAGGTCATTTTGGCAGCTGAGTAGAGAAATGGACTGAAGCAGTGAGAGACTTGGGGCAGGGAGACAAATCATCAGGCTATTACAATAGTCCAAGATTTAGATGATGAGGGCCCACATCAGGGTGGAGGTTGTGTGAATGGAGGGGAGGGGGCATCCTGTATATGAAGAAGAAATGACAAGACTTGCCAATGGTTTGAACATGAGGAGTGAGTGCAGGGGAGGAGTTGTGGATGTTACCAAGATTGTGAGCTTGGACAATTGGGATGACTCTGACCTCCTGAGTAATAAGGAAGCTTGGAAGAAGGGAGAGTTTGGGGGAAAAGATTAGTTCAGTTTTAGACATGTTGAATTCATGATGTCTAAAGGACATCCAGTTCCAGATGTCCAATAGACAGTTGATGATGCAAGACTGGAGTTCAGGAGAGAGGTTATGGCTAGATAAATAGATCTAAGAATCATCTGCATAGAGGAGATAATTGTACCCATGAGAGCTGATGAGATCACCAAATGAGATAGTTGCTTCCAGGTTTTTTCAACTACATAAAATGATGCTATGACAATCTTTGAACAATCAGCTCTTTTTTGATGCTGCTGCCAGGGGTATGTCTCTAAAATGAGATCATTAGGTCAGAGGGTATTAATATGATCATACAACTTAGACTTAGGAGATACCTTAGTGATAGTCTAATTCTACTACTTCATTTGACAAATGAGGAAGCAGGACTAGATAAGTTCATAGGTTTGCAGATTTAGAGTTCAAAGGGACCTTAGGAGTCCAATCGTCACATTTTACATATGAGGAAATTGATGCTGAGAAAGTTTAAATGACTCGATTGTTTGAAACACATTATCAGGGATGGGATATCAACCTAGATTTTCCAGATTCCGAATCCAGTAATCTATTTGTCAAGCTATGCCTTTAGTAAATTGGCTTAAGATCACACTGGTATGTAGGTAGCAAGTATGCAATTCAAACCTAGGTCCCCAGAATCCAAAGCTAATATTTTATTATGTCTGAAAATTGAATTCATTTCTGATTTTCAAAGGACAGAGTTGTTATATTTATACCACTCTTTTTTTAATATTGAAAACAAATTTTATTTTTTTCGTAAGAACAATTTCACAGCCAAAGTGAGTCAATGATATCAAATGAGTACTGTCATTTTCATTAGGAAAATTCGATTTCTTGGAAGAGCTGTCCACAGGTGATCTCAAAGTACCTCTCAGCACCTTACCTGGAAACAGCTTATCAAACCAGAAGTCCAGCGTTTCCTTTCTAGTTGTTGTATTCTTGGAGAGCCTGAGCCATGAAGAGTTTGCCCAAGTTCTGTGCAGTGAACTCTGTGATGTTTTGGCAGTAAGTGTTAATTTGGCCTGCAATAAGGAGTGAATCCATCCTAGCAGGAGGCTGAGGAGGTTTGAAGAGTTTGGACATGTCCTCTTCAGGGAGGGGAGGTTCTCCTCTACTCTGGCGCTGTAGATTCTCCTGCTGACGGCGTTGCTGATACTGATGTTTCTGTTGCTGCTGCTTACTGGTGTTTCTCATATAGGTGTTATATTTAACGATATCTTGGCTCATTTCATCCACTCTGTCCATCAATAATTGCTGGCTCTTCCCCAGATGATTACTGCAGGCTAGATGGAGCAATTCATGTTTATCTGCCACAGCTGATTTCTTTTCTAGTTCCCACATTAGTACATTGATCAGATGCGAATTTTTAATTATAATCGGCATTTCTTCAAACATGTGCTCAAAGGTGATATTTGCCTTTTTCAATGCTTCAGGAGAAAAATCTTTCTCTTTACAAACTTCCATCAGCTTAGGAGTCAGCCTGTATGCCTTCAATGATAGAGACCCCTGAGCAGTTTTTATGGGATCATAAATGAGAACTACAGACTCTTCAATTGCATGTTGGTAACTGAATTGAGAATCCAGGAGAGCACGGGTGACAAAAGAGCCATAGTATGTAGACTGGTACCAGCCAACGTGAAGATGATCAATATTTACATGACGAAGACTGCGCATCATTTCCATCTGATATTGGACTTCATCAAAATCAGCATCATCCTCTGTGTGTTGGGGAAAGGGAAAACAATTGGTGATTTCAAGTCTGTCTTCCACCACCAGACCCAAAAGAACTCCCTGGACAACTTCATTCCCCTGTCCTTCTTCTTGGTAATGTTTAATTATTTTTAAAACAACCAGTCCGTCGAAATGCATTCGCTTCACGGCCAAATCTCCCGAGCCACCTTTGCCTTTTCCTTTGCCAGAGGCCGCGCCGGTTGCAGAAGTCGAACTGGTGGAGCCAGAGCCAGTACCTTCTTTACGGGACGCCATCTTAATGGAAGGTATACTACTCTTTTGATGTGCTTATTATGAATGGGATACATGATTTTGAAGATTTGGGGGAGCAGAGTTGGTGGGATAAGCACAGACCCGATCACCCTTATCACAAAATAACAAAAAACCCAAAACCACACCAAAATATGAAACATGGAAAGATTCAAGAAAACCAATCACAAACTTTTTATGGAAATCAAGTGTCTCAGAATCATGTAGAACTGCATTAACATCACAAAATATTTCACACTTGGATGAAGCTTAACAAAGGGCTATCCAGCACGGTTAGAATTCTCTCCAGTGATAAGGAATTTTAATGATTTTACAACTGAGTGATGCATTTAGTATGCCAGGTCTAATGCTTTCCAGTTATTACTGGAAGCAAGTCACTGAAGCACTGATAACATGGTTAAAGGCTGTCAAGTGTAATAATAAAACAGGTAGGATGGATCTCTGCAATGAGAAGGTTAGATAGAGGGATTTGGAGGAGGGGATTGGTATACATCAAAGGATGGAGAGCTGACATTGCAGGGAGTGAGAAAGATAACATCTCCCCATCATAAAAGAACACTCACAAAGCAAGAATAAGAATCAGGGAGAGAGGATGCTAAAACTCACTTCATCTCTTTCAAATAGACACATGATTGGCAACAATTCAGTGTAGCAAAACAGAATGGAATTATTTGAGAGTGAATAAATACATCATTAAGTGGAAACTGCACCATTAGAAGTTGAAATAAATTTCCAATTAGATCTGAAGACATATTTCAATATTTTAAGGACCTGAGATTTTGTGTAGGGTGTTCTTTGCAGTTATTTAAATGGCAACCTCTCTGTAACTTGGTAGATGGCTTTGGTGAATAACAGTGGCCATTTTCATCACCAAGCAGCCAAATTTCTGCTACCTAGCTTTTCCAATCTTAGGAGAGAGAGCATGGTGTTATGAAAAGAATACTGAATTTAGAGTTAGCATGTGTTTGAATCTTGGTAATGCTAGTTTTAATGAATCTGCAAGAATTTATTAAGTATTTATTATGTACTAGACTTTGTGGGATTTTGAGCAGTTACTTAGCTTTGAGGCAGTTAGATGGTGTAAGCTTTAGTGTTAGAATCAGAGATAGGAAGATTTGAAATCAAATTCCACCTCAGATACTTCCTAGCTATGTGACACTATGTAAGTCATTTAACCTCTGTTTGCCTCAATTTTTCTGTTTGTAAGATGGGGTCAATAAGAGCACATACCTCACAAGGTTATTATAAAAATCAAAGTAGACACCATATAAAAGATATTTTTATAAGTCTTATAGGGCTAGCTATTATTACTTAATAACTATTACTCAATCTCTTTGGGTTTCAGTTTCCTCATCTATAAAAAGGATGGATTGGGTATAGATTTTAAAATCTTAAAGCTTTTAAATTATTATTATTACTCATAAAATATCATGAAAGATGACTTAGAAAAATGGGTAAAAGGAGTCAGAAAGACCTGTGTTCAAGTTCTGTCTCTTACAGCATTAGTTGGATGTCCAGGGACAAGTCACTTAACCTCTCAGTGCCCAAGACAAATCTCTAACATTTTATATTATAGAGGAATTATTGATCTGCTTTGGCTGAGGGAGCTTTCAAATCATGGGTTCCCTATATAGATGTGATCACAGGTCCAGGTCATCTCACCAAAGAGTACAGTCATCATTCCTACCACGGTAATACTGAATATTCTATCATGGGGTCTCTGGTTCTTTGCGGTGGCCATTTATAGGTGAATTTCATGTATTGTTGCTTTCCTAACAATTGTACAGTGAATCCTAATACTCATTCTTTTGTCAAACCACCCCCTCCACATAGAATACTATTTTTGTTAACCAGGAAAAATATGCACATCAAGAGGATGAACTGTCTTTAGGGTAGCTTGATCCCATCTGAAATAGATGAAAGCCACATTATCCTTATTCCATCTTGGAAAATTAGTGAGGAACACTTACTCTGTCATACAATGAAAACTTATTTGGCAATGGATTGCTTAGGTCTATAGTTTGTCAGTTATATCGTAATCCTTGTAATTAAAGGAAACCTCTACTTTCAGAGGGACCTATAATCAAGTTACCCCAATTATATGTATTGAGCTCAGTATCCCGTTAGGAGGTTAGAATAAGAATGGTTTGGTTTATGTCAACAAGCCATCATTTCCTTTGGATTTCCTTTGTGTATTGGCAAGACCAATAGAAAATGTTGTAATATAAATATCTGTATGAGGGAAGAAACAATTCTACAGCAGAGTAATTCTGTTCTTTTTTCCTAGGATAGTTTCATATTTCTTAGAAAAAATCAGTAGCAATTGCATTGGGACTGGAGAAGGATGTTTCAATACAAAGAAGATCATGGTTCTTCTCACACTATGTTCTATGGTCTTACCTGTAACTATATAGTTAGGTATTCTACAAAGAATTTGATTTTGTTCATTATTTGCCCAAGCATATTATGCCCTTACATAATTTGTAGTATTTTTAATAATTTAGTTATAAATAAAAGAAGCATATAGCTAAAAGGAAATCTGCTATAAACTTCCTCATTTCTGAAAATGAGAGTACTTAAATTCTTCAAGATCACACAGCTAGGTACTGGCTCACAGTCTAACATTCTTTCTGCTAAGTATTGTTTACTGTTATACTTTTTCCCTTTATAATATCCAGGTTTCCTATTTATTAAATACTTATATATCCACTATCAGGCATTTGACCTGTACTTGGAGTTTTAATTCAATTTGTTGTTATTGTTCAGTTGTGTCCAACTCTTCACAATCTCATTTGGGGTTTCCTTGGCAAAGATATTAGGGTGTTTTGCCACTTCCTTCTCAGCTCATTTTACATATGAGAAAACTGAGGCAAACAGGGTTAACTAACTTGCCCAGGGTCACACTGCTAGCAACTGTCTGAGATCATTTTAAACTTAGGGAGATGAGTCTTCCTGACTCCAGGTTCAGCATTCTATCATGGAGAGCAGTTAATTAGTTATTCTAAATAAATTTACATGACATTATTTTTGGGAATATTTTTACAAATGTGATGACTACATTTTAAAATGGCTTCTTGTCCTTATGTAAGACACCCCTTCTCCAACTCTTATGTTTGCATAGGATGCCCTCCATAACTGTATGTAAAATTTTCCTTCCTCACCACTAAGGATTTTTAGTTGCTTTCAAAGCTCATCTCAAATGCCATATTCTATGTGAAATTTTTCTTGAGTTACTGTTTGACTCCCCCCCAAAAAAATTTATTTTGTGTATATTTTTACTTACATATATGTATTTGTGATGTTTGCATCAATAAAATGTAAACTTTTTGAAGGCAGGGACTGTTTCATTTTTATCTTTGTGTCACCAATGACTAGTACGTAGTAGGTATTGAGTAAATGCTTATTAATTTGTTGGCTTAAGATGTCAAAGAATTAGTTCTATCTTCCTTTATTTTATTACAAATGCTGTTTTGCAAATAATCATCAAGTAATAAGTAAGAATTATTGAATTCATCTGCCAAAGCTACATTGAGATAGAAGAATCAGATAAAATGAGAATCAAGCTAAACCTTTAGTCCCAGACCTTCTCAAAGTAATAGCTAATAATATTTTCTGCAGAATGACTTATAACATATAGTATTATAACATGCTCAAAATACTCCTTAGCTCCTTGAGTAATCTTGAATGCATACTGAATCAGTCTGTCATGGGACTTCAGATGTTTTGCAATACAAAACAAGGTTAAAAATTTTAGTTCTCCCAAGAGTATGGATGAGTTTACTGTAAAATATTCATCACCTGGAAATTGCTACTAACTGGGCATTTCCACCTAAATATTAGCATCATGATTATCACAGTTCAAAACAATGACCCTGAGGCATTGCCAGATCCTTAAATCTTTCTTATCACTAAAGAATGATTTTATTATATTCAGGTTAAATTTAGTGATAAATGCATTTTAGTGCATGTCAATTCTTTGAAAATTGACAATTTTATTAGCCAGACACTTACTAACTCTATCTTCACAGTTAATAGTTTGCTGTAATTAGATTCCAAATCTCTGAGCAGTACTTTTCTTCTTTCATTCGTTAACTTGATCAAAGTTCTGGTCACACATAGAACATAGAGTAGTTGCAAAAGCATGGGCTCTGGGATTAGAGGAGCTGGCTTGAACTTTTGTTTTTGTTGCTCACTTAACTGAATGATCTCAACCAAGTCACTTATGGTTGAACCTGATGACCTCTTCTAGCTCTGACAATATGCATACTTTGCCTAAGAGTATGGCTATGTTCATCTCAATCATACATTAACTTCTTTATTGTCTTCAGTTAACCTAGATTGCATGAAAATTCAAGAAAGTGTCTACACATTTGATGCCAGAGCCAATTCAAAACCATTCTGGCAAAATTTTACTTGTCAAATCAATCAGCCCCAGTCACATGGAAACATGACTAGCAAAGAACTGAGACTATTAGTCATTGTAGTTGCCATGGAGATAGTTTGACTGAAAGTTATATTTAGAACAGTTCTGAAGAGGTTTTGCCACTGGACATTTTGACATAGTACCAATAATGGACTAAAAGGGAATTTTGAATTTTTTATCACAGGGTATGTAATTTGTTGATGTTTTATAATGTTTACCTACTTTTATTTTTTTCAAATGGTAACTAAATTCAGAGTAAATTGATTTATGGCAGGAAATGGAGAGTTTTCTCTTTGATACAATTGCCACTATAATTATGGAATTGTACCCTTTGTATAATATGGTGGAATATTCTTGAGCCTAGCCTGGAAGAACCAATATGGCAGTAATTAAAATCCCACCTTCAAAGCTAAATAACTTTAGCCCCCTAACTAACATTATTTGGTCAAAATTTTGAGTTTATTTAAATGAAGTCCCAAGTAATAGAAGCCTAGTAAAATGTTGATTCTAACTTTAACTAAAATTAGCTTTAGTGTCATTCTCAAGAATACAACTTCAGGTAACTGGTTATAGGTTGTTTTTCTTACAGGTTTATATCCATTGAAATTAATGTTCCCCTTAGCCTTAGTAGTGCCTAAATTCATGGATTTCTGGGTCTTTTATACAACATTTTACCTGAATGTGAAAGAAACTTTGAACTCTTTCACGTGATTTCTTGCCTTTTTATCTATGCCCTCTTACACTGACATTCAGCAGGACTTAAACTCTCTAGATCCTTTAGACACTTGGGTAAATTTTGAAGGTATGACTTGCTGTAGAAAATTGTCTATGTAAGCTTGTTTGTTCCATTCTCGTATTTTTGTCAAGGATGTCATTGATCTATGTATAGACCATTCTCATAAAGGTATTTTAAAGATTATAAAGCTGGCATATTGGACAGGGCCCTTGCCCTCTTGTCCTATTGCTACTTATTCTTTGCTAAGTTTTGGCGACGGAATATTCCCATCATCCACCTCCTCTATTTCTGCTCACATACTGCTGAATAGAACAAGGGAAATTCAAAATATGCTGACCAGGTATATTATAAATTCATATTATCCACCCTCAACTGAGCTGTCCTTGCAACAAAGCAGTCATTTTATTCTTGCATAATTGATTCTCTATTTCACCCTCCACAGATGCTTTTCCAAACTTTTTTTTCTTCTCCAGCCTCCCACATCTTTTATCCTCTCCTTTCTCCTCTCTCTCAACAAGTCTGATGAGAGCACAATTCACTCATTCCCCCTCACGTGCCTTCTCTTCTCTTCCTACAGAACTGCTTTTTCTTGCCACTTTTATGGAAGATAATTTACCCCATTCTATCTCTCCCTTTCTCCCTCTCTCAATATATTCCTCTCTCATCCCTTAATTTGGTTTTATTTCTATTAGATATCTTCCCTTTATCTTCAACTCAACCTGTGTGCTCTCTCTCTCTCTCTCTCTCTCTCTCTATATATATATATATATATATA
>CM053622.1:616721723-616738964 GCA_028646595.1 Phalanger gymnotis | reverse complement strand
AAAGGAGGTCCAAAAGACCACTGAAGAAAATACTACCTTCAAAATGAGATTGGAGCAAGTGGAAGCTAGTGACCTGATGAGAAATCAAGATATTATCAAACAAAACCAAAGGAATGAAAAAATGGAAGAGAATGTGAAATATCTCATTGGAAAAACCACTGACCTGGAAAATAGATCCAGGAGAGAGAACTTAAAAATTATTGGACTACCTGAAAGCCATGATCAAAAAAAGAGCCTAGGTATCATCTTTCAAGAAATTATCAAGGAGAACTGCCCTGATATTCTAGAGCCAGAGGGTAAAATAGATATTGAAAGAATCCACAGATCGCCTCCTCAAATAGATCCTAAAAAGAAAACTCCCAGGAACATTGTCACCAAATTCCAGAGCTCCCAGATCAAGGAGAAAATACTGCAAGCAGCCAGAAAGAAACAATTTGAGTATTGTGGAAACACAATGAGAATAACCCAAGATCTAGCAGCTTCTACATTAAGAGATCGAAGGGCTTCTAATACGATATTCTGGAGGTCAAAGGAGCTAGGATTAAAACCAAGAATCACCTACCCAGCAAAACTGAGTATCATGCTCCAAGGCAAAATATGGACTTTCAATAAAATAGAGGACTTTCAAGCTTTCTTGGTGAAAAGACCAGAGCTGAATAGAAAATTTGACTTTCAAACACAAGAATCAAGAGAAGCATGAAAAGGTAATCAAGAAAAAGAATAAGAAAAAGAAATTGCAAGGGACTTACTAAAGTTGAACTGTTTTGTTCACATTCCTACATGGAAAGATGATGTGTATGATTCATGAGTCCTCAGTATCATAGTAGCTGAAAGGAATATGCATATATATACATATGTGTGTGTCTAGGTATGTATATGTGTAGGTGTATGTATATGTGTATATATACATATATATATATATATATTTAAAGAGAGAGAGAGAGAGAGAGAGAGAGAGGGCACAGGGTGAGTTGAATATGAAGGGATGATATCTAAAAAAATAATATCAAATTAAGGGATAAGAGAGGAATATATTGAGAGAGGGAGAAAGAGGAGATAGAATGGGGTAAATATCTCACATATAAGTGGCAAGTAAAAGGGGTTCTCTAGGAAGGAATGAGGGGGTAGGTGAGGGGGAATGAGTAAATCTTGCTCTCATCAGATTTGACCTGAGGAGAGAATATCATACACACTCAGCTGGGTATCTTACCCCACAGGAAAGGAAGAGGAAGAAGATAAAAAAGGGGGGACGATAGAAAGGAGGGTAGATGGGGAGGAGGTAATCAAAAACAAACACTTTCGAAAAGGGACAAGGTCAAGGGAGAAAATTCAATAAAGGGGGATAGGTTAGGAAGGAGCAAAATATAGTTAATTTTTCACAACATGAGTATTGTGGAAGGGTTTTACATAATGATACACATGTAGCCTATGTTGAATTACTTGCCTTCTTAGGAATTGTGCGCAGGGAGGGAAGAGGGGAGAGAATTTGTAACTCAAAGTTTTAAAAACAGACGTTCAAAAACAACAAAAAAAATGTTTTTGCATGCAACTAGGAAATAAGATACACAGGCAATGGGGTGTAGAAATCTGTCTTACCCTACAAGAGGAGAAGGGAAAGGGAGATGGGAGGGGAGTGTGGTGACAGAAGGGAAGGCTGACTGGGGAATGGGGCAACCAGAACATATGCCATCTTGGAGTGGGTGGGAGGGTAGAAATGGGGAGATAATTTGTAATTCAATCTCCTGTGAAAATCAGTGCTGAAAACTAAATATATTAAATAAATTAAATATTTAAACAAAACCAAACCAAACAAAAAATACAAAAAAAATAAGTAGGCTTAGATTTTTTATATAATTTTGCATCAATTATGAATTAGGACAGTAAAATAAGGGAAGTGATTTTCTTGTTGGACCCCAAGATTGCTAGGATTTAGAGCTTGGAAAAAAACTGGACAGTGCCACATTAGGAAAAATGTTATAGTTTTCCAACATAAATATACGGGGACGATACTTGAAGGCATAAGATCTGGAATTATTTTTGTCACCATTTTATAATGTCTCTATGGTTACATTAATATGAATTACAATTAATTCATGAAATTGAGCAACTGCCAAGAAGTAAGTTGAAATAAGGACACAGGCCAGTTCATAATACTTACCATAGCTAATGAACAGAATAAGAAATAGTCAAAGGGTCTAAATAACAGGTAAAGAACAAAGCAATGCCTTTTCAAACAGACAGTTGTTATTGACAAGACCTCAGAAGTTAAATATGATTTTTCTGCAAGTCCTCATCATTGTGAGTTTTTGAAGGGCATACTAATGGCATTGTTTTCTTATATGGGAGAGAAAATCTCTAGTTTAACAGTTTTAACAAGTGTCACATTTAGAAGCCTTTCCTACTCCTCGGTAGTCAGTTACTACAAAAGAAACCATAATGCCAATGTGAATATTTCTTCTGACTTTTTAGATGAAAGGGATGAGTAATCTGGGAGATTGTCTACAAATCACAGCTGAACAACTGGGTTGGGTTTGTTTATAAAGAAAAATAGCTGAAGGTGGTCATGGCAACCAGCAAGATTCACACAAGATCCTACAGTTCACATTGAAATAATATTTATGTTGAGGGATTTTATTTTTCAGACATACAAAATTGAAATACCATCTGACTGTTAATCAGTGAGACTCTCTACAGCACCAGGCAACTCCTACTTCCTACAGAACCCTCACCCGCAGCCTCCTTCAGTATCTTCACATATATAACGTGGCCTTCATAGGAAAGTACATAGACTTTTCTCCTTTCCTTCCCCTACTCATAAATTTTGGGTGGATAAAGATATAATTACTTTCTCCCTTTTCCTCTCAATTTCCCTTAGGTTCCTAGCTGAATCAGAAATAATTATTTTTCTTTTAAATGTTTTCCCATTTAAGAATTTCCGTTCTTCTAATTCCTTTAGAATCTTCCCACAAAGGAGGTAACTATCACATTTGTTCTATTCTTCATACTAGTTTCAAAAGCAAAGGCAAGAAAAGCTCCTGTAATGATTTTAGATGGCCCTTTGATAAACATGTAAAGCTGAAATTTATTTTCAGTGCCACATTTTCCCATTCTGCCTTATCTTTGGAGATGTACTCTCCTTGGCTTTTTGGGTATCTCCACCCCATCTTGCACTACCCATCTCCAGCCTTCCCCTGGCCTGCTTCTAACCTCTCGGCTCATAGTGATACTTCTCTTTTGTTTGTATTCTATCAAGGTCTTTATTTCTGTCTTTCAATGAATATAGAATCCCTGGAACAGGTGTTTATATTGGAGAGCAGTGGGAAGTAATGTAAAAAAAAGACCAGCTTTGGTTGTAAAGTTGTAACAGTCCTCAAATGTCAGCCTAAGAACTCTGTTTTAGGGATTGTTATATGGAGCTGTTGATGGTTTGTGGACAAGGGAATGATATGATATTAGCATTAGTTTAAGATAAAGACAAATTCAGAATAGAGTGGAATCAAGAAAACCAGTTAGGAAACTGAGGTGGCAATATAGAGAATGTAACAGCAACCTAGGAACCAGGAGACTTTAATATCCCTTTCAGGTCAAAATCCGTGCTCCTATGGCCTGAGTTTTTATTACTAACTAGCTGTGATACCATGGGAAGAAGATTTAACCTTTCTAGCTTTAGCTTCCCATCTATAAATTGAGGATTGAAATTTCAAGACCGTTCATCTTTAAGTTTTTATAGCTAAAGTTATATTGTCAAGCTATAAATGACGGAAAGACGGTATGGCAGAGTGGATAGAGAGCTGACCCCAAAGAATGAAAGACCAAGGTTTAAGTTCTGCCTCTGACATATAATAGCTAAGTATAAATGGGCAAATCACTTAACTTCTCAGTGCTTCAGGGAACTCTCTAAGACTATAAGTTTCAGAGAAGACAGCTAACTAGGTGATGGAGTGGTCAGAGCACCCAGACTGGAGTCAGGAAGATCTGGGTTCAAATCTGACCTCAAACATGAGTTGTATATCCCCAGACAAATAATTTAACCTCTGTTCATCTCAGTTTCCTCATCTGTAAAATGGGAATAATAATAGCATTTACCTCCCAAGGTGGTTGTGAGGATCAAAATGAGATCATAATTGTAAAGTACTTTGCTATGTAAATGTTAGCTATTGAGAATTATTAGAAGTTACTGTCCATTATTAGGATAAGGAGTTTTCTTGTATGGGAGTTTCCTATACCAATGAAATCTCAAGTCCAGTTCCTATCTCTGCTTTTAAAGTGTCAGAGGTCTCATGTATAATTGATATTATGTTGCTTGCCTTTTCAATGAGTCAGGAAGGGTCTGGAGGGAGGGAGGTAATTTTGACCTCACAATTTAAATTAATAAATTTGATAGATAGACAGATAAGGTGTCAAGTGTCTGAAATAAGATGGGGGCAAAAGGGATGGAGATGAGATCTAATCCATGCCAGTGGGAGAGTGCTACAGGTCATCCATCTCCCAGACGTACATTTTTGATGATACCTTCTGGAGACATTCCCCTCTCCCACCATCTAACTCATCAATAATATATCTTAGTAATTTCTATTTTGGTGGAAGACATGCTTTGGGGCAGGTATGGATTTTTAGTATGACTCAAATATTTAGAAATACATCCAATTGCCATTGCTTGAATACCACTGTTCCCTAATTCAATGAGTTAATGGAATGGCAAATTTTGCCTTAAAGTAGACTATTTTGACTAAATGTGAAATATTTAGCATGTTACTCATTATCACTACTTATTTAGTGCTTGAGTAGAATAAAATATCAATTCATAATATGTAATAACATTTATACCATAATATAAACATTACTTTATCTTTGTGTGGCATCAATCAAGGAAACAGTAAGATGTGAACTTATAACTTATTTATCTCATGATGATTATAATTATGTTGCCTGTGTGCAATATTTTTATAGTGCTTGAAATTTTACAGAGTCCTGTATGGACTGATCCCCCTCCCTCCACCATGTATATGGTGAAAATATTATTAATACAATTTTAAAATTAAAAAATTGAGCTCTGGTGATTTACTCAAGGCCACATGGCTAGTGTGTGTCAAAGTTGAGACATAAATCCAGGTCTTCTAACTTCAAGTTCAATGCTTTGTCTACAAAACTATGTCATAAATGAATGCCAATGTTATTAAGTGATTGCTTATTGAAAAGCACAAAAGGGAGGTACTATATGGTAGTTTTTTTTCCTTGGAATTCAACTGAAGAATCAAAAAAGTACTCTGATATCATTGAATTTTGTGAGTAAGGGTAAGAGTAAATTAAAGGAGACATAGTCCAAAAGACAGGAACATGTGACTTGTGATCACTCTCTCTGAGCAGGGGGAACCTTTGGGCCTTAGAAATTTTGGACTGGACTGATTAATTCATGTCAATTTATGGTTAAGAGGGAGAATTGTTCCTCACTGGTATGTCATTACATACCAGCACTCGCAGCTAATGGGAAGTTGTGTATGGCTGAAGAGGTGGAGAAAAGGCTGAAAAAGTTTAGAGCACTTGTATAGAGGGCCTTGACTGCTTTCTGAGTGCCTCCATAGAAATTTCCTTAGGTACAATGAGGAGACTCTTTTGCAGGCTCTCATGGCATAGTTGAACATCAGTAATCAAGGTAACATGCACTCACTATGTGCCAGGCACTGTGCTAAGTGCCAGGAACTGTGCTAAGTGCTGGACATCAGCTTTTACTGGTAGCCAATGGTGCTTTCCTTTGCCTGAGAAACATGGGAAAAGGGATAAATCCAGCCAGAAAAGAAGCAACATTTTTTTTCTTATCTAGAGTCTGGTACAAAGGGGAAAATTTAAATAAATATGATGCCAGACTCCTTATGTCCTCTGTCTGTTGAAAATGTCAGGGAATTTCTTGTTTCAGCCATCTTACAGAATGAGTTTCTTGAATTATTTCTGAATCTAAGATTTTTAATACCTTGATTAATGACCTGAGTGATGGAATTGAGATTATATTTATCAAGCTTTCAGATGTCACTAAATTAGACCTAGATTGCTTCTGTTCATTCATTCCACAGGTGTTTGTTTACTGTGTGCCAAAAACTACTAGGTCTGGGGATAAAAAGACAAAAATTCAACAGTCCCACCTTTAAGGAGGAATAACTTGTTTTCTTAAAAAGAAAAAGAAAAAAAAAGAAAAAAAAAACAAGTACACAGATGTAACAATAGAAAATATACACAAAAATACAAAATAATTTTTTGAGGGGAGAGAGTGCTAAAAACCTGTGCAATCAGGAAAGATCTCAAGGAGGAGGTAGCACTTGAGCTGAGCCTAGAAAGAAATGAAGGATTCAAAGATCACTCCTTGTGAGAAAAGAATGAGGGGTAGGGAGGTGGGGGGAATCAGAAAAATGACTGAAGTCATAAACTGCCTCCAGAAAAGCAAAACAAAAACAAAAAAGAAAAAAAACAAAAACAAAAGTAAGAGTTTCAATAAGAAAAAAATTAAAGTTAAAACAACAGCAACATACATAAGATTGGGAAAGACTAGGAAAAAATGCCTACAACTAACAGTGAATGATAAACAAAGTGGCTTGGTGCTATAATTGAAAAAAAAACAGTGTCAGATATCTTAACACAAGAATGACATGAAAGGCTTGGGAATCAATCCAACCCTTTTGATCATAATATTCTCCTCTTCTCAGATACCCTTTTATTTAAATATTTTGCTCAATGCTGGTGTCTTCATTATAGAGAGGATGTGGTGAGCCAGGATGAGAGCCAAAGTTAAACAAAAGAAGTGATTAAAGGGATGGAAAATAGAATAAGAAAAGGTCAAAGGGGTTGGGTGAGATAGCTTGGAAAACACAAAGTTGAAGATCAATTGTTGCTATCAAACAATCTTCAAACAAGGTGCTATTCAGTTACAATAAGATGATTTGTTAGACTAAAAGAGATGTGTCAAGATGGCAAGAGTGGTTATACACTATGAATGGCCAGAAATAGAGGCTGTGGAATCATTATGCCTATGTATTTAATTTCAACCCGGTAGCACATTATATGTAATAGGTCAAATAAATGGTTGTTGAATGGATTCATGGAAGTTGACTGATTTAGGCCAAAGGTCAGCAAACTATGGACCAAATCTGGCCCTCATCTATTTTTGTATAAACTGCAAGCTAAGAATGTTATTTACATTTTTATATGTGGACAGCAAAATTAAAAATGATTTCTATATTTTTAATACAAAAACAGTCTTTAGAATGTAAAAGCCATTCTTAAAAGCCATAAAAAAAACAGTGAGTGGGCTTGATATGGCTCATGGGCTGTGGTTTGCTGACCCCTGATTTGGGCAAAAATTTTCAGTCTCACTGCCATATAATTTCACACACATCTCCCTACCATAATACTGTTGCTACATCCCATAATGACTATTCCAAACCTTTATTTTTCCCCAAGCCCTGGATACTTCCTCTTAAAATTCCCATTCCATGTAGACTAGCAGAGGACCTCATTTCTTACTTTAATAAGAAAATTGATTTTATTTATTACAAATTCTTCTTCTCTAATCTGTATATAAGAACTGAAATAGAAATGCGGCCATTAAACTGTACTTGAGTATCCCTGTGGGCCACATGTTAACTTAGAAAATTTCATGTTAATACCAATGTTCTATTGTATTTTTTTTGTGAAGTATTTCCCAATACAGTTTTTATTTAGTTGATGTGTATTCCAGTGTGTTGCAGAAGACTGTATATTTGAAATTTCTGCTCTATACCATTCTCAGTTCTATCTTCTTTTGCTTCATTTTCTCAATGAAGAGAAGAATGGCCCTTCTCCTTGCCAATTTTTGCCTTTGATTCTATCCTCTCACATTTCCTTTGGGAACATGAACTTCATCCTCCTCTTCTTTATTAGAATAAAACAAACAAAAACACAATTAAATAGGAGAAATGACAACAACAAAAGTTTTGGGGTATGTGTGTGTATGTATGTATGTGGGAGGAAAGTTATCCAGGAATAAAAGTGATTGCAATGTTTGTGGGGATAGAGAGAAGAAAGATATTTCCCAGCCTTCACATAGAGTTGGGGACCTGGGTTCCAAGGCTCATACAAAGAGATATCAGTGAGACAACTTTTGATAGAAGCTTGGGCATGTTGTGCTGTCTGAAGCTCAATGGCTGAGGTATAGACAAATTTTTGTGCTGCAAGATAAAAGCTAGTACATATACACCAGGTTTGCAGTGTCACTTACAAATATGATCTCATCTTATTCTTGCAAAAACTCAGGCACTGGGTGCTATTACTCTCCACATTTTGCAGATGATGAAACTGAAGAAAGACTGAAGTTTAGTGACTCGTCCAGCTACTAAGTGTCTAAAATTGGCTCTGAACTCAGGTCTCCCTGACTTCAGCTCCAGGTTCTATTCATAATGACCTAGGCTTGCCTCTCCGCTGTTATCTCCATCTGACTTTTGCCTTTGCCCCTTCTTCCTTGCGGACATTTAGAAAGAAGTCTCTTACTAGTTCCTCTGTTTTCCTTGGCTGCTACATCCATTCACCTCTCATGCATTTTTTGTTTTGTGGAATGTTCCAAAAGCAAATCAATCTCTCCAGGTATGATTTTATTTCAAGAATTTTTCAAGTGGTTTTTTTTTATTGAATGCCTTTTTTCTTAATGATTAAGCCGAAGTTTGCAGGATAGGTAGTCTTGAGGTGCATTCCAAACTCCATTGCTTTTTGGAACAAAATTTTCCATTCCATTTTGAAGTTTTTGGTGGGTATAGAATAGTTTTGTGTTATTTGAATTTTCTTTCCTTTGTGTCTTTCTTCTGTTTGCTTAGAGAATTGTAGTTTCTGAGTTGAATTTAACCAATAAGTGTCTTGGAGTTTGCAGCATTAATTAATTTATTTGTTTTGCTTTTCTGGAAGCAGTTTATGAATTCTTTTAATTTGTATTTCATTTCCTGTGTTCAGAAAATCTGGACAATTTTCTAGTATTTTTTTTGGATTATGATGTTTGTTTTTTTTTAACTTCCTCATGTTCTTCCTGAGAGAGATCTACATCCTTAAGTTATCTCTAAGCATACTCTTGTGTTTGCTTGGATAGAGAGTATATTTTCTTTCGATGTTATTGTCTTTTGATCCTCTTTTTCTAGATTATCCTTCACTTTTGTCTATTCACATTTCCAATTCATTGTTCTCTCTTCCATTGGTGAGACTTTATCACATATTCAACTTTTTCTGTTTTGACAATTATTTATCCTGTGCAAGCCTTAAATTCTGCTCTGATAATTCTTGTTTTTGTTTTAAATGACTCGGGAACAATGTGTTGTAGTTTTATTTGTCTTCAAATTCTGTAGAGACCTCGGTCTCCTCAAGTGTTGGGTAATTTTCCATTGTTTTGCAGTATTTAATCATTTACTAGATCTGGAGGCCATATTTCCTTTTGCTGCTTATGTTTTCCTTGTTGATTTATTTTCTTGGGCTCAGCATCTTTGAGTTTTCTTCTTTCTGAAATTTTTATGAATTTCAATCATTTCTTCCCCCTCTTGTTCACTTTCTGACTCCCTCCCTTCTGATATTGGTTTCTTTGGGGGTTAGATCTAAAAACATCTTGGTCTCCTCTCATGTCGGGATATTCACAGTTCATCAGCCTAGGTCTCTGCCCCAAACGACTTTCTGGTGGATAGAATTGGTCCTAGCTGGATGCTGGACAAAAACATTCTTTAGGCTTAATGAAATGCCATACAGTCATCTACATATAGTATCCTTTTCTTTTCCCTTTAGTTCTCTAGTCCAACAGTTCAGAGTGCTGCCATTGTAACTGATTTGTATCACTTAGAGTTTGGATCTCTGAGGCTTGAGGATTGGGGAGATAGTATGTATTTGAGCTCTATTTCAAGCAAGGACATATGTCCTGCCTCTTTCCCTGTTACTCCAGTCTCCTGAAAAGATCTTTTTGTAGCAAAGAATGCTACCATAGCTCTGGCAACCAAGGTCCCATAAATTTCCACAACCTTGAGCCTGCACCATCATGGCACTGGATAGACTTAGCTCTTCTCATTAATGCAAGGTTCTAAGATAACTCCAAAAGGTTCAGGATGGAAAATGCTATCCACATCCAGAGAAAGAATTATGGAGTCTGAAAGCAGATCACAGCCTACTATTTGCTTTTGGTTTGTTTCTTTTTTCTTGTGGTTCATTCCATTGGTTATAATTCTTCTTTATAACATGACTAATGTGAAAATATATTTAATATGAATGTATAAGTAGAACGTATATCAGACTGCACACCATCTTGGGGAAGGTGGGTGGGGAGCAGGAGAAAATTTAAAAATCAAAAGCTTGTACAACTGAATGTTGAAAACTAAAAATAAGTTAATTAAGAAAAAAACAACCATTAAAAGTAGGGAGGGAGTGATTGGTCTTTGTAGTTGCCCAATTACTAAATGCAATTCATTTTGCTACTTTTATTGACTTAACAAATATGTAGCTAAGGAAGAAACAGTTTCTTTCCTCAGAGAGCCAAGTGGCACATGTATTTGTGTTAATCTTTATGTTAATATGTTTTGTTGAGCTACTTAATTTATATTTGAAATTCATTTATATTTATTCATCAATTATTTAATAAATATGTGTGGTATTCAAAACACTGTAATAAGTGGTGGGGAAACAAAGGTGCATAGGTCAAGATATGGTCCTAGCTGACAGTCTAATAAGGGAAATTAGACACATAGAGAGTTAAGTTCTGTTAGATGGCATAGAATAAATATCATGTAAGTGGAACAAATGACATGTAATATCACTGTTAATTTAGATTGTAAACTCTGAGAAGGCAAAGGCTACATAGTAGTGAGTATTTATTTTGTGCAAATCAGGGCTTACTGAGAAGGACTCTATGGTAATAATTGAATCTTTTTGTAGTTTCGGGGTTATTATTTATTTTATTTGTATCTGATAATCAATGTAAATAAGCCTAAAAGTGGTAATCACACTAGTTCTTCATATCTGACAATTGGATTCTAGTTGACTATTCTAGAGCAAAACTTCGATTGCACTTTAAGTGTTAATGATTTCTCTTGTTTGTGAAATAAAAAAATGCCAAAGTATTCATTCTTAAAGGATTATTATTGCAGCTGCACTGTATAAATGGCTTGAGGATACGTTTCCTATTTCATGTGATTTATAGTTCTGTATCCACATGAATGGGAGCCATTTTCCACAGGCAACAGCACAATGAATGGAAAGGACAAATTAATTGAAAGATATTTGATCCCATTTCACAGGCAGCAGGTTTTATCTTGGTAGTAAAGGATTTCCCATATTTGTTTGAGATTTTTTTACATACACCTGCTCTTATATTAATGATGTGAAATGAGCAAAATACTTTTTTCCCATTTGTGTGTATTTTGGGACACTGATACAAGGCAATTGTCATAATATGAAAGAACAATTTATTTTAAAAAGAGAAATAAATAAAAGCTGAATACATGATATCTTCAGTCTATAAAATGTTTTAAGAAATATCGTTAGGATGATTTTATATCTCTGAATTCTATATGCTCAGAAGACAAAAACTAGTATCTGCCTTGAGATTTAAATAGCAAAAGATTAATCTTCTTTTATTGGAAGCATGCACACACACACATATATGTTTGAATCTTCTCTATTGCTTGATATCTCTGATTTGATGAAGTTTAAAAAGGTAATGGACTTGGAGTCAGGGAAACTGGGATTATAATTTTACCTCAACATTTCCTCAAGCAGTATAAAGGGACAAATTACTTTTCTTAGTCTCAATTTTTCTCATCTATAAAATGATAAGAACAGCATTAGCACTATTCATATCACAGGATTATTGTGAGAAAAATGAAATATGTAAAGGATTATATAAATGCTATTATGAAAACTGTGAAATTTTAAAAATCATTCCATCATTTAGAAATTACCATTGTAAGATCAGGGGTAAGTTAAGTTATTTAACCAAGCCTCTCTTTTAAGATGGACCAATCATTCATCTCATAGGCATAAGAGGAAAGGATTCTATAAACCTTAAAGTGGTATATAAGTTAATATTATTGATTGTTACATTTTAAATTTAAACTTAAATTTTAAAAACTCTTTATTAATATGCCACGTTTATATTGATATTTATTATTAATTTAAATAATATTTATATGAATTTCAATTTTATCCTTGTCAGAAAAAAAGAACAGTTCTTGTGCTTATCTGCATTGATTGAGGAACCCTTTTAAACATTTCTTTTCACCTCATATTCATCTATAGAACACATTTGAGAATCAGTATCATTCTAGCAGTTTGCTTATTTGGCCTTTGATTCATTTTGTGAAGAAGCTTGGAGGAAACCTCCTTCTTTATTATGGTCTAAGATATTTTGTATTGTCTAAAAATGAAAATAAAATCTTTACCGGTGTTTTTCATTTGCCTAGACCTTCTTAATACAATAGTTGAAAATCATATCCTGCTCGCCTCTGTGAGAGTGGTTTGACATGTTATTTAACTTCTTTTCCCTAATAACTTGTAATTTTTTAAACGAGAAAATAAATTAGCTTTTGCCATGTGAAAGATTCTCCATTATTTTCTCTCACCTTAGTATGCTATAGTGGTAGAAGTATCCCCCCGTAGTCATCCTGTATATATTGGTTTTGGTATAGGTTTCCTTAGAAAGTTCATTCGAAGTTCACCACTGATGTGCTCTTCATTTTTGTTTTGCTGCCCAGTGTTATGGAAGTTGAAAACTGAAATGGTGAGTGAGAGCCATGGAAAAAGTTGAGACCAACAAAGTCTAAACTCCATGTTCTGTTAACCTGTTTGGGGCATATTGTTTTTATTCTGTACTTTAAACTTGAAAGATATAAATATCAATATAACCGAAAATGACATAAAAATGAAGTCTGAAATATAGAGGATTCAAAAAAAATTATTCCAGGCTGATCTTTATTAGAGTGATAACCACAGATGCAGAAGGGTTGAATAATAATTCATCCAATTTATCTCTTTATTATAATATTCTATTGGAAATTGGTCTATTCCTCTTCCTCTAGCTTTAGTATAAAGTGTATGTTTAGCTTTCTTGTACATATTCATTGGGAGAGCGCACAACGGATCGCTTCTTACCTTTCACTGTCTTCCTCACAGTTATTTTAATGGAGTTTATGGAATACAGTAAAATATTTCAAAGATTCATAATTTCATCTGTGTGGGTATCAACTCTACAGAAAATATGGCTAGCCATCTGCTAGATGGCCACTGATAGTTGCTGTGGCTGAAAAATTCATCACTTTGCTGCCCATGCCTAACAAGTAATGAATTTTTCTTCTGAACTTAGGTTCATCTTTCTATGGAAATCTTAATATCTACCCTTGCACAAAGCCTTTTCAGTTTGCTAGAGCTTTCCAAAGCTTGTGAAATCTGCTAACATTGAGAACCCAGGGTCACATGCATGCCATAATGAAGTTTCATATAACTGGACTTTGGTGGAAGACAATACAATCCAAAAAAGTTTATTAAGTGGCACTTATGCTTAGGCATTGGGGGAAATGGAAAGTGTAGAACACACAGTTTCTGCCCTTATGGAGTCGATAGCTTAGTGGATAGATAAGGCAAACAGATAAATGATAGACATCATAAATGCAGCTGAAAGTAAAGTACTAAGAAAGGCCTCATTTGGGGGATGCTCATAACCAGTGTGGGAACTACAAAGAAGATAGGCTTGATGTGAGGTGAGGTTGGGGATGTGGGACATACTTACAATTAAAATAGACCAAATGTGGAATGGGCTGCCATCTGACGTTCCCCTCCCTGGAGATCTTTATGCAGATGACCATATAGTATGAATTCCTTGCATATATGTATTGGACTAGATGTCAACTGAAATCCCTTATAACTCAAATACTGTGATTCTTCTGAGGAGAGAAGATGTACATACAAAAGTAATTACAAAATAATTTTGAAGTAAACCCATATGTAAGTTGAGAAGTAGGGGCAAATTATAGGGGTAAGGGAAATGTACTAATAACTGGGGTATAAGAAATACCCTATATATTTTATTTTTCCAATGAACAAAAGCATATTTTCTCTTCCAATTTACCTCTTCCCTCACTGGAAAAAAGAAAGAAAAAACAAACCCTCATAACAACATCATAATCAAGCAAGACAAATTACTGCACTGGCCAAGGCTAAAAACATATATGTCTCATGCACCCTGAATCTATCATTTATACCTGTGATGGCAACCACACTGGCATACTCAGGATGGCTGCTAGTGCAGGTTCTTTTATCAGCTTTACTAAGGAAAGATAGCTATTTCAGGGGTCAACAGTCTTACTTTAATTATACCTATATCATTCACTTAGTTCAGGGGAAAAGTCAGCACCCTGAACTTCAGAGCAAATACAAACACTAAAAAAATAACGTAAATCAACAGACAGGCTTCTAACTGTCTGACTATAGCAATACATACAGTTACCAGAGAGAGAAGCACCAACATCTGGGTTTTCAAAGCTGGGGTTGGGGGGCTCCTTAACAGCTACCCAGAGTTTCATCTGGCCAAATCACATGAAAACTTCCAGTAGATAAGCCCACAAAGCAAAAGCTCACCTCTCACAATATATACTCTAAGCTAAGAGGCTCAGAGCCAGAAGACATCACAACCTGACTCATTACCTAATTAGCTTGTTAACAAAATTTCTACAAGACTTCTTACAAGCAAGCTTCCCTTAATGGGCTCCACATGAGGCCTATTAATGGGCGGGGAACATCTTATACACCCCTATTAGCATTACCATACCAAAAGATGACTAGTATGTTTCTTCATTGGCTCTCTGCTATCATGTTTGGTCATTGCATTGATCAGATTTCTTGAAGCTTTTAAAGTTTTTTTTAATATAAATTTATTTTCAGTTTTCAATGTTCACTTCGACAAGATTATGAATTCCAAATTTTATCCCCATCTCTGCCCCACCCCAGGACAGCATTCATTTTGATTACTTCTTCCTCCAGTCTTCCCTCCCTTCTATTACCCCCCACTCCCTTCTCTTTTCCTTTCCATTCTGTTTTCCTGTAGGGCAAGATAGATTGCTGTACCTCATTGCCTATATTTCTTATTTCCCAGTTACTTGTAAAACAAATCTTTAACACTCATTTTTAAAGCCTCGAGTTTCACATTCCTTCTCTTCCTCCTTCCACATCTACTCTCATTGAGAAAGCAAGCAATGCAATATAGGTTATACATGTGTAGTCATGCAAAACACTTCCATAACAGTCATGTTGTGTAAGACTAACTATATTACCCTCTCTCCTGTACCGCTCTCCATTCTATTCTCTCCTTTGACCTATCCCTCCACAAAAGTGTTTGCTTCTAATCATCCTTTCCCCCAATCTGAGCTCTCTTCTATTATCTCCCCTCTCTTATCCCCTTCCCCCCTGCTTTTCTGTAGGGTAAGATAGATTTCCACACCCATTGAGTGTATATGTTATTCCCTCCTTAAGCCAAATCTGATGAAAGTAAGACTCACTAATTCCCTCTCACTTCCCCCTTCTTCCCCTCCATTGTAAAAGTTCTTTCTTGACTCTTTTATGTGAGATGATTTACTACATTCTACCTCTCCCTTTTTCTTTCTCCCAATATATTCCTCTCCACACTTTATTTTTTAGGTATCATCCCTTCATATTCCTCTCACCCTGTGCCTTCTGTCTACATACACACACAAACATATATGTACACACATATACATATTAAATTTATGCATGCACACACATATATACACATATACACACAAATGCATATGTACATACATATGTGTGTATATATATGTATATATATGTAATATATATATTATATATCTATTTCATCTATCTACTCTAATATTGAGAAAGGTCTCTTGAGTTACAAATAACATCTTTCTATGTAGGAATATAAGCAGTTCAACTTTAATAAATCCCTTAGAGCTTCTCTTTCCTGTTTACCTTTTCATGTTTTTCTTGATTCTTGTATTTGAAAGTCAAATTTTCTATTTAGCTCTGGTCTTAACAAGAATGCTTAGAAGTCCTCTATTTCATTGAAACTCCATTTTTCCCCCTGAAATATTATTCTCAGTTTTGCTGGGTAGGTGATTCTTGGTTTTAATCCTATCTCCTTTGACCTCTGGAATATCATTATTGAAGACCTCTGATCCATTAGTGTAGAAGCTGCTAAATCTTGTGTTATCCTCATTGTGTTTCCACAATACTCGAATTGCTTCTTTCTGGTGGCTTGTAATATTTTCTTATTGACCTGTGAACTCTGGAATTTGGCTACAATATTACTAGGAGTTTTCTTTTGGGATCTCTTTCAGGAGGTGATAAGTGGATTTTTTCCATTTCTATTTTACCCTCTGGTTCTGGAATATCAGGGCAGTTTTCCTTGACAATTTCTTGAAAGATGATGTCTAGGCTTTTTTTTTTTTTAATCATGACTTTCAGGTAGTCCAATAATTTTTAAATTATCTCTCCTAGATCTATTTTCTAGGTCATTGTTTTTTCCAATGAGATATTTCACATTGTCTTCTATTTTTTTCAATCTTTTGTTCTGTTTTATAATTTCTTGATTTCTCATAAAGTCATTAGCTTCCATTTGCTCCATTCTATTTTTAAGGAATTATTTCTTCAGTGAGCTTTTGGACCTCCTTTTCCATTGGGCCAATTCTGCTTTTTTAAGGCATTCTTTTCCTCATTTGCTTTTTGTACCTCTTTTGTGTTAGCCTATTTTTTAAAGATGTTATTTTCTTCAGCATTTTTGGATCTCCTTTAGCAAGCTGTTGACTCATTTTTCCCTGATTTTTTTAAATTTATTTTTAATATGTTTAGTTTTCAGCATTGATTTTCACATGCATTTGAATTACAGATTTTCTCCCCATTTCCACCCCACCACTCCAAGATGGCGTACACTCTGGTTGCCCTGTTCCCCAGTCTGCCCTCCCCTCCGTCCCCTCATTCCCCTCCCATCCCCCTTTCCCTTACTTTCTTGTAGGGCAAGATAAATCTCTATGCCCCATTGCCTGTGCATCTTATTTTCTAGTTGCATGAAAAAGAAATCTTTTTTTACTTTTGAACATCTATTTTTTTTAAAACCTTGAGTTCCAAATTCTCTCCCTTCTTCCCTTCCCATCCACCCTCCCTAAGAAGTCAAGCAATTCAACATGAGCCACATGCGTATCATTATGTATAACCCTTCCACAATACTCATGT
>CM053622.1:616705598-616721223 GCA_028646595.1 Phalanger gymnotis | reverse complement strand
AAAAAAAAAGAAATCAGAAGACCTGGTGATTTGCCCAAGAAAAATCCCTTAGGCAAATCATTTCACTTTTATGGGACTCTTTTTCTTTACCTGTACAATGAAACAATTGGAATTCAAGATCTCTGGAGTTCAGGGCAGCGCTAACATTCTATCATTTATGACCTAATGGCTTTCAGAGATGTTTTGGTGACATGCTGGGAAATGAGAGAATCAGAAAACCTCTTTTTTATTCTTTACTGTTGCATTACAAAGCTATTTATAACCTTACAGTATTTTTGAATTAATTCCATGGGCATTATTTGCAAATGCATGCCAAAGATATTTATTAAAAAGTTTGTGTGTGAGTCTTTGTGTTTTACTATCAACTCCAGAACAACACAGACCATTCCTAGTGATTTGGGCCAATGCATAATTTTTCCCCTTAAGAACGAGGTACTTCTTTTAGGTTACATAGCCAGTTTCTTAATTGAAGTTCCATATTTTAGAACACAGCTTGCAGGGAAAATTCATTTTAGGAACATCAGTCTTTTTTCCACCTCTATTGTCAGCTTTAACGAATTTTTGTGTCCTTCTTGTTTTGAAAATGTTAGAGCACCATTGAAATATGGTTGAAGGCTGATGTGTGACCAGCATGCTTTCTCTTGCAGAGACAGGAAAATTGCCTTTTGTTGTTCATTTTGTAGAGTCCTACATTTTGAACACCTCTGCTCTCTGGCAGCACAGGTTGCCTTAAATCTTTGCTCAAAATAAATAATTTCACTTTGGAATACTGCCTGTCATCAGGTTTATTCTTTGCTATTTTACAGCTATTCACACAGTTTCAAATTACTTCAGTGTGTCATTACAAAATCCCTTCCGATTGCAGCTGACAGATTGTAATTGATGAAGCAGAGACAGTAGTTTCCTGGAAAGAGGCTTGAACCAGAGGATCCAAGAGACTTCAACTCTAGTCCCATCTTTGCCACTTACTCTGTGATTATGAAAAAAATCACTTAAATCAATTTCTCCACTTTTTAGAATCCTATCCATTCTCCGAATAAACATTGGACAAAATGTCTACATCTTCCCCACCCCACGCCCAAGAAAACAAGATGTCATTTTTTTCAATTGCCAGTGGCTTATGATTTCTTTTTGACATTTACTTCCTTTTACCTATTAACAGATACTGTTTCTTTCTTCAATGTGTATGGATTATTGTCAATAGGCTATATTTAATCATGCTGTTGTGTTAAGAGTAATGCAAGTGTAAAAGTGCTGCACTTTGAGTCAGAAAAATTAGGTTTGCATCCTGAGTCCAAGATTGATTAATGTGGTAAGTGACTATCTCTCTAAGACACAGTTTATCTGTAGGTCAAAGTGATCATGATACTTGCATTACCTACATCACCGGATTGACTTGAGGGAAGTACTTTCTTAACTGAAAAGCACTGTTTAAATGTGAGACACTATTATTTCTTAAAATACCTTCATATAACGATATACTTTGGTTTCAAAATTTTATCTGGTTTATCATACCTTATTTATAAGTTTTAGTAAAAATCAGAATTAATTGTTCTTGGGATTTTATGGTCATGACCCTCCAACTCTTTTAACAAAAACTTAGAAGGTTAAAGCAGAGGAGGAAAAATCACATCTGGTTATGGTATCACTTGTTAGGGGAATAGGAATGATCAGTGATTTCACTGGCATAGTCAAGAATGTCATATGGTTCGAATGTCATGATGAATATAAAGCACTTTGTAGAATGCTTAAAGCACTATATAAATGCCAGTTATTATTAATATGTTTAGCCTCCCATCACCAGGCCTTCAGTCTGGTGATTTTATTCTCTGAGGCTTCTGCATTCCTGCCAAGCTTAAGCAACGTCCATGAAACAAACAGGAGTCTGCTGGTAAATGTTTAACAAATGGACTATAAAGAAAACAATAACATATTAATAAGTCTAGACAAAAAAAAACCAAAATAATAAATCAAGCCATTATTTGTAGTGATTTTCAATTTCTGAGGTGTAAAGTCTCTCATTGAAAATTTAACAATGAGTTCTCACAAGTTGGTAAGAGCTGGCTCCAAAACACTGCTTTGTAGGAAATTCGAAGATGAGGAAACTCTCTCTACTAAAAAGGTCAGAGCCTTCTCTAGATCTTTTAGACTTAAAGGATTGTATACAGCACTGAAAGCTAAGTAAATTGCCCAAGGTTGTGTATGACACTATGTGTCATACCACTTGAGACTGGATCTACATGTACAATATCATGCTGCCTTTGCCACTTTTTAGGATCTTGCATCAAATAAATTTAACATATGGAGTGAAGTTTTTAGATTCTCCTTGAAACTTTCAGTCATCCATGCTTCCTTCCCATGACTTTCAGCCTCAGAAATAATAAAGATAATTTCTATTAATTGCGAATCCATTCCGTTTTCATTTTCTAGATTTTCTGATATCATCAATCTGCTAGCTATGTATCATAGCTTTGCTGTGTATCCAATACTGCGCTAGAAGTTATGAAGGACATGACATAAAGAAGGCTTGGTCTGTGTATGCATTTGGTAGTGTGGCATTAAGAAATGTGTATAGCTGTATCATAAAGAGACCCTGTTAATCAGTGAGATTCTCTGTTTCCAGATTGTTTCAGTTTTCCTTGGCCTTCTTCTTGGCTTCTGTTTCTGACTCAGACTCTAACTTAACAGTACTGGCCTGCATTCGAGTTCCTGCTTTTACTATCTCCACTGATACAGTGACCCTACAATTGATCTCTATTAGCCTATGCCCCTTTTTTGCTTGGCAGTGTTTGCTCTCATCCCTTCATCTGCTTCTTGTTTCAGTTTTGTCTTCTGCGAATTAACAACTATTCTTGGCCTTCAAAAGTTATTTGGTTACCTCTTTCCCAGACCAAAAATTATCTAGATATTACAGATATCTCTCTCTCTCCCTCTCCCTTTTCCTTTCCCTCCCTCTTTTCCTCCCTCTCCCCTTTTCTCTGTCTCTCAGTATCTCTGAGATATCTCAGTATCCCTCCCCCCACCTCCATACACATGCAGTAATATAGGAAAGGAACAAGCATTTATTAAGTCCCAGGCATTGGGCTAAGCGCTTCAGAAATGTTATCTCATTTGACCCTCACAACAATCCTGATAGGCAGGTACCGTTATCATTATGCCCATTTTTCTGTTGAGGAAACTGAAGCAGATAGGGCTTAAGTGTCTTTTCCAGAATCATGCAGTTGGTGAATGTCTGAGGTTGATTTGAACTCATGTTCCTGAATCCAGGCTTAGTGCTCTGCCCATTGCTCCCCTGACAGTATAGAAATATAGAAAATTCTATAAATGCCACATTTTGTCACTAACAGTTCTTTTTCTATAGAGTCTATGTTTTAGGAAAAAGAGCAAAAAAAATGCATTTGACTGAAGTGAGGAAAAATCAAACTTGTAAAAGTCCATGTGCTTGCTTTTTTCTTACAGAAAACAAAGATTACTCAGATGACTGCTTGCTAGTGGGTGAATAAAATGGTAATATTGTCAATCTACAAAAATAACTGCAGTCAAGAAAACCACATTTTTTGTTTATTAACGTAGTTGAAAGTCTACAATAATTGTATGAAGTGAGCAATGGGATTCTGTGTGGAAAGCACAGAGGGAGGAGTCTGTCCATCTGTCTCCCTGGCAGTGTACCCAGTGTGGCTTTGCAAATTCCAATAGCTTTTGCACTGGTGGCTGACCCTACTCAGGATGCTCCAATTACAGTAGCTCCTGGTGGGATGGAGAAGGGTGTCTAGTTGTGTGAAGAATGTCATTGCAACTAAAGACTCCCAATCCAAAGAGAAACACAAAATGATTCTACTGTGTTGCTGTCCTCATGGGAGTGGCTTCCCCCCTATTGTGAAGTGAATGAAATATGAGGGCTTTGCTATAGAAGTATAGGGTTCTCAGCTCCATTCTGCTTTCTTTCAGAACTAATTGGTCAACTGAGCAGTTTAATATTAGTTTTGAAATTAGCTCAGGTTTAAAAGCAACTAAGCCATGAGTAATTAAATTGTGTCAACTAATGCCAATTATCTTTTGATACATATGTCCTAGAAATGACACTAGCAAGTTGGAAAAAATTTGAGCTTTGGGGAAACAAAATTTTGAAACCTCGAAGATATTTGGAGCATAGTATACAGAGTACTAGAGAGGTAAATTATGTCCAGGAAAGGTGGCACAGTAAATTTTTATATTTTTTTATTATAGATATATGTATTTATATGTATATATATGTGTGTATATGTGTGTATGTATACACATGTACATATGTATATGCATATAGTGCATTACTATCCCATCTTGTGTGGCAAATATTTTTAAAAGAAGATTAAAAAAAACTGACCTGGTCAATATATCGAAAAAGTATGAAAACATATGCAATGTTCAATTCTCCCCAGACCTACCACCTCAGCAAAGAAGTGAAGTGAGGTCTTCCAAATCTCTCTTATGAGACCATGCTTTTTCTTTATATTTGGTTTTTCCTCTCTACAGGTCTGAAAATGTGGTGTTCACTTTGCTTAAGCCAAGAATAATTTATCCTAAAAAGTGGAGAGGCAGCTAGGCAATGCAGTGAATAGAGAATTAAACTTGGCATGAAAGAGACCTGAGTTCAAATCCTGTCTCACACATTTACTAGCTGTGTGACTCTGGGCAAATCATTTAATCTCTTTCAGCCTCAGTTTCCTCTTATGTAAAATGATGATAATAAAAGCACTCATATTACAGCATTATTGTGAGGATCAAATGAGATAACATTTTAAATCATTTAATAAACTTTAAAGTACTATGTACATGCTAGATATAATTATTAGAAAGTTAATTATTCATTTAGTGTGAGACATAATAGCTAAGCAGTTTGAGCTGCCCTTAGCAATCTCTTCCCAATAGGAAGGTCTAATTAGGAAATCAACTTTAGATCAAAAGATTGCTTGTTGAGTCCATGTAGGGAAAGGTTGCTCAGAGCAGGTCCTCCTATTAGCTATTCAGTATACCTTTTCTCCTAGACATGTTACAGACTCACTGCCCAATTTTCCTTTGCAATTCCTATGATTGCAGAGAGTTTAAATTATTGGTGTCCCTTTTCCTAGCTTCAGGAAGGGAACTAATTGTTGGTACTAATTTATTTAAGAAATTATTAGGAAGTAGATAATCAGCAACAAAATGAACATTTCTCTGTACAAATAAGGCCGACAAATTAGTGATGTGTATTTACCATGAATATATTCATGTGACTTAAAAAATCTATTCAACTTAACATGATAGTACCAATGTTACCCTGTTTGTCACTTTCTGAACTTCCTTCTGCTCTCTTCTGCATATTTTTAAACATTTCTTAACTTTATATCTCTTTTTTCATCAGCATCACTATCCTAACACTATTCTCCACCCCCATTAAAGTCTTTCCTCATAGCAAATATAGTCAAGCAAAAAAATTAGTGTTTTGTTAGTCATACCTGAGGCAGAAGGTATGCTTCATTATCAGTAATCTAGAGACTTAATTGGTTATTTCACTGCTGAGTTCTTAAGCCTTTAAATGTTGTTTTCCTTTACAATGTGATTTGGTTTCAATGTTCAAGCAGGATATTATTGCTATTGACTGAGCTGTTATCAAAGAATATTTATAGGATCACATATTAAGGCTTGGAAGAATCTCAGAGATCCACTAATCCACTGCTTAATATTTAAAATGTAGAAATTAAGGCCTAGAGAGTTTAAAAGATGTGCTCAAGGTTAAAGATGTAAGGGAAAGTTTTCGGATTTGAACACAAGTCCTCAGACTCCAAATTTAGGATCTTGTCTAATGTACCACGCTACAACCATATTTGGGAAAGTGTTTTAGAATAGCTGGATATGTGGCTTCTTTTATTTGATTCTTTGAGTACATATTGTACTTGAGGGTAGAAACTAGTTTTTCATTTATATTCTTTTCTTTTTCTTTGTGTTCTCTCTCTCTCTCTCTCTCTCTCTCTCTCTCTCTCTCTCTCTCTCTCTCTCCTTCCTCCTTTATATCCTCAATATCTTAGTAGAGTGACTTTGCATACTATTAGTACCTAATAATTTTTTTGGTTGAATTGAACTGGACATTGTCAAGTGTTGACATGTGGTTTTCATAATGAGTCACGAGACTGACTTTTAAGTTAGTTTTGAACCAGTGAGAAAGGATCATGAAGTTGAGAATCAAAGCTAGAAGGCTTACTTGTTGAAAGAAAGATATGTCAGTGTTTCATAAATTTCTTTTGGGCAATTAATGGTTGTCTTTTTATTTGAGCAAATTAAAGCTAGGTATGTTGAAATTTCAATGTTTTGTCAATTAGAAAACTTTATAAAACTTCAATCAGAATTAAGAAGTTGCCCTTTTTCAAATTTTTATCAAAATCAATGCTAATATTTCTGTCATACTTGAAAATTGAATATATTATTTTGGGGAAAAGATTAATGTACCTTACAAATGGATTATGTAAAACATAATGACTGTTTATAAATAACTATAGCCAATCACTTGAAGATATTTATTGATAGTTTATTATATTCAAGGAACTGTGTTCAGCACCGTTGGCCATTTTTCTGTTTAGTCCTTTTTGTAATAATATATTTATTGAAGATTCTAATGTGTGGTTGTTAAAAATGATACACTATTATATTCTATTCACAGATGGGCATATAGACAGTGGTTATATGTTCTGTGTGTATCACTGTAGATTTATTGAGTACTGACTTAGAAATACATCAAATGGTAGCCCAGAGATAGTAAGCTATTTAGTCTTCTCTTGGGGACAGGTGGTAAGCCTCAGTTTAGGAAATGCTTGGCTTTCCTTTACTTCAAATTCTCTTGAGTATTACGTCATCAGAGTTCAAAACTCTGAAGCACTAAAGGCAAAATTTCAGAGAATGTTAACCATAAAGCATAACTAGATCGGGGCATATGATAGAAACTAATGCTACCTAAAAACAAGATTATTTCTAGAAAGGGAACCAAGAAAGATTAGGGTGGGGAAGGAAGGAGGCTTTAGGAGTGTAGTGATTATTATATCTTTTCAAAATCAGCCTTGAAGCTAGGCAAATCATGATAAGAATCTTTGGGAAGTTGATTTGTTTATGAAATAAGTAATCATAAGACAAGATGGAGTCTGGTAATCGTTCTGTTAGGAATGTTCAGTGTTTTTATTATTATAAATAATTAGGGATTTTGTATTAAAGGAGCTTCCAAAATAGTTTTAGGGCATACAAAAAGTGCAAAGGAACTCAGTGGGGATTCTCAGTGAGTTGTCGCTTTAAAATGTCCTAACATGCATATAGCCCTGTCCAAAATACATATTACATATAATTGACATAAGCATTTGATAAGGTATCACTTGTCATTTGTTAACTATATCACACTATTTTAAATTAGAAAATAAATTTTAACAAAAACAATTATATTATTTGCCAGAATAACGAATGAGGAATTTAATAGTTATTGAAGTTTTTCTAACAAAACTCCATCATATTTCAGTTTTAACAGTCAGCGAAGTGTTGGTTCTAGGAATACATGACAGGGAGTCAGAAAGTCCTGGGTTCAAGAACTACTTCCCATAGTTACTTACATACTTAAATACATACTTATATAGAGCCATATAGTGCTTGGTAAGTCACTCAGGTTTCACCTCCTTTGTGAAGCCTTTTATTTAGCTGAAAGAATTTTTCTATCCTATTTTCTTAGAGGATTTAGTTCAAATCTCTCTTTTATTTCTATCTCGCTCAATTTTACATTTTTCTTACCTCAGTCTATGACAGAGTCATTCAATAGAGAGTAGCTACTAAGGGCTAAGATGTTGCCATGTTCTATGAGGGGAAAAGCATTTATTGAGCACCTCTAATCACTTTGTGTTAGAAGGGCGTGAGACTCTAGTGAGATAGCCCCTTGCCCTTGAGAAAAGTACTTTCCAATGAGATTAGCAGGAGTGGGGTGCAAATATGGAATTAGTGAAAAGGAGGTTGTTGGTCTAAGAAATCACAAGAATATTGAGTGAAGTCAAAGGTAATCATTTGTGTCACCCTTTCTAGAAGGAATGGTCATACTGATTCAGAGCCTCAGGTGGAAATTGATATGGAAAGGATGGGAGGGGTATTATCAAATGAGAGGATGTCTAGGGTAGAGGAAAATGAAGCAAAGACCAAACTAGGTAGATAGACAAATACATTAGATGAATTTAAATAATCATGGACTCACCAATCTGGAGAGCCTAGTCCCAGAGCAGAGCTCCATAGCTGAGTGGATTAATTCCTGGGAGGCAGGGCAGTATAGATAATCTTTGGAGGTCTGGTTCAGAGAATTTTTTTTTAGGTAGAGAGAGAGGGGCAACCACAGAGCAGATGGCACATGATATAGTGCTTTACATGTAATATATATTTAATAAATGTTTGTTGAATCGAATCAAATTAAATTGTCAGTCTAGATGTGCTAGAGAGACTCTGTGAGGCATGACCAGTGACATTTTTCTGACTAACTTTCATCTGAACATAAAGGGAACAGGGGAGAATAAACTTGATTATAATAATTATTATTATATGCATACACATATGCATATATATGTATATATATATATATGTATATAAATTTTGAAAGTGACTCTTTAAAAATATCCATATTAGTAAGTGCTTGGTAAAAAAAAAAAGCCTCAGAACTAAACACTTCTAATTTTATTGAGGTACCACAGTTTCTGGTGGTGGGAAATTCACTCCCTTTAAAGAGCCCACCTTCATTCCAGGTTTTTTTCCTCTCTCACTACACATAAACCTGTCTCCCTCCTTCCACGCCTACACCAAGGAGGCTCCTAACAAATACGTAAAGTTTAAGAAAAATCACTACATTGGTCATATCTGAAGATTTATGTCTAGTTCTCAAACTCTAGTCAGTAACCTTTATGCCATGATGCAGAATATGTTCTTCATCCTCAGTCTTTTGAAATCATAAATTAACCCTTAATTTTTTGTGCTCTCACTGACAATGAAGAATATAGATTTCTTTCCAAGGGTTGCTGTTTTAAATATTAGTATCAGGTAGGAGTGAGAAGAGAATCAATTCCAGTCTTCTGCAGTGACAGATAAATGCCAAAATACGGAGGCCTTAGATGGCAATATATTCAGTGTAGAAGGCAATTCCAGGTAGGTGTGTTGGCACAGGCCTGTAATCTCAGCTTCCAGAGATCTTGAAGCTGGAGAGTCTCTTGAGCTCCAGAATTCTGAGCTGCTGTGGCCTATGCAGATCAGGTGTGCAAACCAAGTTGGATATCTATGTGGTTAGTCCTTGGAATGCAGGAAGGCTATGCCACTGAGTGTAACAACAATGTCACTTGCATCTGTTGTGTGGGTGAAAGACCAACAACACCAGCGCACAGAAGGGCTGCCAGCACAGGTTCTTTGATCTGCTTTTCTAAGGAAAACAACTTTAAGGGGTTAACAATCTTACTTAAATCAAACATACATATATCACTCACTTAGTTCAGGTGGAAAAGGCAGCACCCTGAACTTCAGAGCAAATATGAACAGAAATTACAAATCGAGGCAATATAAACAGAGCAAACACGCACAGTTATCAATAGACAGTCCTTTAGCTGTCTGACCAAAGAATTACGTAGTTACCAGAGAGAGGCAACAGCATTTGGGTTTTCAAAGTGGGGTGGGGGGAGGGGGGTCCAGGGCCTACAAAGAGTCTTTTCTGGTCAAATCACAGGGCACTCTTCCAGTGAGTAAGAGCCCCAAACAAAATACAAACCTCTGAGTTTATATACCCTGTTCAGAGTCAAAGGGCTTCACAACCATGTGACTCAAATCCGTGTAAACTAGGCTTTCTTGCTTCTTAAGCAGGTCATCTAAGACTCCTGATTTAATCAAAGAAACAAAGGCCAGACTCATCAAAGGCACTCGATTATCTCAGTGCTGCAAAAGGGGAAACAGTAAAAAAAAAAAAAAGTCCCACCTTAATTACCATTACACAGGTTGACTAATGAAGGGTAAAGGGTCCCAGATCACAAATGGAACACATTGGAGTTTCTGGGTAAATCCTCTCCTCTTCCAGCCTGGGGTGGGGGGTGGGGGGGCCTGGGGGAGGGGGTCGTTGCTTTTTCAAAAAACTTTTTAAAGATAATCCCATTTTGGGAGAAGATATTTTTAAAGTGCCCATGTCACATGTGGATTATCTTATTCCAAAAGAATGTAAATGATTTGAGGGCAGGAACTGTTCAGTTTTACCTTTTTATCATCAGCACCTAGTATTGAAGGTAGATGCCTAATAAATGTTTATAGGGTTAGATTTAGGGTACTTCTAGCAGTTCCTTACTCTTTCCCCCCTTCATCTCTTAGAGGTATGCATTTAAAAAAACATCACAAAATACTACCTTTAGCATAATTCCATCAGTCTTCTGTGTTAAGAGCTACTTTTTTGGAATAGATATTCAGGGAGAGATTTCTTTTTTGCAGGGGGGAAGGTAGGGCAATTGGGGTTAAGTGACTTGCCCAAGGTCACACAGCTAGTAAATGTGTCAAGTGTCTGAGGCCAGATTTAACTCAGGTACTCCTGTCTCCAGGGCCGGTGCTCTACTCACTTCGCCGCCTTGCTGCCCTGAGATTTTTATTAATTGTTATATCTGAGAACCATTTCCTAGGACTTATAAATTATTTAAATCTAATTCGTCTTGTCAATATGTACTTTAAAATACCATGGTTTTTTTTTTAAGTTTAGAAGGCTTTTCTGAGAAAACTTTGGCCTTAAATTTATAAGATACATTTTCATAGGTAAGATGATATATAGTGATCAGAAATGGAAAACACTTGTGTACTCAGAACTCTGCAAAGAATGACTATAATGTTTATTTTAAAAAAACAGGTTATGGGAACAAAGATTTAGAGCTATAAAGGACCTTAGAAGTCATTGAGTCCAACCTCTCCCCTTAATTTATAGGTGAGGAAATTGAAGCACACGAAGCTTATATACCTTGCCTGGGGTCATACAGTTGTGTGAAGCAGGCTTTGAAGCCCATCCTTTTGAGTCTAACAACAGTGTCACTTGCCCTCTTCTAGGCTGACTCTCTGTAGAAGAAAGATACACAGCACTGCAACAGTAGTGGATGTTTTGCGTCTTTTTTTCTATTTAGAATATAGGCTTCCTTTTATCTAAATACATGATTGATATAGGCAATTAGGATATTTTAAACTACTTTAAAGTTTAATTAAAGGCTTTGCATTCTATGCTTAGCATACTTAGTATACTATATATACTCAGCATACTGTATAGTAAAAATGCTAACTTCTAACAATTCAAACAGAAAAAAAGCAAACAACAGATGAGTCTTAAGATACATATAAATTTGTTTCACTGGATTAAGTTTAAGTGTTCACAGAGAAACATTATTTAGGCTGGAGCATTTTTTCCTTCCCTACCCATGGATTAAGAATGATCCCATTAGGTCTAATAGGACTTATGATAGAAAAGGGTTGTCTGCCAAGAAAGCTGGTCAGTAGAGCTTAAAGATAAGGATGATACCCCCAACTAGACCACAGAGTGGGGGGTCTTTAACCCTTGCCACATGTGATTCTTTTCAGGATTATTTTTCTCTCCGACAGGTTATTTTGTCTCATACAGCGGAATTATGAATGTCAAGTCCTTGACAGTGCTGTTGATGACTAATGATTTTCCTGTTTTATGATTTAATTTTGTAAGCATAAATGCATATTAATTAGTCAATAAATATTAAGTGCCTACTATGTGCCAAGAAGCTAGAAGCTAGAGATTCAAAGAAAGGTTAAAAAAAAGTCCCTAATCTCAAAGAATTCATAGTCTAATGGAGGAAGGAACTTGCAAACAACTATGTATATGCAAACTATATACAAAATCAATTGGAATTAATCAAGAGAGGGAAGACAGGATAAATTAAGAGCATTTAAGGAAAGACTTCCTGTTGAACATGTGATTTTAGCTAGGATTTGAAGGAAGCCAGGGAAGCCAACAGAGGAAGTTGAAGAGGGAGAACATTCCAGGCATGAGACAACCAATGAAAATGCCCAAAGACAAGAAGTACAGTATCTTGTTTGAGGAGCACAGAGTATATGGTGAGGGGTGAGATGTAAGGTGTATGAAGCCTGGGAAGGTGGTGGAGTGAGTAGGTTGTATAAAGAGTTGAACACCAAACAGAAGATTTTATGATTGATCCTGGCAGTGCTAGGGAGCCACTTGTAGGAAGGGGGTGGGGAGTAATGTGGTCAGACTTGCTGAGTGGAGTGGGGTGACATAGTCAGGATTCTATTAGGAAGTCTATTCAATTAGGAATTAGTTTGATAGCCACTTGAAGTGGGAAGAGACATGAAGAAGGGAGACCAACCAGGACCAGAAGGCAATTGGAATAGGCCAGGATTGAAGTGATAAGGGCCTGCACTAGGGTGGTAGCAATATCACAAAAAAAAGGTGGTATCTGCAAGAAATGTTATGAAGGTGAAATTTACTGGCTTTGGCAACAGTTTCAATGGGTGACACATAAACCTAGGTGACTGGCTGAGAAGATGGTGATAAGAAGGGGAAATTTTGAAGAGCTCCGTGGGAGGGTTTTGGTGGAAAGATAATGAGTTTTGTTTTGCACTGTTGAATTTAGGATATTTATAGAGTTTTGTTTTGCACTGTTGAATTTAGGATATTTATCCGGTTTGAATTGTCCAATAGGAGGATGGAGATGAAAGACTGGAGTTAATCAGAGAGGTTAGGAATGGATTAGTAGATGTGAGAATCAATAGTCCAGAGATGATAATTGAGTTCATGAGAGCTGATGAGATCACCAAATAAAATGATATAGAGGGAGAAGAAAAGAGGACCCAGGACAGAGCGCTATAGACATTCACATTTACTGGGCATGATGTGAATTGACATCCAGCAAAAGAGATTGAGAAAGAATAGCTAGAAAGATAGAAGAGAGAAGTTTCAAAACAACAAACAAAAAGAAACTAGAGAGAAGAGGCAACTGACAATATCAAAAACTGCAGAGAGACCAAAAAGGATGTCTTTTGAAAAAAGGTCATTAGATTTGTTGGATTAAATGATCACTGGCAACTTTGGAGAAAGCAGTTTCTATTGGATGATGAGGTTGGAGGGAAGGAAATGGAGGCACCTATTGTTGAGGGCCTTTTTAATAAATTTAGCCACAAAAAGGATGGAGAATATGGTATGATAGTAGGGAGAGATGGCTCAAGTGAGAGAATTTTGAGGATGAGAAAGATATGATTGTTTTATTAAGCAATAGGGAAACAGCTAGGACAAACTGAAGATTAGCAAGAGAGTAGAGATGATATAATAGATATAATCTGCTAGTTAAAATAGTACAGAATTAGATCATCTGTGCACGGAGAGGATTGCCTTAGTAAGGGGAAGGGCCAGATATTTTTTTTAAATAGTATTGTATTTTTTCCCCAATTATACATGAAGAAAATTTTTAGCATTCATTGTTTCAAGATTTTGAGTTCCAAATTTTTCTCCTCTCTTTCTTTCCTTTCCCTCCCCTCTTCCAAAAATGTTAGGCAGTTTAACATAGCTTATACCTCTGTGATTATGTAAAACATATTTCTTTATTCATCACAGTTGTGGAAGAAGAAACAGAACAAAAAAACACAACAAAGAATACAGTAAGTGAAAAAATATGCTTCAATCTACATTCAGAGTCCAACAGTTCTTTGTCTGGATATGAACAGCATTTCCCTTTGTGAGTCCTTTGTGCTTCTCTTGGATAATTATGTTGCTGAGAAGAGCTGAGTCATTCATAATTGATCATCACACAATGTTGCCGATATTCTGTACAATGTTCTCCTGGTTTTGCTCATTTCACTCGTCATCAGTTTGTACAAAACTTTCCAGGTTTTTCTCAAATCCAACTTCTCATCATTTCTTATTGCGCAATAGTATTCTATTATATTCATATACCACAGCTTGTTCAGCCCTTCCCAAATTGATGAGCATCCTCTCCATTTCCAATGTTTTGCCACCATGGATAGGGCCACTAAAGATATTTTGCACATGTAGATCCTTTTTTCCTTTTTTCATGATCTCTTGGGACAGAGACCTACTAGTGTTATTGCTTGATCAAAGGGTAGACACAGTTTGGTTGCCCTTTGGCCATAGTTCCAAATTTCTCTCCAGAATGGTTGGATCAGTTTACAACTTTACCAACAATTCATTAGAGTCCTAATTTCCTTACATCCTCTCCAACATTTATTATTTTCCTTTTTTTGCCATATTAGCCAATCTGATTGGTATGAGGCAGTATTTCAGTATTGTTCCAATTTGTATTTCTCTGATCAAAAGTGATTTATAGTACTTCTTCATATGCCTATAGATAGCTTTGATTTCTTCATCTGAAAACTGCCTGTTCATATCATTTGACCATTTATCAGCTGGGGATGGCTTGTATTCTCATAAATTTGACTGTTTGTTTCTCATTTTTCTGCTTTCCTTCTAATCTTGGTTGCATTGTTTTTGTTTGTACAAAAGCTTTTTAATTTAGTATGAATAAAATCATCTATTCTATATTTATAATGCTCCTTTTTTTTTTTACTTCAGCTGAAGCATAATAGATTCTTCTCCAACCTTTTACCTTTATTCTGCATGCATCCCTCTATATCATGTGTTTTTCTTGTAAGGAACATACCATAGTATTCCGACTTTTGATCCACTCTGCTGTCCTATTCTGTTTTATGGGAGAGTTCATTGCATTCACATTCACAGTTATGTTTACTACCTGTGTATTTCCCTCCATCTTATTCTTCCTCCTGTTTGTCATCTCTCTCCTTTCACCCTTTCCCACCTCACCAGTGTTTTGCTTCTGTCTACCACTTCCCCTGACCTGTCCTCCCTTCTGTCAATCCCCATACCATCCCTTTACTTAATCTCCCCCTCCTAATTTCCTGTCTGATAAGATAGATTTCTGTATTAAACAGTATATTATTCCCTCTTTAAGCCAATACTCATGAGAATAAGATTCAAGTAATGCCCATCACCTACCCCATCATGTTCCCCTCCACTTTCTCATCTCTCCCTATGAGATAATTTACCCTATTCTATCTCTCCCTCCTTTCTGGACCCATTGTACTCCATTCTCACCCCTTAATTTTTCTGTCATTCCCTCAAATTCACCTTATATCCATACCCTCTATGTATATTCCTTCTAGCTATACTGTTAGTGACACAATTTTTAAGAGTTACAAGTGTCATCTTTCTGTGTAGGAATGTAAATGGTTTAGCCTTGTTGAATCCCTTATAGTTTTTTTTTCTTTTTACCTATTTATGCTTCTCTTGGATCTTGAGACTGGAGGTCAAAGTTTTGGTTTAGTTCTGGTCTTCTCCTTATGAAGGCTTGAAATCCTTCCATTTTATTTAATGACCTTTTTTCCCTTCATGTATTATGCTTAATTTTGCCAGGTAAATGATTCTTGGTTGTAGTCCTAGTTCCTTTGCTCCCCAGAATATCATGTTCCATGACCTCTGTTCCTTTAAATGTTGTAGCTGCCATGTCCTGTTTGATCCTGATTGTGATTCCCTGATATTTGAATTGTTTCTTTCTGGACACTTGTAGTATTTTTTCCTTGACCT
>CM053622.1:616689619-616705098 GCA_028646595.1 Phalanger gymnotis | reverse complement strand
CGCCCCGGTGGATTCTTTCAATGCCTATTTTGCCCTCTGGTTCCAGGACATCAGGGCAGTTTTCCTTGATAATTTCTTGAAAGCTGCTGTCCAAGTTCTCCTTTTGATTATGGCTTTCAGGTAGTCCAATGTTTCCCTTGGTTGGTTATTTTTCCCATAAGGTATTTTATGGTATCTTCTTCCATTTTTTTTATTCTTTTGAATTTGATTGTTTCATGATGTCTCATGGAGTCATTAACTTCTACTTGCCCAATTCTAACTTTTAAGGTGTTTTTTTTCCCCTCATCTACCTTTTGTACATTTTTTTTTTCCATTTGGCCAATTGTACTCTTTAAGGAATTGTTGTTTTAAGTGGATTTTCGCATCTCCTTTTCTACTTGGCCAATTCTACTTTTTAAGCAGTTCTCCAAGCTGTCAGCTCTTTTTTCATAATTCTCTTGCATCACTTTCATTTCTTTTCCCAGTTTTTCTCCTACCTCTCTTATATAATTTTTAATCTTTTTGAGCCCTTCCATGAATTCTTTCTGAGGTTGAGGCCACTTTCCATTTTTCTTTGAGGTTTTGCCCATAGGTGTTTTGACTTTGTTGTCTTCTTCTGAGTTAGTGTCTTAGTCTTCCCTGTCACCATAATAATTATCTATGATCAGATTCTTTTTGCTCGTCTTTATTTAACCTTTTGCCTTTTTAAAAATATGATGTCTACTCTCAGGGTAGAAGGGCCACTGTCTCAGGCTTTTTGTGCTAGAGGCTGTAGGACTTGGCTAAGGGATGGGAAACCTGTGGCCTTCTAGGTCCTTGGGTATGGTCTTTTGACTGACTCCAAGTTTTACAGAACAAATCCTTTTATTAAAGGGATTTGTCTGTGAAGTTTGGATTCAATCCAAGGCCACACTTGAGGACCTAGAGGGCCACATGTGGCCTCAAGGCCACAAGTTTCCCACCCCACAGGACTGGCTATTTACCTGGTGCTACACTGATGTTGCCTTGGGGCCCCTGTTGGACTCTCTTGTTTGGTGCTTCACTAAGGAGGTGGAGTGGTGGTTGGCTGGTGCTGCTGGAGGTCTAGACATCTAGTTGCTTACGTGGTGCTCAGCTGGTGTCCTAGTGGCGATATCTGCTATGTGCTGAGGCCTGGTGTGGGGGGGAGGGTTCTGTGTTTCTCAGGGCTTACGCTGAAGCATGTGACAGTCTGGCTTTTAGAGGCTGTTTGCTCAGGGCTATGATGAAGCACATGTTGATTCTCAGAGGTGGAGTCTGCCAGTTCCCCTGGCTATGCTAAGGCACATGTGGGTTTCCTGGTGTTGGTGTTTGCATGCTCTACCACACTGGGGCTCAGGATCTCCCACTGTTTTGCTGAGGTAGGGCTTGTTTCTGGCTTACTGGGATGCTTCTCATCCTGGACTGCTCTCCACTTTCACCTGAGTGAGGCAAACCTTTCTTTTAGATTGTCCAAGTTTCTTGGCCTAAAAAAATTGTTTCATCCTATCTTTTTGCTGGTTCTGCTTTTCCAGGGTTTGTTTTAGGGCTCTTTTTTATGGTTGTTTGTGGGCGAGTATGGGAGAGTTGCAGCAGTTTACTGCTTACTTCACTATCTTTGCTCCTGGAACAGGGCCAGCTCTATATATGAGACAGGGGTGAAGGAGATTATGACATTTTGTCTAATTTCATTCAGTAGAACATGTGTAGGAGTGAAGAAAATAGATGATGGGACTGATCCAAGGCTGAGGCAAGATCTGTGATATAATAAGCAGGTTAAGTTCTCAAAAGAAGATGACACTGTAGCTTTAAAATGGTTCACCAAAGGGTCTAGATGGGGAAAGGAGGACAGTATAGCTAGTGCTGGAAAAGAACAAAGACTTCAAGGGATTATCCGTATCTACAAAGAAAAGGATTTGGAGTTGCAACTCGATATGTATGTATTAATTGCCTACTATATTTAGTTGCATGATTAAGCATTGAGGATAGAATAGCAATCTATCCTTTCAAGGAGCTCACAGTCTAATAGGGGAAACAACATGCAAACCACTATGTACAAACATGATATATTTGTGGAATAAATTGGGAACTAGGCTCAGAGGGAAGAAACTAAGGTTTATGAGTACTTCATGTAGACGGTAAGATTTTAACTGAGCCTTGAAGGAAGCCTGGAAAGCCAGGAAATGGAGATGAGAATAATGAGCAATCCAGTCATGGGGGACAGCCAGAGAAAAGACAATTAGAAATGGAGTTGCTGAGAATAGCAAGGAGGCCAGTGTCACTAGATCACAGAGTATGTAGAAGGCAGTAACAGGTAAGCATATTGGAAAGGTGGAAAGAGACCAGATTATATCAAATTTTATGTCTGATTCTGGATCAAATCCAGGCTCATAAGTTAGTAGATATAGAAATACATAGAGAGCATTTTGATCTGCAAAGTAAATTCTGTGTATAAGGATAAGGGCATGATTAGATTTAAGGGATCTAAAAAAAGGTGAAATGTAGAATAATCATTAACAGCATCATAAGACCAGGAAACACTATTAAGTCAGTCATTTGTGAATTACCAGTTCCTGGTGACAATATAAGCCATTACTTGGACCACCTTATGTAGAGTAAGAGGAGGAGGAGCTAGAAGAGGAGGAAGAGGAGAAAGTCATAGGAAAATAGGAGATTTTATTAAACAAGAAGGATTGCTAGTTGAAAAGCTGATAGACCCAAGTTAGAGAAAGATGCTTCATGTGTCAGTCATGTCCAGGATAGAATTTCTATCTCACATACAAAAACATATCATACACCCATGTGAGGGATTTTTCAGGACAGTATCCCTGTCTTCCGTGGGAAGTATCAACACAGGTACTGATTTGGAATGCAATAGAAGTATTAAAATCTTAGAAGACCTTAGAATTTAATGGAAATTATCTGGATGTCCACTTTTGGATTGATAAGGTCTCTCTGAAAATAAAAATGAACAATATATCAAAAATGCCTATAAAAGCTCGCATAGCCCTATGAGGTTAGTCTGTGTGCTGATGTGGCATTACCTAGAATCAACAATATTATTCAGCACAAAGAATTTCCCCCAAAATATGGGATGCAAGTGGATAACAGAGCACCAGTAGCTGTCATTCATGCTCACTTCATTCCTATTTAGAGCCAATCTCAGGATTTCTCTGGCTCCCCTCCACATCAGAAACATCTGATTTGACACCTATTCTCTTGATTGATATCTTTCTAGACTGGATCACCATTTCTTGGGGGCCCCCAACCAAGGTTATTTCATTCTCATTTTAGCTCACTTACTGGACATCTATACTTCCTTCCTACCTGTTCCCTACAGGTTCTCTTCCCTTCCCCTCTTTCCAGCTCCTCTTTATCTATTGTCTTCCTTCATTATAAGTTCTCCAATGCTTAGAACTGCCTTGTTTGTTCATGTTTTTATCACAAATGCTTAGCACTTAGCAGCTGGGTGGCACAGTAGATAGAGTGCTGGACCTGGAGTCAGGAAGACCTGAATAGATATTCATCCTCCAACACTTATTAACTGTGTGATCCTGATCTAGTCACATAACTGCTTTGCATCTCAGTTTCCTCATGTATAAAATAGGAATAATAATAGCACCTATCTCCATGGTCATTTTGAGGATTTGTAAGGCACCTTTTGAACCTTAAAATGCCATATAAGTACTAGATTATTATTTTTATTTCATTATCATAATACCTATTACATAATAGTCACTTAAATGATCTATTTATAATCTGTCTATCCAAAAAATTACAATCTATCATTATTATTACTGTAATCCAGATATTTACACAAGGGATCAAGGCATCAGTTATGCATATAATAGCATTATTATGAAATACATATGTATGTATATATCTGTATGTGTGTGTGTTATGCAGAGATGTGAAATATTTCATGTCCTAATCCTCTATCATTAACTAGTGAAGAACTATTAACAGTTATGTGGAGACACATATTAACAGTTATGTGAAGACACATTAACAGTAGTGAAGATACTATTTATAATCATTTTTAAAAGTTCTTGATTAGCTACCTGAGGCCATAGAGGAAAGAGAATAATGGTACTGGGGAGATGAAATATAACAAGTACTATTTGAATAAGGATGTGATTTTAAAGAAAGAGTGGAGGTGGAGAAATATGTGGAATGTGGCTGGTCCATAGAGTTCCTCCGTAATTGGATAAATCCAATGAATTTCTTCATTCATAAAGGGTTCTGAGAAGATACGGTGCAGGATAAGGAGACAAGGCTAAAGGTAGAGAAAAATTCGATAGTTTATGAAGGGATTCCCTTAACTAAACTTTGCCAATTTACCAGTTTGGCCTCTGGTTCATAACAAATTTATCTGAGGGAAAGTACACTATTTCAGATTGCTAGAATCTCAGTAGTACCGTTTTTCATATTCTCTGTTCCAGGGCTTACAAGGATTTTTGCATCTATTAATGACTGATGTTCCTACTATCTTCTAAGATCTACTCACATTGTGACTATTGCTCAGAACAAAGTAGTTATTTGGCTGTGCTATGTGGAACAGTATACAGATTTATTATCTTTTTTCCTCTCTGTGGGAGAAGATAACTTATGTATGCCTTGGACAAAACAAAACAAAACATAAAAACAAAACAAAAATAAAACCCCACATATTTAAGTTAATTCTTAGCAAGGTACATCTTGTCCTCATTCATAATTGTTTGGTTTGGGGCATATAAAGTTATCATGGGAAAAGCAAAACATTGGCCTAGTGAGCGAGACAGTAGTCAGAATAAAAGATTGCAATCTATTGTTCTTTCTGTTCCACCCAGTTACATAATGGAACCGGATATCAAATATATATACAGTGAATTTATTATGAAATACATTGACCTTTTTCTTTGTTAGTTTGAATTCCTTGAGTGTCTCAATATGTGAACAAGGAGCATTCATTTCTATTCAACCATGTGAATCTGAATAAATAGGCACAGGCAAATGAAGGAAAAGTTCTCTTTTATTTGAAATATGTCACTAAGTCAAATTTCATCAGAATATTCTTATAGCAGAAACTACAAATCATTCTTTACATTTAGTAAATAGAGGCTTTGCCACTAGTTCTCTAGAATACCAATTATTTTCAATGCCACTCATGGCAGTTTTCCACTTGTTGTCTGAAGTGGAGATTGTGCAGGGGAGATAATATCCTTCTCAGCAGGCAATGTTGTGTAGGTTGAGTGGGGATATCTCTCTATGCCTCTTTGACAATGGGGCTATAGGCTAAATGATTTTATGATCTTTTTTTTTCATTTAAAGCAGGGAAGACTAAATGATCAGTAATATTTTAATTTTCTAAATGAAAATATTTGAAGTTTTTTTTCTTTTTAAAATATGCTGTCTTTGTTTTAATGCTTTCTCCCTTTTTAGTCATACTAAATAATTACATGATACTATTCAATTAAACCAGCAAAGATTTAGCTTTCAAATTGGCAATTAAAAAAATTTCATGATACATTCTATTAAACCGACAGAGATTGTTTCCAGCTTTCTGAAAGAAAATGCTGAAAAGAATTTGTTTTTCATATGCTGTCTTTGTTTTAAGATTTCGTGTATTTTGTTTGTCCCCAATAACAATTGTTCGTTGTTGCTGATTCTAATATAGTTTGGCAGCCACTGTAAAATTTAAAGTAAGATGTTCAGTATATTCATGTTTTCTCAGGTTTTATAAATGGAAAAAAATACTCTTTTATTTTTACAGTGCTTAAAAGTGCATTAGATTTGTAACATGTAGGCTATATCTTCCCAAAGTAAGCAATCTCAACCTTAATTATAGAATCATAGATTTTGAACTAGAAGAGACCTTAAAGAGAATCAGGTCAATCCTACCCCTCATCCTTTACAAATGAGAGAATTCAACTAAGCCCAGCAAAGGAATGAATTGAACAGAGGGCCTCTGACTCCAAATTTATCCCCTTTCCCATAATGGATTATTTGAATGGAAGTTTTCATTTGCACGATATCTGGACTGCCTCAGGAAATGGTGAATTCCCTCCTATTGGATGTTTTAAAAAAAGAGGCTTGATGAATACTTGTCAAATGCGTGATAGTGGGGATTTCTTATGGTATGAGTTAGGCCAATGGCTGCTGAAGTCCCTTTTAAGTCTAGAAATTCTGTTATCCTTTGAAATAACATGAGTAAGAGCTGACCTGAAAAGCTTGGAAGATTTTTTTTTCAAATCTTTCAAGGTTGATAGATATGCAATAATTTGTGACATAGAAGATAATGAAAAAGAATAAGAGGACCATGTTTATGAGGTGATTCTTGTTTCTATTGATGAAGTACCTCATAAGTTTCTATGTACAACATACATTTGATAGTCCAAGCTCACAGAATATAATAATTGGACAGGGTCCTAATGGTCACCATATCATAGTGGTCACTCAGTTGCTAAACATTTATTATATGCTTACTATGGGCCAGGCACTGTTCTAAGCTCTGAGGATACAAAAAGATGCAAAAGACAGTCCCTGCCCTCAAGGAACTCATATTCTAATGGGAGGGACTACAAACAAATAAATACATACCTGTAAGCTAAAGGATAAATAGGAAATAATTAACAGGGGGAAGGTGCTAGAATTAAGAAGGATTAGAAAGGATTCTTGTAGACTAGGAGATTTTAGTTGTGACTTAAGTCAGAGGAACCAATACATGGAGTTGAGGATAGAGAACATTCTAGGCCTAGGGGACAGGCAGAGAAAATCCTGTAATCTGAGAGATGGAGTAACTTGTTTGTAGAATAGCAAAGAGACCAGTGTCATTAAAACAAAGAGTACATATTGAGAAGTAAGGTGTAAAAAGATAGGAAAGGCAGAAGGGGACAAGGTTATGAAGGGTCTGAATGACAGATTATTTTGTATTTCATCCCAGAGGTGATAACAAATCACTGGAGTTTATTATTACTGGAATGGGGTGACATAGTTGAAATTGCACTTTAGGAAAATCACTTTGGTGGCTGAATAGATGATTGATTGGAGTAGAGAGAGACTTGAGGCAGGCAAACCCAATAACAAGCTATTGCAATAGTCCAGTCATGAGGTGATGAGAGCCTGCATGGGTGGTAGTTTCAGAGGAGAGAAAGAAGTATATTTGAGAAATGTTGCAAAGGTGAAATCAATAGACCTTGGTAACAGATTGGATATGGCTGGAGTGGGGGTGAGATATAGCTGGAAATTGAGGATGACACCAAGGTTGCAAGCCTGAGGGGCTGTGAAGATGGTGTTTCCCTCTACAGTGATAAGGAAGGCAGGAACAGGGCAGGGTTTGGGGGAAAGATAATGAGTTTAGTTTCAGATGTGTTTAGTTTAAGATGTTTACTTGATATCCACTTCAAGATGATGGAAAAGCAGTGGGAGATGTGAAATTGGAATTCAACAGAGAAGTTAGGGCAGAATAGGTAGCTTTGAGAATCCTCAGCATAGAATTGATAATTAAATGCATGGCTGCTAATGAGATCAGCAAGTGAATTAATATAGATGGAGAAGAGAAGAGGGCCCAGGATCAAACCCTTTGGGACACTTGTGGTTTTAGGTGTGATCTAGATGAAGACATAGCAAAGGAGAATGAAAAGGAACAGTCAGATACACAGTAAGAGAACCAGGAGAGAGTAGTGTTCTAAAAAAAATTGAGAGAAGAGATTATCAAGAAGACAGATTGAGAATGTCAAAAGCTATGGAGTGATCAAGAATAATAAGAATTGAGAAAGGGCCATTGGATTTGTCAATCCAGAGATGTCTGGTGACTTTGTAGAAGGGAATTTTGGTGGAGTGATGATGTTGGAAGCCAGATTGTAAGTGGGTAGGAACAGAATGAGAGTTGTTGGTGGAGTTGTGAACTGAGTTAAATTTTTAAGAATACAAATCATTTTCCAGTGGATAAATGGTCAAAGGATATGAACAGGCAGTTTTCAAACAAAGACATCAAAGCTATCTACAATCCTATAAAAATGCTCTAAATCACTATTGATTAGAGAAAAGCAAATTAAAACAACTCTGAAATGCCACCTCATGCTAATCAGATTGGCTAACATGACAAAACAGGAAAATCACAAATGTTGGAGAGGATGTGGGAAAATTGGGACTTTAATACACTGTTGATAGAGATGTGAACTGATCCAACAATTCTAAAGAACAATTTGTAACTATGCCCAAAGGGCAACCAAACTGTGCCTACCAGCAATTCCACTACTAGGTCTCTATCCCAAAGAGATCATAAAAAAGGAAAAGGACCCACATCTGTGAAAATATTTATAGAAGCTCTTCTTGTGGCAGCAAAGAATTGGAAATTGAGGGGATGCCCATCAGTTGGGGAATGGCTGAGCACGCTGTGGTATATGAATGAAATGGAATACTTTTGTGCTATAAGACATGATGAGCAGGTGGACTTCAGAAAAACCTGAAAAGATTTACATGAACTGATGGAATGTGAAATTAGCAGAATCAGAAGAACATTGTACATGGTATCAGCAACATTGTGTGATGATCAACTAGGATTGACTTACGCCTTCTCAGCAATACAATGATCCAAGATAGTTGCAAAAGACTCATGAAAGAAAACACTATCCACATCAAGAGAAAGAGATGGAGTCTGAATGCAGATCAAACCGTGCTGTTTTCACTTTCTTTTTTTCCCAGGGTTTCTTCCCCTTTTACTCTATTTCTTTTTTCACAGCATGAATAACATATTTTACATGATTGTAGATATATAACCTATATCAGATTGCTTGCCATCTTAGGGAGGAGGGAAAGGAAAGGGGGAGGAAATTTGAAACTCAAATTTTTATTAAAATGAATATTAAAAATTATCTTTACATATAATTGGAAAAAATAAAATACTATTTCAAATTTCAATAAAAAAAGAGGAAGAAAATGTGAGTAGAGAAAGTGGACTTTGCTCTTCACAGCAACACAATGTGCAAAGACAACTCTAAAGGACTCATGATGAAGAATGCTATCTACATCCAGAGAAAGAACTATGAAGTATGAATGCAGATTGAGGCACACTTCATTCTTGCCTTTTTCTCCCCCTTTTTTTCTCTCTTTTGTTTTTGTTTTTGGGTTCTGTTTTTTTTTGGTTCTGTTTCTTCTTTCTCATGATTCATTCCATTGGTCATAATTCTTCTCCACAACTTGACTAGTATGTAAAGTAATTCAATGCGAAGTTATATGTGGAAGTTATGTGGGATTTCATGCCATCTTGGGGAGGGAGGAGAGTAGGGAGGGAAGAAAATCTGGAACTCAAAATTATGTAGAACCGTGTGTTGTAAACTAAAAATAAAAAATAAAGTGGAGAGGCACCCACTATAGATGGACTTTTCTAGGAGTTTAGCCACAAAGTCTAAAGAAGAGGAGTAAAAAGAGATACATCAAATGGGAGTTTTTTAAGGAAAGGGGAGACATAGGTTTGTTTGTAGGCAGCAAAGAATGAATCAGTAAATAGGGAGAGATTGCAAATAAGTGATAGAGTGGGAATGAAAGAAAGGTCAATCTGTTGGAGCAGACTGGAGGGAATAAGATCACTTAAATAGGTAGAGGGGTTGGCCTTGGTAAGGAGTAAGACCAGTTTATCATATGAGAAAGGAGGGAAAGAGTAGCAGAAGACATATGAGTGATATGTGATGAGGAATAGGGGGGAAGAAAGAACTGGAAGATGATGTCTGCAAGGTTCTCAGCTAAGATGGAGGGGAGAAGGGGAGCTACAGGATGTTTGAGGAGGGAAGAAAATGTATGGAAGAGCTGTTATGGAAATTGAGATAGTAAGTGGATAAGAGAGGTTTAACAATATTGCCTAGCAGCACTGAGGGCCCAGTTGAGGTTGTATAGCAAATTTGTAGTGGACCCAATCAGAAATTAGATTGTGTGATTTTCTCTACCTCCTTTCAGCAGTATGTATGTAGGAGCAAAGGTAGAGGATGCTGGGAATGATCCAAAGCTGAGGCTTAGCAGGGCAAATCAGTGAAATGATAAGAAGGCTAGGGACACAAGAGAATAGGACGTAGTAGAGTTGAATTGGTCCATCAAAGGGTCAAGTTGGGGCAAATAGAATAGAATGGCTAGTGAAGGGAAGATGCCTTGGAAGAAAATTGAGGGGTCAAAGGATTCTAGGTCACATTGTGGATGAAAGGATTTGGTAAGGAAAGGCAGCGAGAGAGATTGAAAGTCAATAGATTATGGCCAGATAAAGAGAATTCAGAATTTTTACACCTGGAGGTGTGTGTATGTGTGTGATTGGGGTAGGAGTGAGGAATATGTCATGTGAAATAAGTAGTTTGAGGAATTTAGGGTTAAGATGTTTGAGTAGAGTCATCAGGGTTTATAAGTGAAAATGAAGTGTGAGGGACAAAGATGACCATATACATGTCAGATACTACCAAAAGGAAAAAGAAAGCAAATACAACAAAGGAAGAATAATTTTAATGTAGAGGGTCATTTCTTTATCAATAGACAGGGTCAGTGAATTATAGAAAATTATGTCCAATAAGTATAGCAGTAATAAAAGTCATACCATGAGATGCCTATACACACACACTTGAGCACAGCATGGTTAATGAACAAAATAAGGTAGCAATTTTAATGCAAGCAAGAAATTGTGACTTAATAGTTTTCCCTGAGGGTGAATGGGTTGTGACTCATCATTCTAGTATGTCTATGTAAAGGCAGATCTCATGCAAAAAGAAAAGAATAGACAAAATGGTGATTGGAAGGCATTGTATACCAAGTCTTACTTTATGTGAGGAAATCCATAAATTAGAGATGGGAAAGATAGTAAAAAGCATTAGATTGAGACTCAATAAAGACCCTTCAACCCCATCTTTTTTTTCCAATATCATCTTTGCAATGGACAATAAAATGAAATAAATTTGGGTATAGTATTATAGACAAGAAATATTAATATGCCTTAGCTCTTATGTTTCTGAAAATCCCTGCCATGTTTTTTGCTCCTCCCTTATCTTTCTCAATTGTTCCTTCTCTCCCCTCCTATAAAAATAAGGCATGTCCTAGGGTTCTAGATTGGGCTTTTACTTTATTATGACAACACAGTGAACAGTATCAAGCTCTAGAGGCTAGAGTAAGCTGAGGTTAAGAATGAATAAGAGACCAATCAACAAAAAAACAAGACTTTTTTTTGAAAGGGAACAAGAAGGATATAATTAAGAAGTTAATACTTGCTCTTAAAGCAAGAGATAATGATGCTGGATGACCAAGAGAAGGAAGAACTAACTATTCAATTTTTATTATATTTCTGTTTTTACTGTCAAGGAAAATAATATTCAGACTGGAAAAGATTGGGGAAAATGTCTAACAAGGAGTTGAAATGCAGAATATGTGAATAGGATCTGAAAGATATGTAACCTTCTGTGAGTCAAATGAATAGATACCCACCCCATGAGTTTGGTACATTCCAAGCATTTCTTGTTTTATCTAATGTCTGAGATTTCCTCTGTCCTGTTTCAATCACTTTTAAAATGCACTTTCATAATATAAGAGCCAGTAGGCATCTCAATAATTTGTCTCATATTTTAAGTTGTTGTTCCCATTTTGTCATATTCTTTAAAGTGTCAGGGCTCAGTTCAGATGTATGGGGAACCTCTAATTTTTCCTAATCATCTTCTAAAACAGTACATGTTTCCTCCCATTAAGCAGTCTGCATTGTGTTATTCTGCTTCTCCCTCTTGCTTTCATGTTGAGTTTTCTTATCTTTATCTCCATTTGTTTCCTTATGATACTGCAAAGCTCAGTTCTCCTGGTTCCTTGAAAAAAAAATCAAAACAGCCCCATTCTACTTTTTCTTTCACATAAAGAATTTGGGGACGTTGACACTTATTATTCTGTAAGTTCCTTTCCTGGAGTTTTAGTGATGTAATTTCTAACTACAATAGTGAGAATGTAATACATTTGTTTTGTTCTATACTTTTACTAGACATTTTAGTAAATGAATGGTTTGTATTATACTGTAAGTACAAATACAATAGAGAGGAATTACACTCTTCTCACCCCAAACAGTTTATAAGAATACAACGGTTTAATTTAAATCATAAACAGAAATACTGAAGAATTATATAGTGTTAGTATAGTGGTAGCATACAAATGTTGTATTAATGATGTCAAAAAGAGATTTTTGAATAAAAGGAATAGAGTATTCATTCCCTTGAAGGTGGTCACCTTGGGAGGCAAGACATATATTTCACTAATGCCACCATTTCCCAAAGCATTTTCTGAAGTCCTTTTCTGAAATTGCTTGAATAACATAAATCTTTGTCATCAATGATGCCAAATTCTCAACCTTTCAGGGTGGATTTACTTCTCTGGATATAACCGAATGTTATTTAGAGCCATGCCTGTTGAATACCACAGAAAGGGATCAAGGAAGAATGTCTCGCTGGAGACTTGGAATTGAGTAGGTCACTGTAGTATTGAGACTGACTTTCAGTGTGACTCATGGCCTTGATATGAAATTTGTTTCCCAAAATGATGAAAGTTCACAAATTCATTGAATAATGATAGCAGCATCTGAATAAGTACCAAGCTTCTAATTAAAGACAGGTAGTGGATGACTGGAGGTCTTCAAGGAACAGCAAGATGATTATATGGATGGTATGAAGCTGAGTAGATTTTTATTCAGGCATGGATTGAACCACATGGCTGCCAAAATAACCTTCTACTTAGAGGTTCTGTGATTCTGTGAAAACACTTGTTTGGATTTGTACATTCTAGCATATTTGCCCTATTTTTAAAAAAATGAGTCTTAGTACTTAATTGTTATACTTTGTAGTTTGATCTCAGATTTCACCAAATGGGAATCTCCTCTCCCTTAGTTCCAATTGTAACTAACCCTATTTAGTCTTCTGGTGGGTTTGCTGTAGGCAACTCATTTAATTTATTCAGTGCCCAACTTTCTCATGATTAGCCTCATTTAATTCAACAAGAGTAGTCCTTGAACAACAACAACAAAAAAAAACCAAAAATCAAAAAACAACACATACACAATTTATTAGGCATAGGCTCAAAGTTTTCCCAGTTTGATTAGCTTCCAGGGCCTAAATTCTACTAGTACCACTCAGAATGATTTCCAGCCCACGATGGAGTAATGGAGTCAGATTTTACTGGAATTTGTACCTTATATGTGTTGGAATTTTAGATGACTATGTGTAGTTTTCACCTTCTAACCTGTAATTTTAACCCTACAAGGAGATTTCTAGATACCTAGCTGAAGTTACACCTTCCTACTTATAATTAGACCTTTGGAATGGATTTCCAATTCTAACTGAGTTAGAGCTCCCTTTCACTCTCTATCTGTGTGACTTGGACAGTCTAATTAAGGCCTCCTTGGGCCTCAGTTTCTTTATCAATAAAATGAAGAAGTTGGATTAAATGACTTTTGGGTTCCCTTCCAGCTATAAATCTGTGATGTTTCATTTGCTCTCCAATGAAGAAATGGAAGTGGAATTGTTAAGACCTTACTATTTTAATTCTGACTCAGATATTTATTAGCTGTGTTACCCTATGCAAGTCATTAAAGATCCCAGTCTTAATTTTCTTATTGGTCTCATGATAACAACTACTTCATAAGATTTTTTGTAAGACTCAGGTGAATTTATATATACCATATATATATATATATATATATGTATGTGTGTATATATACACACACAAATATACATATATATGTACAAATGCATATATATATATACACAGCACTTAATCTTAAATTTCAATATAAATGGCTATTATGATTATTTAAATATATAACTACAACTCTATCTGGTTCTAGTAATCCTATTTCTTCTGAGGAAATCTAAAAGTTATTTTTGTTTTTAAAACCTCATGTTTCTTTTGCCACATATTCAAAATCACCAGCAATACAAATTCAGTACCTTTTCTCAACAGCTATTCATGAGTGCAGTAAAGAATACTTAAAATAGAAATTTACCTTAGGCCAAATTTGTCTTCACTGAGTAAAATCCATTTTATACGAGGAGACATGATCCTTCTTTTTGCAATCACACACAAGTGAACATGTATCAACAGCACTTCCACACTGTGCTGTTATCATATATCTGTTCGTAAACGCAGTTTAAGAGGAAAGGTCAAACTTGGAAAATCAGTAATCACTCACGTGAAGGGGCTTATTACCAACAGATGTTTGAGTCCAATTTATGCCATTTCCCACAATTCAGAGACTGTCTATGACTGTCAAACTTTATTTTACACAATAAGACTCTGCAGTCAATTTAATTCTTTGGATGATTATTTAGATTTGCTCACTGTATTTGAAAGCTTATACAATATGAGTTTTCTTTGAATAAATACTCAACAGGCCAATGGAACCTATTGGACTTTAATACCTCTGTCTGTAAATAGTGAAGCTGTGTTTATAATTACACAAATTTTGCATTAATCCTCCTCCACATCACCTTTTTTTCCAATCTCAGTGGGCAATAAAACTGAATTAATCTGGTTATAGCATTAAAGATAAGAAATACTAATATGCTTTAGCTGATAAGTTTCTGAAATTTTCAACCACATTTTCCGCTCTCTTATCTTTCTCCATTGTTCCTTCTATTCTCCCTCTTACAAAAATAAGGTACATCACAGGGTTTTAGACTGGGCTCCCTGATTTTTCTATGTACTCTCCTTTAACAGTTGCATCCATTCTCATGGCTTCATCTGTAGTCTCCATTAAGATTTCCAAATCTATGCCATTAGCATCTTTCCTTTGAAGCCCCAGATCTATATTTCTGATTATTGGCTAGACATCTCTGCCTACATATTGTGCACCATCGCCTTAAATGTACACATGTCCTACATTGAACTCATTATCTTTCTCCTAAATGTAATCATTCTCCTTACTTCTTTGTGTCTATCAATGCAAATACCACACTCTTATTGCTTAGTCTTGAACTTTTTTTTAATTTATTGTTAATATGTTTAGTTTTCAGCATTGATTTTCACAGGCGTTTGAATTACAAATTTTCTCCCCATTTCCATGCCCCCCCACTCCAAGATGGTGTACACTCTGGTTGCCCTGTTCCCCAGTCTGCCCTTCCCTCCATCACCCCATTCCCCTTCCATCCCCCTCTCCCTTCCTTTCTTGTAGGGCAAGATAAATCTCTATGCCCCATTGCCTGTGCATCTTATTTTCTAGTTGCATGAAAAAAAAAAATTTTATTTTTGAACATCTATTTTTTTAAAACCTTGAGTTCCAAATTCTCTCTCCTCTTCCCTTCCCATCCACCCTCCCTAAGAAGTCAAGCAACTCAACAGGAGCCTCATGTGTATAATTATGTATAACCCTTCCACAATACTCATGTTGTGAAAGACTAAATATGTTTTGCTTCTTCCTAACCTATCCCCCTTTATTGAATTTTCTCCCTTGACCCTGTCCCTTTTCAAAAGTGTTTGTTTTTGATTTTCATCCCCATCTGCCCTCCCTTCCATCATCCTCCCTTTTT
>CM053622.1:616664787-616689119 GCA_028646595.1 Phalanger gymnotis | reverse complement strand
AAAAACAAACACTTTCAAAAAGGGACAGGGTCAAGGGAGAAAATTAAATAAAGGGGGATTGGTTAGGAAGAAGCAAAATATAGTTTGTCTTTCACAACATGAGTATTGTGGAAGGGTTATACATAATGATAGGCATGTGCCCCATGTTGAATTGCTTGACTTATTAGGGAGGGAGGGTGAGTGGGAAGGGAAGAGGGGAGAGAATTTGGAACTCAAAGTTTTAAAAACAGATGTTCAAAAACAAAGAAAAAAAAGTTTTTTGCATGCAACTAGAAAATAAGATACACAGGCAATGGAGTGTAGAAATTTATCTTGCCCTACAGGAAAGGAAGGGAAAAGGTTATGGGAGGGGAGTGGGGTGACAGAAGGGAGGGTAGACTGGGGAACAGGGCAACCAGAATATATGCCATCTTGGAGGGGGGAGGCTAGAAATGGGGAGAAAATTTGTAATTCAAACTCATGTGAAAATCAATGCTCAAAACTAAATATATTAAATAATTAAAAAAAAAGATGGACATGGGTCCAAGTTGCAAGGGATCAGGAGTGAATAGGTAGTGAGGAAGTACAAGTAACATGCACGGATAGAGCAAGATCCCAGAAGGGCAGGGAGGCATGCAATCAAGTCACTGACAAGGGGCAGGACCATCTCATCCTCTGAGATAAGAGTTCTTTGGTTCCAAAGGGTCACTGGAGAGACTTTAGGGGGTCCATAATTTTGATGTGAAAAAATTATTTTAATATAATTAATTTTCTTTGTAATCATGTACATTTTGTTTAATGAATTTGAAAACATTTTTCCGAGAAGGGGTCAGAAGACTTCACCAGACTGACAAAGGTGTGCATCACACACACACACACACACACACACACACACACACACACACACACACACCCAGGAAAAGTAGAAGGGAAGACATAGAGATATAGAGAATGAATGCATGCATAAATGAATGAAGAGCATTTATTAAGCTCTTGTTATATGGCACAGAAGATACAAATACAAAAGCAAAGACAGGTTTATCTTTAAGGAATGTAATACAATAGCAAAGAGGGAGAAAACAAGCATTTAATTAACTGCCTTCTATATGCCAGGCATTATGTTCAACATACTTTGAGGAGGGGTGGCCAGGGAGGGGTTTTTTGGTCAGGAAAATTATTGAGATGGTGAATGGTATCATAAGGGAGTAGTTTGACATAACCAGTCAGAAACAATGGCAGAGTTTATTTGAAGGTAGTGGATGGTTCCTGGAAGTGTTCCAGGAGAAGCAGGGAAAGAAGGCCCCAGGGTGATGAGAGAAATGCTTATTTCTCTCTTATATTAATAACCAATTATTGAATTAGGACCAGGATTTTTCAGAAGTCTGTAGGTTGTTTAGTTTCTGAAGAACATTGCTGATGAGATTGCCCAAATCCCCAAGTATGTGCTTTTCAGTACTGGGTGGGAGACCTTACCCTATTAGGAAACCTTACAAAGAATTTAAAATTAATTCTAGCCCATTATGTTCCACTCAAGCACATCTGAGAAGAGGTGGACCTCCTTTTGTCTTGATTGATCTATGTCGATATAGTCTGGATAGGAGATATGTCTCTTTGTCCAAGACAGGAATCAGAGTCGTGTCTCCCCCTGCCCCCATCCCTTCTTTAGAATAAGCCCACCTCCCTTTATAGTATTCATTCTTCTCATTAATTTCTAACCAGTCAGAGTTGATTGCCACCCTATGGCACACCCACTCTTCCTAGGGCATATAAGCATTGAGTGAGTTTGGGGCAGGGGGTGTTCTTTGGCATTTGAGAGTGCCACTGATCCCTTTCATAAATTATCCGCCAGCATAATTAATAAAATGATCAATTGCACAGAAACTACGTCTCTCAGACTTTTTATACATCACCATGGGAGCTCCTCCAGGGCATGGTCTCTGGTTTGTATTGAGACACCTTTTGGCAATGTGTGAAGGAAATAGCCATCTATACCTTCATTCAAGTAGTAGATTAACAGTTGTAAGTAGTAGAAAGCCACTTGTGGATCTTTCTGTCTTTGTACTGGAGAGCTTCTTTCTACTTGACATGGGTGAGGTAAAGGGGAGAAAGTGAAAAAAAAACACTGGATCTGGAATGAGATGAACTGAGTTTGACTCAGAACTCTGTCACTTGCTAACATATGTGACTTTGAATAGTTCATTTAATGTCTCTTTTTCTTCATTTGTTTAAAAAAAGAAAAATGAAAAACAGTAGATAATAATATTTCTCCAAATATAATTTTTATGATTCTATGACTATTCTTTGGGTTCAGTCATTTGTTCCACCAGTTCTTAATCTATCAAATTGAACCTAATCTCCTAGCCTACATCTTTGTCCCTTTTCTACAAGAATACAATGAAACTCTTTATTAAGTGCTTTGCTCAAATCTAGGTTAAAAATACCTGCAGGATTCTCCTGAGCTGATTACTCAGCTGTCAGAAAAAGGAGAGAAAGGTGGCTATGTGACTTTGATGAAGTCATGCTAGGTCTTTGAGATAACATCTTTTTCACCAACCATCCCTTGAACATGTTCTGGATTATTGCCAGAAATCCAATTCAAAGTCACTGGCTTAGTTAGAGGAAGGCATGCCTTTTAGAAAACTTGAACATTCTGTATCTTCTAAACCTGTGTGTCCTCCATGACCTTTCAGACATCACACTGTAAAAGTGGCTGAGGAATCACACCTACGTATTCTTTCAGTTCTAAGATTTAGTTCAGTTGGACCTAGTGAATTGAATTCATCAAAGACAAACAGATAGGTAGGTAGGTAGATAGATAGACAGATAGATAGATAGATAGATAGATAGATAGATAGATAGATAGATAGAGAATTTATTAAGCACTTATTATATGTTAGGCCCTGTAATGAACATTAGAGATTCAAATGAAGAAATCCACACCCTCTTCCTTCTAAGACCATACATTCTAATTGGGGAAGACAACACATAAAGAGGAGCTGGGCAGGGGTAATGGTGGTGGAGGCCATGACATCTTTCTATTCCACATGATGAGGAGATGACAAGGGAGAGGTATGAAGGACTGGTTCCAGGAAAGATTAAAACAAAAGCTAACCTATCATATTTGGGGCACACAATGATGGTATCCAAGGGCCCAGGGGAAGGAAGATGAAAATGATGGCCAGAGAAAAATTGTCAAAATAAGGAGATGCCCTTCCCATTATCTCTTCTACTTGTTTGTTTTTCAACTTTCTATTACTTATAGCTATTTTCCCTTTCTTTTCCAGTCCAAAGATCATGCAGTTTTAGTAGAGAAAAGAGAAGCAAAGTAAAAAGACATCAGGCATGCCTTTATGTAATTATAATTCTATTGATCCCAAACAACAGATCGTTTGAAGTTCCTTCTTCCCTGGATATTTCTTTTTAAGAAAAGGCCTTTTTGTATGGCCCTTTGTTTCCTCCCCATACTCATTAGGAGCCTCAGCACTCCTGATACTCTTCTTAAGGAACATGTTGCAGCTTTGTGTTCATCTTCCATTTCCTGTCCTAGCTTTCATCTTTTACATGTCTGTATTTAACTCTTCAAAATCCAAATTGCTCACTAAGTTCCTTATGCATTTGCATTTGTTTCTTGAAAAGTTAGCCTTTTTTCCAGTCTTCCCTGGAATTTTTTTTTGTCTTAAGTATTTTATTCTGAGATACAAAACTCTCTTTCCCTCCTGGGCTAAGGTCCCCTGAAGAATTTTGAACCACAGGATGTCGTCCATCCTTTCTTTGAACTGTGAAATTTGCTCTCCAAAAATTTAGGATATTTATCAGAATAGGCCTAACCTTCCTTTCTTTCCCTAATACAAATTCTTCCTTCCCAGTTCCCATAATTTCCACACCAGCCACCAATTCTTCTTTGCTGGTGAAAATCAAGAGAAATTCTCTTTTTTGAAGAATGAAATTATTGAGGAGAATCAAGATTAGCTGCTCTACTTTTAACAGAGCTCCAGCAGATTTCTGAATAACTGACACCCTGCCTTATTATTGTAGCCTGTCTCTGTGCCAGGATGGATATGTGTTCCAAATGTTTCATTTATTTTATCTTTCTGTCCAGGTGCTTTATAGTATGGTTCATTGACAATATTGCTTTTGATTCTTTCTCTGTAGATTTTTGTCCAGAAATCCAAAAGCCTTCTTTTCTCTTCTGACTCATGGATTTCCTAATTAGTTGATTTTAAAAATACATATATGCTAGCCTACCTGTTTTCTCCCTCACCCTTAGAGTTGGCCTGTCCTCTTCCTTTTGAATAAGGTGTGCCATTCTAGAGCCATGGTTGAGGCATTTAATGCAATTATTCTAATTGGTACTCATAAAATAGAGGCTTTCTCCAAGTGTTTTGACATTTTGTGGATACCAGTACAAAGCTTAGATAACTATCTGATATCGTTCAATCTAGATATATGGCCCTTATACTAAATTTATTTTTTTATTAACTTAAACTAAAATAATAAAACTTAAATAGACAACAAGAAAAAGAAGCATAAACTTGAATATTAACACTTAAACACAAAATAAGAAATGAAAAAAAGCATTGCCAGATGCACAGCAGAACAGAATAGAGGATTCAAAATATACAGCAATAAATTTCCATTTCAAGAGACCCTTTGTAATAAATACTACACATTGTGTTCAGAGCTATCCATCTTTTCTTTGTTTCCTGCTAAGTTTTCTTCTGTTCTCTGCTGTTAACTTTTTTCATTCTTTCCCCCCCAAGAAAGCAGCAGTTAAGTTTGGATACACACACACACATGCACACACATACAAATACACATACATATACATACAAACATATATATGTACATACACATATATATATACTTAGATATCTATAGCAATCCTGAAATATAGACATATAGATTCATATGCATCAATGTAAGACCATACTATACTTGTTTGTCCTGTTTCTCTGAGGGTGGGTAAAGTTTCCTTCATAAGTCCAAGTCTTTCCATATTTTTCCAAGTCTACCAAATCATCATTTCCTCCATCATAGCAATATTCCAACCTTATACTGTCTAGTTATTTTAAGTAGTTTAAAACAATATTGATTAGTGTAACTGACATTATTTCTCTTTTGATTAAATCTGTTTTAGCTTTAACTTTTTTCTGAGATCATAATTACTACCCCTGCTTTTTTCATAATAAATTCTAATCCTGCTCTTTATTTTATGTTTGTGTGTATCTCTCATTTCCTATCCCTCCTTATTCCTCTACTTTACTTCTACCCTCTACCTTTCCCTCCTTTTACTTAACCTACTCCTTCTCCAAAGATCCCTCCCTTATCCTCCCATTCCTATTAATTAAAAACCCTTCAATACCGCCCCCTTATCCTATTCCCTCATCCTCTTATTTCTTTATAAATTTAGAAGACATTCTCTTCTAAATGTTCTCTCTTTAACCCAGATCTGTAGGGTTCTCTCTAAAAATCCCTCCCATATACTCTTCCCCCTCCATATTCCTTTTGTCTCTTTCTGAATTTAAAGACTTTTATACCCTTCTAGATATTTATATATATTTCCCTCTTTAACCTAATCCCCAAAGAGAGTGGGGTTTCAGAATGACCAGCCCTCTTTTCCCATCTAATTCCTCTGTGTCAGTTCTTCCTCTTTTGCCTCTTATTTGTGCCTATTATTTCACTATTCATTCATTTTTATAAGATAATTACTCTTATAACCATTTCCTAAACTTTTTAGAATTTAGAATTTCCTATACTTTTTAGAATCACGTCATACTCAGATCTACTCCGATCTTTCTTAAACTACCTAATTACTAATGACAATCTCAGACATACATTTTAAATTTCCTCATATAAAAAGTAAATACTCTGTCCTTATTGGGTCCCTTAATTAGTCTTAGATATGTACCTTATTTTTCTCTCAGATCTTATATATCAAATTTCCTATTGAGTTCAGGTATTTTTTGGGTTTGGGAAGTTTTTTTGGCAACAAATTCCTGAAAAATCTGACAATTCTTTGAATGTCCCATTTTTCATTCAGGATATTCTTAACTTTGCCAGGTATGATATTTCCAGTGACAGAGAGACAGAGAAGGAACGGGAAGGGCTCTGAGAATTTCAAGGGCTTTCAGAACTGCAAGTAGATGTAGGCAAGCAGACAGTTAGGATTCATGAGTGTTTACAGGAAGGGAAGATTACAAGGTGGCTGGGCTTCTTACTGTGATATTGTGTTTTAATCTCCTTGCTGTTACATTGAGGTAGACTTACTGGTTTGGGAATACAATTACTGCTATGTCGAATTGGGGTTATTGATTTTAGGATTTAATCCTCTGCTGTCTGAATTAATGTTTTACTTCTTCTGCCTTCTATACAGAGAGTCTCTTATACTTTGCAATTCTGAACTATACAAACACATTCATGGTCACCATCAATATCATGAATCTTGCCTTACTGATACAGTCTCATAGCTGTTCTGGATTCGCCTTGCCCAATTCTAATTTTCATGGAGTCATTTTCTTCCTTAAGATTTTAGATTCCTTTTCCAGTTGGTTGACTTTCTTCTCAACATCTTCTTATTTTTATTAGATTATTTTTATTTTTAATTTTTTCCTCAATCTCTGTAATTTGATTTTTTAAATCTTTTTCAAAGTTCTTCTATGCATTCTTCTTGGGAAGGTGACCACTTGATGTTATTCTCTGCGGCAGGAGAGGCTCTTTTTGGCTTCAGTATCCTCCTCTGAAGACAAATCCTGATCTTCTCTATTCCCATAATAACCTTCTACAGTTGGGTTTTTTTCTCCTTTGCTGGCTCATTTTTTTTTTAATTTATAGCAGCTTATTATTGTAATCACCTCTAGTCTTGGAGTATGGGGAATGGTGCCTCTGACCTCAGGTCCTCCTTCAGTTCTCCCCTCTGGCCTGGAATTGTAACCAAGAACTCCATCTTCCTGGAAGTGCCCACAGCTAGAAGCATCCCTGCCCCACTGCTTCTGCACTCACCAGGTATGCACTGGTTCCTTCTCAACCACGGACAGGTCTTTGCAGCACAGCTGGGCCTGGCATCCATAATCAACAAAGATTCCCTTAATCTTCCCTGCTCAGGAGCCTGACTCCCTATCCTTTCCGGGAAGTGAAAATTCTTGTGGCTAGGGCTGAGGCTCCCTCCCAAGACAGCTAACTCCAGGGCTTGCAGCTTGCTGTTTAAGTGGAACTAGCCTGGAGGTGTTTACACAGCACAGTGACCAAACCAGTTCTTGGGATTTTTCTTTAGATCTTCTCCAGGAGGACCACTGTTCTCTTATGTTTCTACTAATTTTGGCCTAACAATTAACACCAAGAAAGCATAGGTTCTCCACCATCCATAGGTGAATCCATAGGTTACAGCAAATGTAGAAATTTTGAATACTGGGATAAGTTCACTTACTTTAGCAATATACTTTCCAGGGATGTACACATAGATAATGAGGTTGATGCACATATTTCCAGAGTTAGCTCAGTGTTTGGGAGACTCTGAATGAAAGTATGGGAGACAAGAGGTATTCTGTTGCTGACCGAACTGAAGATCTACAGAGCTGTTGTGCTCATCTTATTGATGTAGGCATGTGAAACCTGGACAGTCAACCAGTGCCATGCCAGGAAACTGAATCACTTCCATTTGAATTATCTTAGGAAGATTCTGAAGATCGCCTGGCAAACTAAGATACTGGACACTGAAGTCTTTTCTTGTACTAAACTACCAAGCATTCAAACTCTGCTGCAGAGAGTGCAATTCTGCTGGCTACTTGTTCAAATGCCCAATGTATATTTGCTTAAAAGATTTAGTTTTGGGAGAATCCACACAAGGCACTCACATCGTGTCAGAATAAGCATACAAGGATACTCTCAAGGTCTCTCTGAGGAACTTTGGATTCAGCTGTGAGACACGGGAGACACTGACTGGCAAAAGACCACCTAGCATGGGATGCCCACATCAAAGAGGGTGCTGTGCTCTATGAGTGAAGCAGAATTGCAGAAATTGCAATTGCTGAATTGCTCAAAAGAAATGTGAGATGTGCAGATTTCGACACATCTCCACTTCAAATATTCATCTGGACTGTTTATGCCCAACATATGGTAAAGCCTTTTGATCTTATATTGGTCTGATCAGTCACAGTCAGTCTCAATGTACCTTGACTCCAACATAGTGATGTCATTTTGGTCCTCTTGGAGATTGAAAAACAACTTGTTTAGCTAAATGCCTGGCACCTTAGTAAATGCTTAACAAAGGCTTGTTTACTTCATGATCAGATCTGTTATTTCGTTTGTGTGGGAAACTCACAGTATGGAACTTCTTCTATCAATGCAGATTGGCACCTTATTTGCAAAATAAAGTTTTAGCAAGTTGCTTAAGACTTAGAAGTTAAATTACCTGCTGAAGTTCTGCTAGAATGAATCAACATGGGACTTGAAGCCAGCACTTCCTGACTGAGGCCAGTTTCCTGTCTGTGCTGCCTCTCTCCTTAAAGAAGAGAATATTAGTATTAAAATATGATTTTTTTGGTGACAAGAAGTAGATTCTGGTCATTAAAAGGCTGCACAATTTCCTTAATGCAAAGTAAGCCACCCTCCTTCTTCTAGTCAATTCCAACCCCCACTCATTATACATCTGCAGTACCTATCCAAGATATATGTGCTGATGTTCTAACTCAGGGGCTGTCCGCTCCTCCAGCTGTGTGTCCTAATGTGTGTCATTTGAATTCCTTATCCACTTGATTTTCCCAGTTTTCCCTTGATGGATCACTTTTTATTGTCTAAGGATTTTTAGGGGTAATATAGTATTTCAAGGCATGAAACAGTCAACTAGATGTCATTCCCCAAAAATGAATATCTGCAACACTTCATCATCAATAGGGATTTTTTTTCACTTGGTCTTTGACCAGGACATCCTATATGGCAGTGGTAAATACCTTAGGAAAGCATATGGGACTAGAATTTGGGATGCTATGGAGATGAGAGGGGGAAAGGGAGAAATCGTTGTGGCCAAAGGCTACAAAGCCAAGTAGCTCTCTACAATCTCCCTGGAGATAGTTAAGTTCATCAGAGTAGCCTTGGGGCTAATGCTAGTTGATATGGAGGTTGAGAAAACAGCCTGGGCATTGATGAATACAAGGAAGGAGAGACAGTGATTCCAGTGAATGCATTTTTAGATGCTGCATTGATGTTGGAAAGCTACAAAGTAGTGTGTGTTCTGTGGTTGAATTTGGTGTGAAGTTGGTCTCAGTGGTTGTATGTGGGATTGGCAAGACAGTGAACAAATCAGTGCCTCCAGCACAAATGTAGGGTTTTGGGAGGCCTGGCAGTAGGAAACACTGTGGTCTGGCTCTTAGTTCCAGTATTGTGTCAATGACAAGAAGGATGTGGTATCATCAGATTCCAATTTGTGCCGCATATCTGAACCTGAGCCTTCTGAAGTCCTCCTCTTTTTTGTTTGGGAGAGGTGGATAATTGCCTGAAGGTTGAACATGGAGCAACTTAGGGCATTTGGTGGTAGGCAGGTGTCTCCCTGTTTATGCCTCACAATATTTTAATGCTTTTTCTCCCTACATCAAAGTCATTTATGATAGAAAAAAAGTCTCCCTCCATTTGTAGGATCCCATTGGATACTTCATTATAACAGAAGAACAATTATACAAGAACATCTGTTTCAATGACCCCATCTGACAGTGCTTACTACCACATCTATTTCCCCTCTACCCGCTTTTCATTATCTGGTTCTCTGGTGCCCTGACTGGTGTTTTTAGTTTCTTGTACCTTAATAATGATGTCATTTTGGTCATCTTCAAGAATGAAGGACAACAACCAACCAACCACCCAACCCACTATACATGTGAAGTCACTTAAGACACATTTCCATATTAGCAGTGTTGCAAAAAACTAAACCAAAACAAAACAAAAACAAGGAAAATAAAGAAAGTGAAAAACTATGTTTCAATCTGGACTAAGAATTAATCAATTCTCTCTCAGGAGGTGGGATAGCATTTTTCATCCTGAGTCTGGAATTGTCATGGATCATTTTATTAATCAGAGAGGCTGAGGCTTTCACAGAAGATTTTACCCATTTTTTTTCCAAATAATTTGTATAATATTGAAATTAATCATTCTTTAAATGTTTGGTAGACTTCAATTGTAAATATAACTGGTCCCAGTCCCTCTCCCCTACTTTAAGGGAGGTCATTTATGGCTTATTGAATTTCTTTTTGTCATATAGTATTATTTAAATATTCTATAGCTTCTTCTGATAATCTAGGTGTGTGTGTGTGCTTATGTATATGTATATGTGTATATATACACGCATATGTATATATACACACGCATATATATACATGTATATGTATATATACACACATATATACACATGTGTGTAAATACATATTTTTGCTTGTGGATATTTTAAAGTCATGTTCTTCTGAGATTGTATCTTGGGCTTCCTGGTTATCATAGTACTTTTTATGGTCAGGTTCTTTTTTGTAATTGTTTGTTGATTTGTCCAGACTACTTCTTGATTTTAGACTTTATATTAGAATCTCTACTCACCTCTGCAGTGGGCGTGTAACTAGCTTGAGCTTTGGTCTTTTATTTCCTTCTGCTTTCAGAGCTTGATCTGGTGGCCTATGAATATTTAGGTTCTTCCAGTGGTGTGTGATCTGGGGAGAGATCTGGTCTCTGTCCTCCTTGTCTGGCCTCTGGTCTTACTGAGTTGGGGACCCTGCTCCTTGCAACTATAACCACTTTTCTCCAACCTGGAACTATGACTCATAAATGGTTAACGGAAACCAGAGCTGACAAATAGCACCCCATCTTGAGCCCAGTATTAGTATAGCGGACCCTGGGAACTTTCTGACCAGAAATTCAGTCCCCTTACTGTTTCTGGGTGCTGCTGTTGCTTCACAACCCACAGTCACTGCTGTTTCTGCCCCACTTCACTCTTGCCACATTGCACCATGCTCCAAGTCAGTCCCTAACCCCATGTCTACAGACTACTTTTTCTGTCTTTCTAAGCTTCCCTGTGCCATAGAAAAATGAATAACTGTAACTTTTTCTTGAGGCTCTCCTTCCCAGAATTCTGTTCAGTGTTTTCAGTGGTCATTTTGAAAGAAAGTGTTTAGGGGAGGATTTTCAGTTGTGATTTTTCACTTTGCCATCTTGACTCTGCCCTTTACTGAATCCCTATGAGTCTTTATGTTATATTTTGCTCCACAAAATCCAGTCACTTTTCTGTCATCAAGAAACAATATGATTGTGGTGTCTCTTGCAAAATTTACATGCAAAACCTTCCATTCTCTTCTTACATTTTTGTCAAGGACTATAGGAATAGTCCATCCTTATAAAAATTTTATAGAGATCAGACAGTAATTTTATGAGACAGAAAGTTGTTAATGTCTTCTTGCTCATTTTGTATTGGCATTAATAGCATATGTAATCCTTTCTGTTCTTTGTGGAATCTTCTTTTTGAGATATCTCGAAAACGTATCCCTGAGTATTTTGGAACCTCTAGTGTGGGTTTCTTCTGAATGCATTTGATAATATACAGCCACTCTTCCTCACTTCATTTTATTATTATTTCTACTTTAGCATAGTACAATTGTAGCAATTAGATCTCTATAGAAACCCTCATGAACATGTTCCATTCTGCATCTATTTTTTGTCCTTCCTGGGGTTTCATTTATCTATCTATCTATCTATCTATCTATCTATCTATCTATCTATCTATCTATCTATCTATCTGTCTATCTCTTGTCAGGATAAGGTTAGGTTTCATACCAGGCTTTCTGTAGAGAATTCTTTTCCCTCTCTTACTCTTCTTTCTTTGTGAGGTAAATGCTCGAAATCTTCTTTCATTTTCCTCTGTAGTTTTGCAGATTAGTTTATATTTTCTGTTAGTATTTGTTTTGTTAATGTATTGTTAATGCAATGGGAAGATCTTTCCCATCCATTAATAGGTCCACATGACCTGCTGAGTCACATGGAAGCCTGAGTCACACGAGCCTGTGGTGGGAGGAGCTTGCCAAATAGGTGGAACAGAAAGCTGTGCAGCAGGAAGGGTGGAGCAGAGCTGAGAGCAAGTGAAACAGAGCAGTCAGAGCTGAGAGAGAAGGTGGTAGTTGCAGCTTGGAGAGAGAGGAAGCAGTCAGAAAACAGAGCAGCTAGCATGGGTGAGAGAGGGATATTTCTTCCTAAGGGATCTTGGTTTTGGGGAAGGCTTGGCAGAGGAAAGGCTTGGGGATGCTGGTGCCCTCTGCATTGATAATCCGTATAGATTCCTTTGTTGCTATGATGGATTTGGCTTTCTGATGTTGAGATTTCACTTTCTGGTGTTTGAATAAATGTTTTGGTTTTGCCTTCAATGAAGAGAGGCTGTTATATTTTGCGATTCAGAACTAAGTCAGAATATTCATAGCAGCCATAGCCGCTGTAAGTATTGCATTGGTCCTACAGTATTGTTCTTGGCTTTCATGTCTCTCCACTTGGTATAAAAAAGATCAAGGGACTGTCAGCCTACTAAGTTCCGGGGCTGTTTTGTGACCTTGTTGTGGCTACTATTTAAGATTGATAGCTTCTCTAAGGAGTGATGTTAATCAAAGTCTGTCTTTTATCTATTTCCCGTTTTTCAGAGTCAATAACTTGATGGAATAGCTTAGATTGAAACTACTATAATTAGTTACAGTGACTTATCTTCCCACCCTTCCACCCCCCACCACAAATTTGGTATTAATTTTGCTTTGTGTTCTAACTGGCTAATAACCTGACTTTATTAAGACAGTGGTGTTGAAACATTCCCCATCTTCATAACTAGTTATTTCCTGTCTTTTAACATATACGGCAGTCAATTCTTTTTTTGTGTGTGTGATTTTTAGTGCTCCTACATACTGTGGTTTCCAACCCTCTGATTACTTGGAAGAAAGTATTCATCATGACTACATATATTTGTTCCCACCTTGTGGTTTTCATCAGCATAGGGGTCTCTTTGTGAGCAATGCAGATACCTTACTTTCTTAGTTATTTGGGGTCTCTGAGAGGTTAAGTGACTTGTTGGAAGTAACATAAATAGCCAATATGTCAGCTGGGACATGATATATGAGGGGATTCATAATATAGAGACCTCAAATTTTTGAATAATCTGCAAGCTTTTGGCCTTAATTTTCTTAATCTCAAACCATGTTTTCCAATCTATTTTTTCTGTATTATCCTCTAAACCAACTTTCACACTAAAGTCCCTGTACCAAATATTAGTTCTCTGGAAGAACTTTTCAAGTTCTTTTTAGAACTTCTGTAGTTCACCTTTTTCAACAGTTAAATTTGTACATAAACAGTATTTTTACAGTATCCTTTTGATCATGAATGATATGAATATTGTATAGCCAGATAATTAGATGTCCAGTTAATTAGTATTCTTTGTTGCCTTTGGAAGTACAATGAAAGCAATTTTGTCCATCTAGCATGTCAGATAACATTTTGTTTAAATGCACACACAGAGAGTAAATTTGGGGCAAAGGGGAACACATTAATAGAATTTTGTGAAGGATAGATTGAAGAGGTGAGAAATTTGAGGCAAGAAAATCAATTAGGAAGGTAGCACAGTAATCAAGGCAAGAGGTGATGATGGTCTAAGCTAGATAGTGGCTATGAATGGGAAGAGGGATTTAGGAAATAACTATAGTGGATAAAAGGGTAAAGTAAAGTGTATGTTTTTTTAAAGAATGAGGAAAATCTAGGTAAGTTTGTAGACAGCATGGAAGTAGATGGTGGAAAAAGAAATTCTGAAGATGATAGGAAGAGATGATTAAAGGGGCAAGTTCCAGGAAAGAATAGGAAGAGAAAGTCTTGGTATTGGCAAATAGAAGGATAACCTTTACTTCTGAAACTTGATCAGCCCTTTCTATGTAAAAATCAAAATATAAATGAATTGACTTTATTTTTCAAATAGCATTAAAAAACCTGACATATTAAACAAGTTAATGGTTTTAAATGAATATAAAAATTGACACAATATAGTCATCACTACCATTTTCCCTTATAAAATTATTGCATTGTCTAAATGAATGTACAGGACCCTATATCTGAGAAGAAAAGTTGCTATTTTTTTCACTTGCATGTGTATTTGTTTAACTCCCTCTACAAACAGTGGCTGCTAAAGAACTCAAGCTGTAACTCCTTTAAAGTTGGGAGTGATTCCAACTTGACAAAATGAGACAGGAAAGAAATAACACTGAAAATTTTTTTAGACAAGTGACATTTGTCTTCATTGCTAATCTTATTTTTTAATATATAACAACAGTAAACTTGTGACATTCTTTGGTGGAATGAATTCAGTTGTTTAAAAGGAAAGTAATTATAAATATTGCATCCAGGCCAGAATAACAACACACCAATTGTTACCAGCCAAGAAGGTTGGAATTCTCATGGTGTCTTATATTTATTTATTTTTTAGTGTTGGCTGTTTATCAGGAAGTGACTTCAGTAAGGAGTGCTGTAATTCACATCTATCAGCTTAAGTTTAGAACTTAAAAAAGAGAGAGAAAAGATGCCATATAAGATATGCATAAAGACTCTATGTTTCAAAATATTTGTAGGCAGTGACAACATAAAGTGTGCTTAATTTGGCAAGCTATTCAAATATTATAATAAAATAAGTTCATAATAACAGTAGTGATTTGAGATTTGCTTTTTACTTTTGTTTCTGAACTTCATTTGTGATCTCAGTCTAGTTCTTAGGGGCCAGGCGTCCACAGTGACAAAAAGAGGTGAAAAAAACTAGAAAATTGCCCCTTTAATTTATTCTTGACAGAAAGTCACAGGATTAAATTGGCATAGAATACAAATTACCATCTCAGTCTAATAAAAAGCAGCATTGCACTTCAGGGCAATATGAATAAACATTAGGCAGGGCTCGATTGAGATGGATCTGAGAATTGCAGATTAAAAAGTATTTTTTCAGGTATGTGTTAACAGAAGCTAGAAAGTCTTCACCAAAAGCAAACCTTTACTCTACTTTTCTACCTCTCTCTCTTCTGGCTATTAAGTAAAACATCAAATAAAACTGTTTCCCCACTCTTTCAGTGGAAGGGTCTTAATAGCTTTTGATTAGTTTGTCTTGGCTCATAGGTAAAAATGCTCTCCCCACCTCCATTTCTCATAAAGACTATTATGTTAGTAATATTTCACTGCTGATCTTTTTACCAAGAGTAACGGGGCAGAGAGATCTCACACAATTGGCTTAGCTGCCTTTCTTAATTTTAATTTCACAGAGACACATCAGTAAACTAACAGCAACACCAGTGTAATGAGATGAGGTCAGTGTGGTTTGTTTGATAGCATTGTGCCTCTGGCCAGGCGAGTCTGGGTTGAAGTCCAATGTTGTTTTCTTATAAGTATATCCAATGTTCACACTATCACAAAGTATTCATTATCTTGGACAGAAAGAGTAAAGAAAGGGAGGACCCTCTACTTTTCAGCCCTGCAAAGAAAAGTTCATTGCACTTATGAACTTTGTACTTTCTTCAACAGAGATAACCATCTGGTAGGATAACCTCATAATTAATATTTTCCAAACCTCCTCCCCTGCCTTCTTCAAGTGACTCAAGTTCCCACCTGCTTAGTGGACTCCTTAACAGCTTAATTCTCTTATTCATTCAATTTGTGGTAAACAATGTGCTAATTTTCTTTTTCATTACCAAGTTGAGCTGTTGTAGGTAGGAACCTGTTTAGCTAGTTACTAACAGCCTTTGTTAATCTGTTGAATAAATAGTAAAAGCTAAACATTCAGGTAATACAAGTCCATAAAAGGTTTGTTTTGAAATACTGATAAATATCAACATTAATCACATGTGTGTATATGTGTGTGTACACACACATGTATGAGAAAGGTGAGAAAGATAAGAGAGGGAGAAAGGGAGGAAAGGAAAGGGTTGGAGAAGAAGAGAGAAATGGAGTGGGGAGAGATAATTTCATTGGTATTGGAACTCCTTGTAAAGAAATTCTCTAGTAATTTAGAGCAGGAATTTCTCTAAATATTAGTCAGAATGTTGCCTTGAGCCCTGAGAGGTTAAACCAGTATACATATATATAGTAACATACTAACACCACACTTATCTGATGACTCCAATCCTAACATAGCCTCAAAGTGATAAGTGAATAAAGCTTCTAAACTCTTGAAGCAGTTGTTTTATAAAATAATAATAATAAAGCTTTACTCTGTAGAAAATTCTTTTAGACTTTTGCTCTGAGTCTATTACTCTTACTTAGGGCAACATTTTAATAATCTTGGCATTTTAGCTTCATTGCCCCCAACAAATTAAAAGGTGTTTGGGGACTGTGAGAGACAATCTAGAGAGACAGGAAAAACAAAACAAAATAAAAACTGATGATATTTTTTCTTATTTAAAAATTTTGACATCTTTTTTACATGGCCTATATTTCGCACTATATATCTCCCCAGAGAGCCATAGATTATGACAAAAAACTAAACTGCAGATTTTTAAAAATAGGAAAATTAACCTATACACCATCCAGGTTCACTCCATATGCAATGTTCTAGATCTATAGTCCCTTTACCTGTACAAAGAAGAGGAGATGTGTTCTTATATCTCTTATTTGAGGACAAACTTGGTCATTGTAATTTCATAATATGGAGTTTCAATCATATTGTTATTTACATTACAGTGTTGTCACTTTAATTCATAGCAGTTCATGTAATCTTCCCATCCTTCTCTGTATTGTTCATATTCATTCTTTCTTATAATGCAGTAAGTGTGCAGAGGATGACAACCAAAATGGTGAAGGGTCTTCATTCCATGATATGGGAGGATTAGTTGAGGGAAATGGGCTTGGGGAAGACTAAAAGTCATGGTGGTAGGGTGATAGTTTTAAAGTATTAGAAGCAACACACTGTTGTGTGAAGGATGGATTAAATTAAATTTGTTCGATTAGTCAGCATAGGGCCAGGAGTAATGGGTAGAAGTTGCAAAGAGCCAAAGCTAGGCTGGAGGTCAGGAAAAAATTTCCATAATAATTACATCTTGAAGCAAAGATGAGATGACCTAGTCAAGGAGCCTGTGATGATGGGATCCCGGGGCGGGGCGAGGGGGACCCTTCTTAGTGATGTACGTGTATTGGAGTCCCCACTCTGCTTAGAGTGTTGAGGCTAAGTTTCATTCTCCATGTCCCCCTCCACCCTTTTTTCTCACTTTGACTCAGTCTCTTTCCAGACTTCTATTAATTGGACTGTGCTAACTATCTTAGTTCTCCTATCACATCTTCCTCGAACTAGTTCTTGATGGGATGGATTTATAGGCAGAGAACGTAGAGGTTTGGGTTTCAGTCCACTGAGATTAATTCAGGATCTTGAGATTGGGAAGCTGGACATAAGCTTCTAGGATTGGGTCAAAAAGTCAAAGAGAACATTTATATGCTAATCCTCTTTGAATTTTGTCATGTCCCTTTTCCTCCCTCCCTTTGCCTTTCTTTTTCCCCTTCCTTTTTCTTTCTTCCTCTCCCTTTCTTTTTTCTCTTCTCTTTTCCCTCTACCTTCTTTTTCTCCTTCCTTCTTTTTCTCCTTTTCCTTTCCCTTTGTCTTCTCCCTTTTACCTTCCTCTCTCTGCCTTCTTTCTCCTTGGCTTGCTGGGTAGAAGCAGAAATACAAGAATCTCTACTGGTGTAATTGCAGTCCTCTATGAGCCCATACTTCCTGGCAGGAATAACTAAATTTGCATCCTCTAAGGCACAGATGGGTACACATATACCTGCACACACATACACACACACACACACACACACACACACACACATACACACACCCCTCAAAATCTCACACTTATCAAGAATGCATATTCATTGAAGGTAGGGAGGGGAAAGTAGAGAAAGGAGAGAGCAGAAAACAGTAGACCATGAATATGTTAAAAACAAAATTTTCTTCTTTCCTAACCCCCTCAAAAAACCTTAAATTAGTAGAACTTCTGAACTGGTAATTAGAGAACTCAGAGGCAGCTAATCTAATTTGGATAAGAGTTAACTCTGAATTTTAAAACCCAGCACAAGAACTTGAATCAATTAGAGATGTTGCCAAAGATCCTTTCCTCCTTCATCACTCCATGGTCGATACCTACATGGCTGGAAGAGCCAAACCTTCCATAGCTTTGCCAGGGTTTTTTTTTTTCTTTTTTAATGCCTGGGGTTAAAGCAAGATGAATAGAATGAACATTCTATCATTATAACAAATCTTTCTCATTGTCAAAAGTGGCTGGTTGCCACGTGTATTGTAAACTTTGATACACTGAAGTTACATGCTCAAATCTGAAAATATTAAAAACAGCTGCATTTTTGGGGGGATGGATTGCTAAAAATGAAATTGTGATTTATTTGAGGTTTTTCTTTATCATATTTCCAATACCCTTTTGAAAATATTATAGATAGATACATACACACATACCTATATATTAATATAGGTACTGGTGTTGAATTCTTGTTTCTATGACCCTATTATCATTATGAAGTAAATTATCCTGCTATAGTTGAAATCTTGATTAAGTGAATATTTAACAACATTATTTCATGTTACTTTAGAATACTTCTTCACGATTTCATGATTTGTTCTATGATCTCTCAAATAAGGGTAATCAGACATATAGGAATTGGGAGTAAAATTGTTTATAAGGCTGAAAGATATCCTAAACTATAAAATAGAATTCTCATTATATTCCAAGTCTAAGATTAGAAAGCTGATGAAACTTTAAGAAACAAGGCAATTTGAGGCCAGCCGTATTTTTGAACAACTGAAAAAAAATCATGTGATGCTCTGGCAAATATGGCACATTGTAGTCTGATAAAGGCTATATTAATGAACAGGATGTGAAAAAATATATTCTGGGGTCCACAGTACAGCCTGTTCTGTCCCAGGGCACCCTGTGGTCTAACACCTGTGGCAATTATAGACTATCTGACCTTCCAATTCCCTGGAAACTACAAACAGGGTTACATATTTTCCTGTCTCAGCTATACAAAGAATTCATATTAATTATCGTAGGTTTCAGTAAGACTTTCTTATCCCATACTTTTTGTTCTTTGCCATCTGCTGTCTTCGTTGTATTAATTGACATCACTCTCTCCTTTGCAATCATTTGCAAAATCAAGCAACCAGAGGCTGAAAGGTTGAGAATCTGCAGCATCTCCTTTGGTGCTGACATTGCGATCCACATTGGAGGAAACGGATGTGCAAAGATTGAACAAACAGCTCAAGGTCATTTAGAGCAAGTCAGATCCAAGATTAAAGCTAAACTCCTATATTTCTGGCCCCTGTGGCCAAGGTTGGGAGTGGTAGGGAGCCAGTAAAACTGGCCACCATTTGAGATAGATGATTGGCAATATCAACTGACAGAAAATGAATTGGACAAGAAAGTGGGCGGGGGGAGCAGAGAGAGAGAAGTGATCCATTCATTTTCAGCCAGTGCTGATAGAGCAGCCAAACAGAAAACAATCAGGGTAGAACATCAGTCAACTTCTCTTTATTACTACACTATTTCACAAATACTATTTTGCACAAACTGTTCATTTCTGAGTCAAATTTCCAGAAGGCATAATTTTCTTTTTTTTCTTTTCAAAAATGAATCTTTAAAATTCTAAACTTAACAAAGACCAAATAAATAAACATATCCCTAAACAAGGTAATATCAAAATAGAGAATTTTACATGAAACCATGCCTTTCTATTGCATACAGCTTTCTTTTTCTTTTAATTATATAATTTAACATGCAATTTTCAAAGCTTCCATATGTATCTGCATTTCTTCATATACATTCTTATGCTGTTTTCTTTGCATTTAAAAATGCTTCAGTAACCTTCTTTTATTTTCTTTTTTGAGGTGAGTGGGTTGGCAACTCCTTACTAGCTTCTTCTCCTTCCTATCTCTCACTACCTCATTCCCAACTGACAAAAGCAAACAAATTTGTAATAAATATAAATACTCATGAGAAACATATTCCCATAGTAGACATGTCAAAAAACGCATATCTTATTTTTGGCTTTACTTTACTAGGTCCAAAAATGGAGTTTCTGCAGACTTTAATTTACCAAATTACACTAAATGTGCTAGAACCATTTGGCAGATTTGCCAAAAATATTTCCTTTTGCCATATGTTCTTAATATATGTATGTATGTATGTATGGGCATGTATGTGTGTAAGTATGTATGTGTATATATGCTATATCACATAATATAGGACACATGGTACTGTATACAAAGAATACTGGATTCATGGTTAGGAGATTTGACCTGTAGTTTGGTCTCTGCTACTAACTAGCTGTGTAAACTTGGTCAAGTCATGAATTCTATCTGAATAGAAATGGAAAGTGGGATAATAACAGCATTGGGGTTGATGTGAAGACCAATTCATCCATCTGAGTGAGTGGTTCTTTCAGGGAGAAAAGCAATTCATAATGTCCACTAGTAAGAGGAGGAGACTTGGTGAATTAGCAGCTATCGGACCTTCTTTCAACACTTCAAACATGAAAAGACAGTACATAATCAAAAGAGAGAATATTTGTAAACTATTTAGCACAGTGCTGGACACCTAGTAGGTACTTAATAAAGGCTTGTTCCTTCCTCCCCAGCCCACCCCCATTTGCAAAACATTATTAACATGCTAGAGAGAATCTACAGAAATATGAAGACCTTTATGAAGAGTATAAGAACTATGGGAGTTTGATTTTTAATCTTGAACTCTTTTCCATCCTCTCCAAGGCAGCCATCAAATATGTCAGCCATCATATGCAAATAGACACTTTGAAGTTAGAAGACTAGAAAATTCTGAAAAAGAAAATGCATAAGTGTGATGATAGAATGGGAAGATGAGAAGTGGAAGAGGAAAATTGAAAGGCCTGCTAGTTTGTTCATCCTTTTTGACCTCCATGAAATCATAAAATTAGAATAGTTCAAAAGGAAAAGAGAAGAAAAAAATAACATGCATCCTCTGTAGGGAAGATGATAGTAGGTAAGTCTTTCCAGAGAAAACCCATTGTGAGAGTTTGTACCACAAGGCATAAGAATAACAAATGGTTTGCAAAATATTATATTGGGAAGGGTTTAGTCATTAATTCACTTGAGACAAATGGAAGGGTTTTTTTTTTGCAATTATTCAAGTAACTGACAGTATAAAGTATGTCAGTTTCTGATCAGCAGAGACATTGGGTTTATTTTAGAGGAAATGGTTACTAGAAAACTTGTGATCATTCTATTTAATAGGCCAAGGACAAAAACTGTTCATTCTCTTCAGGAACAGAATACTGCATAGACAATCTTGTGAATTGGCTCAAAAGATAATTTACTGTACTTGCAGTTCAGAAAATTAGCAGAAAAGTTTGAGGTTTGTACTGTGGAATGTCAGTACCGAATATTCCTCCTTTGTATTGTTTACAGAGTAGAGAAAAATGAAGAATATTAGATTTCGTTGTGTTTATTTTAAGAAAGTATTAGACTAGGTAGGGCAAAATGCCACCTTTGAACTTCTTCTCAGACAACGTGTACATAAAAATCATACAAGACTCCCTGATTGACCCATGTTCGGAGGTAAATCTGTTAAGGATCACCTGAATATTAATATCAAGCAAGATGTTAAATAGGGAGATATATTGTTCATTCATTAGTATTGTAGAAGATGCCCTGCATAATGTCATAACAAAAGAAATATTTATTGACATTAAGGACAACATAATAATTTTACCAAGTCTTGTAATACAATAAGTCCTCTTCAATGAAATGTATAGCAATGAAAGAAAATTTTGGTCATCACTATTAAACAAGAGGAAGAATATATTAGTGAGATATCTATGCTCAGCCTCACAGAAAGTACATTAAATTAATTGATTAATATATGTAATCTTCCAAAAACACTGTAGATGGATAATGATGTGGTCATAGATTTTAGGAAGAAGAAAAGATCAGTCTAAGAAGTACTAGGGAAATCGTGCAGTGTTTTCAATTATGTCAAACTGTTCGCTACTGAAAAAAAAAAACATCCCTTTAAAGACAATATTTTACAATCAGCTCCATAGGATCATGAATCCTAATCCACCATTATGTCAGAAAATTTACGACTACAAATAGTACAAATAATAATGGAAAATTTATGGAGAATACTCTATATCACCAAAAATAATGTGTACCTAAAAATGGTCATAAAAGACACGATTGAGGGTAAATGTGGATTACTGGAAAAAGTAGTAGGTCAGTCATGTAGCAAGAACAAAAGCCAGCAAATTAACCACCCAACTATACTTGGACCCTTGAAAAATGAAGACAAGAAAAATGGGGAGCCAAAATGGTAGAATAAAAAAAGCAATTCAGCTAAACCCTCCCAACATTCTCCATCAAACAACTTTAAATTAACATTTCAAGTTGAATACTGGAGTTTCAGAGCCAACAAAAGGTCAAATTGAGACATTCTTCTATCCTAAGGCAACTTAGGAGTTCAGGAAGAGATATCTGTGACATTTGTATGAAGGCTGTCCCAGAGACTTTGTAGATAAAACACCAGTGGTGGGACTAGGTGTAATGGCAAGCCAAGTGGGACTTTTTGCTGTTTTTTGTAACAACAGTGCTGCTTGCAGCTGCTGTAGAGGTGTAAGGCCAATGACACCATCACACAGGAGGGTCGCTAGCACAGATTCTTTGATCTGCTTTTCTAAGGAAAGCAACTTCTAAGGGGTTTACAATCTCCCTTTAATTAAACATACATATATCATTCACTGAGTTCAGGGGGAAAAGTCAGCACCCTGAACTTCAGGGAAAATACAAACAGAAATAACAAGCAGAAATTATATAAGCAGAATGAATAACACAAATCAGCAGACAGGGCTTCTGTCTGTCTATAGCAATACATACATAGTTACCAGAGAGAGAAGCACCAACATCTGGGTTTTCAAAGCTGGAGGGCTCTTTAATGGCTACCCAGAGTCTTCTCTGGCCAAATCACACAAACACTCTTCTAATGAGTGAGCCCCAAAGCAAAATGCTAACTTCAGAGTATATATACTGTTTCCAATCAAGGACTCTTGATTCAATCAGACTCTTGATTCAAACAAAGGCAAGACTCAATCAAAGGCACTTGATTGCCATAGTGCTGAGAAGCACTCCGAAAGAAAAAACAGCAAAAAATCCTACTATGCTTGCCATTACACTAGGTTGTGGTAACAGAAGTAGCAACAGGAGATCCCAAGCCAGATAGAGAGATTAAGGGGACCTAGCAACTGGTCAGAAAGAAACTACAGGGGACTCTTATGTCAGCGCTGTATACAAAACTTGATGTTGTTTGGCAATTCCATTGTGTACATCCACTTCTATCAAAATTCAAGGACAGGGAGGAACACTTTATGTCAAAAGGAGGGGAAGCCCTTAGGGTCAGTATCACTTCCCAACTCAAGGTACCAAGGACCCTGAGGAGCAGTGTGGATTGTAATCACAAGGGATCAAAGCCCCTTCCTGCATAATGATCAATGTAGACCAGGAGAAAAGTGACCATCCTTCTGCCAAGATCATAACAGAAGACTCCCAAACTCCCAGAACTAGTCCTGAAAACAGCACTTTGTAAAAGCCTGAAGCTTGAGACAATGCCCCTCAATTCTTCCAACCCTATGCTGGGAACAGAGTATAACAATGACCTAAAGAACTAAATCAAGAAATAGGGTGGAAAAGTGAGCAAACAACAACAACAAAAGAACCTAATGATATAAAATTTAACAGCTACCATATTAAATGAGCAGAAGGATTGGAAGATGACATTCCAGGAAGCAAAGGAACTGGGATTACAACTAAGAATAACCTATGCAGCAAAACTGCAAATAATCCTTCAAGGGACAACAATTGATATCTATGAAATAGAAGACTTTCAATCATTTCTAATGCAAAGACTAGAGCTGCAGAGAAAATTTGACTTTCAAATAACAGATTCAAGAGAAGCATAAAAAGGTAAACGGGAAAGAGAAATCATGAGGGACTCAATAAAGTTAAATGGTTTACCTTTTTATGTGGGAAGATGATAAGTGTGTCCTCTAAGATCTTTATCATTATTATGGAAGTTAAAAGAATTCTAAATAGAAAGGGGATACCAGAGTGAGTCAATTATGTTGCGATAATGTAAAAATTGATAGATGAGAAAGAAGGATCCCCTAGGAAAAGGGTAAAGGAGAGGATGAATGGAGAAAGTTATCTCACAGAAAAGAGACACCTTAGGAAGAGATTTTATAGTGGAGGGCGGTGGGTGGGTGTGCATGTGGCTGAGCAATGATAGAGCTAGCACTAAATTGGCTCAAATTATTATTTATTATTA
>CM053622.1:616626842-616664287 GCA_028646595.1 Phalanger gymnotis | reverse complement strand
AAAAAAAAAAAGAAATCAGAATGAAAGTGGTTGAGAAATGAGAGAGATGAAATGGAGACAATGAGTGTAGACACCTTTTTTTCCCAGAGAGTTTGTCTATGAAAGGGAGTAAAGCTACAGGATGATAGCTAGAGAGGCTGGTAGGGTTAAGTGAGGGTTAATGATGGGAAAGACTTAGATATTTTTGAAAAAGTTTAATTGAATAAGTTAGTAGATTAAGATATATTAAAGATGAAAGAAGGAATGATAATGGGGGAAATCTCCCCACAGGGATGGAAAAGGATAATCTTAGTTGAGAGCAGGGCAACCTTAATCAGGGTTCAGAGTGGAGAGAATGAGGGAAGATTTCAAAAGGTTTTGAGATGTGGAATAGGGTAGGGAAGTGAATTCATATCTGATAATTTAGAAAACTATAGTAGACATGCCTGAGAAATATTTGGAGGAGGTCCATAGAGGAAAAAATAAAAACAGAAGCATAATATAGAGGATAGAGATCTGGCCACAGAGCCAGGAAAATCTAGGTTCAAGATTTCCTACAGGGACATGCTAGTTATAAGACCATGAACATGCCCCTTAATTTCTCAGTGTTCTAGACAACTCTCTTAATGCTGTAAGTTGCAGAGAGGGTGCCAACCTGCATTGGTAAGTTTCCCCATCCTATAGTACTCTATGTCAGTGAATTCACAGGTCCAGTTCCTATCCCAAAGGTATACCTAAATTTTAGTAGAACATTCAGCAAAGTCTCTCCTGCCACCCTGGTAACCAGCCAGAGAGATTTTGGACATATGACTGTAAAGTTAGTGGAGAGTTTGTGGAAAGGTACAAAGAAGGAATGTAAGTGCTCAAAAGATCACATCAGGCAGTTTGTTACTCCCAAATATGCGAGTATGTAGCTCAAGCATGGCTGAGATATGTACATTGGTCAGGCTCCCAGATCTACTGTATTTCTGCCCTTAATGTTTATTGTTGCTGGGCAGACTAATAAGGACCGAGTGGGGGAGGGATTTGAGGAGCCTTCAATCATTGGGTAGGTTTGATTGTAGATTCCAATCCCTGCTCTTCCCCTCACCTTCTTCTTGTTAATCTTGCATATCTGGATTAGAAATTTGCTTGATAGTTTTCTAACTTTGCATTAATTATTGTAAATGTAGCTGACCAAGCTAGTTATTGGATACATGGGAAATTCCCAATAAATAGGTGAGTCAGTCAATAGTTAAACATGGAGTCATTTTTGTCACCTATGTCCTAGCAATAGCCCCCTCCTTACAGATTAATTCAGGATAGTTGAATGACTGAAACCAAAGAACAAGTATTATTGCATTACTGTCAACTTAGTGGGAAGTTTCAAATGCAGTTATCTATACAAAAGTGATATGTAGAGTCTGAAGGATGATAAAAGATGCGAAGTCTTTGGAAAGGTGGGACTCTGAGGAATATCCTCCCACCAGCTACCTCGAATATCTCTCTCTAGAATTTGGTGTGCAAGAGAAGGAGGCACAGAGACCTGATGGGTTTCACAGTGAGATCCCTATTTTTAAGGATGAAAGGGGATAATCATTATTTTGCAGAATCAGAAGCAGAGTCATTAAGCTCTGGATCCCTCAGTGTATGTGAAGGAGAGTGGGGGATTGTTACTGCTTCTGAAGAGACCATGAAGGATTAAACGATGACTCTACAAGTAAGATCATGGGCTATGTTCAGAGCTTATTTTAGGCAAATTTGGAGGAGATGATAGCATATATGCTCACATTGGACCTTTTTGGTTGTTTTCATTTTTAGTCAGCAGGTTTGATTTTTGTAGAAGTTTATAGCTGTAGTTTTGGTCACTACTTCTCTATCTATATATAATTGCAAATATTTTAGCAAGGAATCAAGTTTTTTTCAGAAGTTTCTTAGGATCTGTTTGTATAAAAGAACAACTATCTTAGCAAATATAGATACCTAAGGTCAAAATGAAAAAAAAATGTCTTCAGCACATAATATGTACAATAAAGACATCTCTTGTTTTGATTTCCCTCTAATAAGTATAGAAATTACAGAACAGTACAATGCCAAATTACTCTGGAAATAATCATTTAGCTGAGTAGACATCTTTAAATGGAAATTGTATATTATATAACTTTAATAGAAACTAAAGGATTTGTGAGATAAATAGGTATAAATTTTCCAGATGGATGTTGACACAGGAAAACAAGAAAGATCCATGGCCCTGAAGTTATAGAACCAAGGATAAAATCCTCTCTGATCTTTACTAATTCAGTGGGCTTTGGCAAATCAATGGACCCTTCTAGACTTCAGTATCTTTGCTTGTAAAATAGGGCAACTAGGTGGCACAGTGGATGGAGTACTGGGGTTGGAATCAGTAAGACTCATCTTCCTGAGTTCAAATTTGATCTCAGACTAGCTGTGTGACCATGGGCAAGACACTTAACCCCATTTGCCTCAGTTCCTCATCTGTAAAATGAGCTGGAGAAGGAAATGGCAAACCATTCCAGTATCTTTGCCAAAAAACAAACAAAAAAACAAATGAGGTTACAAAGAGTCAGGCATGACTGACTAACACTAACCAAACAAGGCAACTGGAGTAGATGACCTCAGAAACTCCTTCTAGGCCTATTATCTCTGATACTATGTCAACTTTTATTTTATTGTGGGACAAAAGATAACACCCCCTATTATGTGTTTTCCCTGTTAAAATAAGGTAGTTTGAATCATTGTATGCATGAGTGACAGAATCAAATATTTTAACTATACTTTGTACTCTACCAATATTTACTAAATGAATCCATGCTGAAGATGATCAAAATTTGGAATATAGGAAGAGACTTTTAAAATGTTTAAAATTCCTGGAAAAAATGCTGTCCAAACACTTTTGGTTTTATGTCATAACTCTCATCTTTTCTCTGCATAGCCTGTTTCCAATATCTGTCTACCCATGTTCTCCTAGGAATTTCTCCCATTTCCTTTCTTCTTCTCTTCCTCCCTCTTTCTACTCTCTTTTTTCCATCTCTCCCTTTTTCCTCAGACTCTTAAATTAATCTTACATGAATGCTAATGTTTTCAATTTTTACAAGAGAATGTATGCTTATATTTACATTGTATATATTTTGCATATACATACATACACACACAAGAATATAATAGGCAGGGTTTGTTTCATTTCTGTCTTTGTACCTTTAGTGCCAAGGATGATATTTCACACTTTATTTTTTCATTCAAAGTCACAAATTCATCAACGACATAACTCTGGTACCAATGAAGATACATAACTTTTCTGTAATTTATATAGTAGTTTTAGTTGCTTGGAAAGTAGGAATTCAAGTGACTTGCCTTCCCATCATCAATATTCAAGGCCAAGCTACCCATAAATACTTTTTACATAGAATCTTAAATGTTTGTTGGATTGGGTTTAATGTTTTAGTTTGATTTATCAAGTAATAGATTTGGCTTTGAATCATTATGGGAAGTTTAAATGGACAAAAAGGAAATAAATCACCAACAGAATGAGTGTGTGTGTGTGTGTGTGTGTGTGTGTGTGTACCAATATCTGATCAAAACATAGCTCTGACTTCAAAATATTTTGAGTACCCAACAAAAATTTAAATAAGCCTAAAAATGTTTTTTAAAAACTTTTATTGTTCGGAATAACTCAACTCTTTCTTAATGGTTGAAAGAAATAATGGTTCTTATTAAGGATGGTGAAAATAGGAAAAAAAGTTCACATTTTCATTATTTGAAGCAATAAATACAATGCTATAACTACTATTAATTCTATGTACATAGTTTGTATTTGAATGAATGCTAAGGTCCAGCAAAAAAGTATTTAATGAAATAAAATACTGGTAAATTAATTCTTAAAAATAAAACTACACCATTAATTTGAGTAGAGGGAATTATCTTTTGTACTGTTTTACTAGATAGTTGTGTAAAAATAGCAATGCCTTATCCATATCGTATGTATGATATATACATATAGGTATGTGTACCTATATGTATGCACATATATATGTATGTACATATGTGCATATACATATATATATATATATGATTTGGATATGTGCTGTATAGATACACAAACTTTTTTGTGTGGAGGGGGGAGTTTCTGAGGGGGAGGGAAAAAATAAAAAATAAAAGCCTTTTTTTACCTTTCATCATACAATTCTAACTGAATAAGACACAAAGTTCTTAACTGCCAAAACAGAAGTTTAACATTTAGAAACATAACATGTAAGAAGATAAGTGCACAAAAAATAACTAACTTCATTGGCTTGATTACATATGAAAATGATGCAAAAATGTTTATAAAAAAACTGGCCTTACAGTGAATCAGCATGAGGTTCTGATGTAAGCATATTGATAAAAGATCAATAATTAATAAGCTGCTCTCATAATGCTGTATTTAGAATAGAATATTCTTTGAAAATAGAACATTTTCTGTAGTCATTTTAAGTTCTGTTATGGCAGTATAGCTAGGTAGTACACATAAATAGATCTGACATTAAAATACATTTTAAAAATCAACATGGCAGTTACAGAATTTGAATCTGCTTCTGCAGAAAAGGCTTGAAACACAAATGAGCTAAACAAAAACAGAAGACCATTTTAATGCACTTTAACCAGTTGGAAGGTCAGAACAGCCTATCTTCATTTATCTGATATCCACTGTTAATTCCATATAACTTGGTATTAGCATAGTCACAACATCTGGATAATTTATAATTCATATATTTACTAGCTAGTTCATTTAGCTAACTTTTTTTCATTTTCACTGACCAGAAAATTTTCCTGGAGCATTTAAAAACAACAATAATAATTATAACAAAAACCCTTCTATATTCAGAAACTCCTGAAGACTAAGAGATTATGAATACTGGTAAGCACCATCATAGCCAAATAATTAGTCATATGCTATTACATTTAACAGCTTTGTATACTTCTCAATCACACAAAATGATTCTTGTTCAAACAGATGTTTACCAGTAAGGTGTACTGGAGAAGAGGAATTTTTGTTCCTCTGAAGTTGAACCAGAAGTTTGCTTTAGTGAAACCAATGTTCTGTTACATAGGAGGTGTATCATTTTTGGGATAATTCTTTCACTTCATCTTATTACTGTAATAGGTTTTCTGTGAACTGTAGTTCCCTAATAATATATACAAGTTTTTTGATGTGTTGTGCTTTTATACAAACTATATTCTATCCAACATATTATGTTAGCTCAGAAAAAAAGCATTTTAAAAGATACCCAAATTGTATTATTCATTTTTAGGTGGAATGCTTTTTAAAACTTTGTATTTTTTTCCATATAACCAACTTCATTAGAATGATGTGTTCCCTGAATGTGAAATTCATAAATGTATAAATTACCTTAGTAAGCTAGCATTTAACAAACATAAAATTCTTCATTTTCCTCTCATTTTTCAGGGTTAGTATGTAAATTTGTAATCAAAAGAGAACAAACATATATAGAACATCCATTACTTAGGCATAACTTCTGAAAGAAAATATCAATATTCCCCCAAATATGCTAACCTCATTCTAAGGTTTTCCACGTGATTACAGTTTTAATTTGTGAAGAATATTTTCATCTTGCACTGATTTTTTTCTTTCCCTCATTATCAAATTTCTGATGCTGGCATCTAGTTGTGTTTCTAAAATATTCCCAAATGAGTTGACCTGGTATAGGTATCCCAGACTCTTATCTTAGCATAATCAACCATGGCACTTCTTGCATTAGAAATCAACTCGCATACACCATCAAGCCATCTAAGTTCATGGACAAAAATGCATTAAAATTATTTACAAGCTAGGTTCTTGAAAATATGTTATAAATTTCACAACAAAGGCTTTGTACAGGCTCCAGAGAAAAGAAGAAATCCTTCATCAAATTTCATCATACAGAATGCATTGATGACTGTCCACATAGTAGAAACTCGAGAGGAAAAGTTTCTATTTACATATACTCTCTATTGACCTGACTCACTCAATCTAGGTTGTGAGGGAGAAAACCTGGTCTACAATCAAATCATATATTCTGTTTGCTGCAATAAATTCTCTGCAGGCCCGTCCTACGCACATTGCCAGTCCTGTGCAGGTCCAGAGCAGGGCTGGGGTGAGTCAGCAAGTGAGCATAGTAGTTCTGCTGTGTCGATATTTCTAGGAATGAGAGTTATTGGCAGCATGAGTACTAGCTCCTCTTCTGACCATTGTTCAGCTGTGGGAAGGGATCATACTGTTTACTGATGCATCAAACTGATGCACCAGAGAGGCTCTTCCACCCTCCGTGACAGGGAGGATATATACATGGAGAACAGTCTCTCAGACCTGAAGAGTAGAATCAAGATTTATGTGCGTGTATGTACTCTTACCAACATATGCTAATGTGCTTATGGGCTACTTTTGTGTCACTCAAGGGAACTAAGTCCCTGTTAGCTAGAAATCTTCTGGCCATAGTCATGAATACAATTCCTTCAGTAATAAGGGTGCAAAAATGATAATAAAGTTTGTAATTCCTCTGTAATCAAGCATAGAAATTTTCTGTTTTAAGAACCACATTTTCCATGTCATGGAAGCTTTTTCCATTCAGTTGTTCACTACCAATGTCATTAGTGTAGCCATGTACATCACTGATGGAAGACACGGTATAAGAAGCTGTGCGAAGGGCATCTGAATTGGAAAAGCTGCTCCCAAACTGGATTCTATATTGATTCCAATGTCTTCTCAAAACTGCTTGAACCTAAACATTCAGACAAAGGAGGAGGAAAGAGATATAAAGAAAAAAAATTATGACATTGTTGATTGATACTCATTTTTAAAAAAGGCAATACATTGAGCATTATGTGTTGAAGTGTACTGCATTCTGAATATAATCTGATTTTTGGAAAATCAACATTAAAACATTTTCTAAATGCTTACTGTCTGCCATACACTAGATATACAAAGAGAAAAACAAAACAGTTGGTGCCCTAAAGGAGTTCACATTTAATTAGAAGAACGGCATGTATGTTTGTAAAAGAGCTTAGCAGAATATCGGGTATATTCTATGTGCTTAATAAATGTCTGTTCCTTTCTGGGGAAATACACTTTATAATTATTATTAAAAAAAATAAAGTCAACTTCTTTTGGTGGTATAGTTGCATTTAGAAAATTGAGAAAAATTTCATGTAGTAACTGGAACTTGACCTAAGGGATTTTCTAAAGAATCTATATGTATTCTAAGAGATAGAAGTGAGATGGGAGTGTATGGAAAGTATGGGAAGACATTCAAAGGATGGTCTTTACAAAGATGGGATTTTGAATATTTTGTAAGAGGAAGAATAAGCAGGCCAATTTGGCTAGGCTAGAGACTATATAAAGGAAAGTAATGAGTAATAACATTGGAAAGGTTGGTGGCACCAAATTAGAAGGGGAATTAAGTTCCAAACAGAGTGACTTATATTTTATCCTAAAAACAATATGGATTCACTCAAGCTTTTTAAGCAGGGGCATGCCAGGCAAATCTGTGTGCTAGGAACATCTCTTTGGCAGCTCTGTGGAAGATAGTTCTGAAAGGGAAGATATGTGGAGAAGAAAGATCATTTAGTAGCTGTTATAATAGTCCAGACGATGAGGCCAGAGATAGAATGGTGTCTGTAAGAGCAGAGAGAAAGGGAAGGATGATAAGGATGTTTTGAGGTAGAACTAAAAAGACTTGGCACATGATTAGAAATGGGGGGGACAGTGAGGGAAAGTGACAATTAGGAGATGAATCTAAATTTGTGAACATGGGTGACTAGAAGAATGGTAGTTCCCTTCAACAGTAATAGGGAAGTTAAGAAGGATAGGTTTGGGGAAAAGATGATGACCCCCTTTTTTGGACACATCAAAATTAAAATGCCTATGGAAACATTTGGTTGGAAGTTCTTAAAAGATGGGTCCACAAAGTGATATGAAACTGGAAAGCAGGAGAGATACTGGGTTATAAATGTAGATCTGGGAGTCCTCTGAAAGAGATGTTAATTAGAATTATAGAAACTGATGAAATCATCATAAGAATATTCAAATGGAGATATTTCTTTTTATTTATTACAGATGATGTTGTTGGTAGACTAACACCAAAAAGATATCTAATAATTATTTAGACATTCCTTTTAACTTTTATTTTTCAACATGTAAACATGTTTTGGTGGCATCTGCTTTAGACATAGCTCTATGGTCCATCAAGCATCTACATGTAAATTAATTATACAGATGATTTTAAATATTCAAATGGCTGATGTTTTATTAGGAAAAAAAGCTAGGTGGTTAAATGTATGATAATTATTGTTCTGAAGGTTCTGTTACAAAATTTAATAACTTAATACTTTTATCCTGATTTTTGTGGAGCCAAATGACAAAAATAAGTGCTAGGAAACCATTGTGACTTCAGAATAAAATAATTTATTTCCACTTAAAATTGCTTTGACAGGCATTGTATCTAAAGAACAATGCACGTATTGAATCACTATTTTTGCAACATTTACTATATTATGGGATCTAGAATTCTAGATAGGTGTAGGGAATTCCAACTTTTGAGAACTTTGATATTAGTTCAAAGTAAGCAGAATTATATAGTATATTTATAAATTACCTTTTATATATTTTGTTTATGTTTATATGTTTGCCTTCTGGTTTATTTTCCTGATAGAATGTAAATTCTTGGAGGCTAGGACTATTTCATTTTTGTCGTATTCCTACTGCCTAACATTGCATGGCATATAGCAGATGTTTAATAACTGTTGGTTTATTTTTCAGAAATATGTCAGCTAGATGTTTTGGAAAATTGGCTTTGAGGAGGAAAATCAATCTAAATGGCAAATATTTAGAGTAGAGATGTCAAACATATTAGTACATCCTGAACCAGATCGAAATGTAGTTCCTATCTGATTTTAATTACTTTAGAAAGTCATTTAACATTTCAGTGCCCCTTGATAATTCTGTAAAACTCTTAAGTTGTTGACTTCTTTGGTACAGTGAATTTACTCACCAGAATGAAATCACACGTATCAGGCAGGCAGGCAGACAGGCAGACAGAGAGATAGATAAATAGATAGACAGGCTAGATAAAGTGGGAGAGGGAAGGTTAAAAAAGGTGGAGAGCTATTGAGCTAAAGGCTAAATAGTAGACCGTAAGATGGAAAGCAAAAGGGACCAAGTAAAGGCTTTTTTGTGCAGAGGAATGACATGATCGTAATAGCAGAAAATGAATTGGCAGTTATGCCTTCGTGTTACAGCAGAAAGCTAAGAAGAAAAGAGGTCATCAAGATTAGGAATGACTCATGCACAAATGTGAAGTTTTATCTGTGGAAATTAAGGGGACAGATTTGTGAGATGTGAAGAACTGAAGGTTGTGCCAGCAGCTTTGCTCAAAGATTCATATGGTATTGCAATTTCCAATGGCCAAATTTATTTAGGGCATACTGCAACATCGTAGTATTTTTGTCTCTTTTTTGTATATAGGTAAAATCTAAGAGGATTTGGGGGAGGTGGTGTTAACATATTTATCTTGAATATATTCCTTAGTATTAGACTTTCAAAATGAAGCAATTTGGGATTTGTAGTCACTAACATTCAAAAAATATTTTTGGATGTGTAGGTAGGTATAATGCTTGGTGTTGTCACATATACAGTCTACAAGCATTTTTTTTAATCAGCAATTGGGTTGATTGTATTTTGAACAAAATAAAAAGATTAATGGACTAAAAAAAGTGATGGTCACACAGTTACTTCTCTATAATGTTTCATCATACAGAAACACAAGACAAATGTTTGCATCCATGTATTGTCTATTTGGATTTGATAGTTTTATGTTTATATGTTTATATATGAGCTTTCTAATCTGTTTGATTATCTTCAGTCATAATCTCTGACAACCCAGTGCCCTCATTACCCTTACTTTCAATGGCTCTTATGGATTTTAATAATCATAATTTGAACTTTGTTAAAAAACAAAGAACTCCTGCTCTTCCCAATCATATGCTGTGTCTGCCCTTCTCATTTACTAGTCAGACTGAGGATTTTGACTACTCTGCTGCCTCTGCATATAAGAACCAACATAGAGCTAAATGATCTAATGTGATGCATCAGAAGAGTATGAAGTTTGAAAGCCCTTGAGTCCCTTTTGCTGTCTTTTAGCCTTCAAAAGGAAATACATACATAATAAACACAGGCACACGCATGCACATATATATATACATATATATATATATATCACAATCCTGACACACAAGTATATAACCTTCATACATACATATATATATATATAACACCTACAGCATAATTCTCATATGTATATACATAACATCACACATAACATAGCCCCATATGTATATACATACGCCATATACATGTTCACACATGTATATGTGTGGGTTATAGTGTATCTATATATGTATATGTATCTTTTGCATATGTGTATATAATGAGGGTTATGTGTAAGTGTGTATATATATTATATATATATGTATGTATGTATGTAAGGTATGTGTTGTCTCTATACTACTCAATAAACTCCAGTTACTCCCTATTAAGTGTAGGATCAGATACAAACTCTTTGGTTTGGAATATATAGCCTTTCGCAATCTAACCACAATTTATCTTTCCAGGTTTATTTTATATGATTTCTCTCCATACAATCTACCATTCACCCAAACTGATCATCTTGCTGTTCCTTACAACATCCTATATTCCAATTCTGTCCCTTTGCACCAGCTGTGCCTTATATCTGGCATCTACTCTTGCCTTACCTCTGCCTCTTGCCTTTGCAGCCTATCCTTGTGGCAATTTCTATGTAGCACCTTTCCTCATTCCCTCAGCTAGTAGAATCTTTTTACACAATTACTTACAAATTTTATAGACATACATGTTTATATATATCATCTCCCACTGTGAGAGAAGAGATTTTCCCCTTTTTCTCTGTGTCTCTAGCACTTAAAACACTACTAGGCACATAGTAGGTGCTTAATAAATATTTGCTGATTTTTTTTTCTTTTTCTCTATAGCTAGGGCTCTCAAATGTTGGGGGCTGCCTATGCCTCTCTGGACCATCAATATCCATGCTGCTAGCAACTCTACTCATGTTATAAGTACAGAAGCTTAAGGATAGTCACAACTATGTAAATAGCATGTGTAACTTTCCCTGTATCTTTTTAGACTACAATATGAACCATACCTTGTCCTGCCCTCTACTCATGTCCTAGGGAAGGCAGTATCTCCTGTAGTGTGACTCAAGTGGCTTGTTTTTAGGGGAAGGTAAGCAATGAAGCCATTTATGTGCTTCTGGAGCTCTTGGCTACCCCAGTAGTGAGGTGCTTCACTCACATTTTTTTTGTAAGAACACTTTTTAAAAAAATAATATGATGCTTCCTCTAAAATTCCTGATTCACAGGTAAGTTGTTAAAAATAAATGGTAACAATTTCTTATTGAAATGTTTGGTGTTTCACAATTTGTATTCATGCTGTCCAATTAATTTTTAAAAGCATAGGTTCTTAATCTTTTTTTGTCTCATGGAGCCAAAGGTTAGTGAAAATGAAATATATTTTTATTCAAGTTCATGAAATCTGTAATATCTAGAGAGGACTCTTGGGAATCTGCGAACCTCAAGTTTTATAGAGGCCTGTTTAACAAAAATAATTTTGTATTCCTTTATGTAAAAAATGAAAGTGAATATTAGAAATCGTAGATACCGTACCTCACCATTAAAAAAGCAGAAAATTGTGGAGACCAAAAGACCCTGTAAAATAAAAAAAAGTTCACTTAATTTCATTAACAATAAAATTAAATAATTATTGAACAAAATGTATGACAATCAAGATATCCAAATGAGAATGTTTTTAGAGTAAGAAATATATCAAGTCCTAATCTAATTGAATTAGAAATATAATAGGTTGTACAAAAATATTTATAGCTGCTCTTTTTGTGTTGGCTAAAAATTGGAAATAGAAAGAATGCCCATCAATTGGGTAATGGCTAAACAAGCTGTGATATATGATTGTAATGGATGATTATTGTGCTATAAGAAATGACAAGCAGGATGATTCCAGAAAGACCTGGAAAGACCTACATGAACTGATGCAAAATGAAGTGAACAGAATGAGGGGAACATTATACACAGTAACAGCAATATTACATGATGAAGAATTGTAGATGACTTAGATATTCTCAGCAATACAATGATCCAAGACAACCCCAAAGGATAAATGATGAAGCATGCTATCCACCTCCAAAGAAAGAAATGATACTGTTTGAATAGACTAAAGGATGTTATTTTTCACTTTCATTCTTTATCTTTCATCTGATTCTTCTTGCACAAAATGACTAATATTGAAATGTTTTACATAATTGCACATGTATAACCTATATCTGATTGTTTACCATCTCAGGGAGGGGAGCAGGAGAGGGAGGAGGGGAGAGATGGAATTTGGAACTCCAAACTTTAAATACAGCAAATTTTAAAAATTGTTTTAACATGTAATTGGGAGAAATTATATGTACATATATAGAATAGTTGATAATTTTTTAAAAAAGAAATATAGTAGGACTCTGTACAATATATAGTTATCATAAAATTCACCATTTTATTGGTATAAGTAATAACATAGCTAGAATTTATATAGTGCTTTGAAATGTACCAAGCATTTTACATGTTATCTTATGTGCTCTCTCCACCAAGGCAGATTACAGCCTTTTAATTCTTAATAAATTGTCTTCAAAAGTTGCTTTGGCCAAAATAATTAAAAAATCTCATGGCCAATCTTCTGGGAATATGTTTTTCTAAAATTGGCGATGGTGGCCCTCTGATGACAGATGGCCCTGAGCCAGCATATGATTCCTTTCTAACTAGGAAAAACCTGCCAGACCTTGTTTTTGAGCTTGAGAACCCAAGGTCAACTCAGGTCATGTTGAGACACTGGAGGACTAACTATGTGGTCAGTCATGCAAAAAGTGAGGCAATATTTTAAATGCTTTAAAAGCAGGCTTCCCAAGGTAATTCTGTCCACTTCTGGGTGATATAAGCTAGATAAAGCTCTATCTTTGCTACTCTGTCTGCCGAAAATAAATAAATAATATGAAAACCATAGAAAAGTCTCCAATCTCCAAACAGAATTATTTTTACATATATCAACGAGCCTTTTCTTAAACTTAGGTAGTGAGTAGATTGATGTTAAGTCATATACGAGAAGGAATACCTCCTATTGTTTTATTCCCTTTGATGTCACTAAATTAGGTAAATCAGATACTTATGAAGGTCCCAGTGGAAGGTTCTGAAATATAGATCTATGTGGGGTTTGGGATCCAGATAGCCCATATACTCAGGTATTGCCTTGAAAATGAGGTGGTATCCTCACACTTGACTCCTTCCCAACACAGTTCTACATGACTTCAAAGTGGCAAAGAATTTTGTCAGAATTTCAAGCAAATAATAAATCTTTTCATTGCATTCCTAAACCAAGGATACAATGTGGGAAGAGGCAGGGTGAGTTTGACCTCTCCTCTATTTTGCAGAAATGTTATTCCATAACACAAAGGGGCAAAAATGATAGTAACGATACTGCTGAGAAAAGAAAAGAATTGGAAAAAAGAGGATATGCTCAACTATACAATTTCATAGAAGCCAAAATACTGGAAAATGAATGAAGACTGTAGATAGATGGTATGGATTAGCAATTATGATGAATTATTGTATAGAAGAGATGCTAACAAATCCCACAAGGGCCTTGTACCTGGTAATGCATGAGGATATGCATAATATAGTCATATATTTCTTCAGCAATTAGTCCTCCTGGTCTCCAAGGAATTAGCACAAATTCAATTCCAAGCAGTGGTACAAGAATGAGGGTTGCTCTCACTGCTTTCATGTATAGATTTGACTCTGCCTGGTGAGTGACTTTTAACTTGGTGATGAGGACACGCACAATGTTCAACAGGAAGAAGAGGTTCACCTAGAAGGGAGAAAATGAAATTTTGATAAGTTACCTAGTGCATAACACGTGTATCATTTCTTAATTCACACTGAACTGATTTTACCTATGGAGGACCACAGATCCAATACATTACGCATACTTTACTGCCTTGATAAATGAGAATGTGTTGGGTCCAGGGCTTCCATGCAATGACGTGAATGTATAAATTAAAAATCCATTAACAAAAAAGGATGAATGATTCTAAAGGAACATGAAATCCTGGTAGAATGCAAACATCTGAAGATTTTCTTTTAAATTTCAATATTTGTCATGCTTCATTTTAAGATTCTTTTTGATTGTGAGCTTATAGATCCTACATTCATCTGAAACCCAAAAACCTGGGGGCATGTTCAGGTCAAATCATGCAAAATTATCTTTAATAGGCATCAACAAAGTCCTTTTTAACAAGAAATACATTTCATACATATTGAACAAAATTTAATCAATAGAGCTAATGAGAAGCTATTGAGGAAATTTTGGGTAGAATTCTTCCATTTGCCCCACACCTCCCCTACTAAAAGATTTTGGCTTTCTCTTCTTGTATCCATTTACTTTATTCCCACTCCTTCCATATATCACTGATCAATTATTCCCAATACCAATATTAAAGGCCCAGTTAATTGTTTGTATCCAGAAGCGCAATATACAAGCACATGGGCATATTCACATCCATACAGTAATTGGGAAAACAACCATGGTAATATTTTATGTGATGTGGGGGAAAACTATGTAAGACATAGCATGGTAGTGCAGAGAGTGTTAAACTTGGCATCAAGTGGCCTGGACTTAAATTCTCACTCATAAACTCTTTGTCTATATGGTCATTGGCTGATCAACCTCTTGATCAATTTCCTTATCTGTGAAATGGGAATAATATTTGTCCTAATGATATCAGTAGGTTGCTGTGAAGAAAATCACTTCAGAAACTTTAACAAAAATATATATAAGAGAGAGTTCATAGGATCATACAGGTCATTCAGTCCAAATGCCTAATTTTGCAAAAGATGAAACTGAGAGGTTGAGACTTCTTACTGGTGAAATTTACTATTTTAAAAAAGACACTGAAAAGAGATGAGGCATAAAAAATTACCTCTCTGTCCTCATAGAAGTTGAGATAACACATACAAACAACAGGCTTCAGTGGAAATGCCATCATGAAAAGTCAAATGCTCATAAATAAAATCATATTACTACTAAAGACAAAAGTAGAAAAAGTCCTTAAGAGAAGTGTAAGAATTAAATATTGCTATCTCACCACTTTCAATTTATTACCTTTTCTAAGCATATACTGTAGCGGACTTTGTTTTATAACTCAATGGAAAATATTACTCCCCAATAAAGGGTACAAGACAAAGTGATCTCACATATCAACTTATAAATAAACAAATGAAGAATAATAAACTTGACGCATTTTATGTAAGTGCCTTAACTAATGTCCTTTATTAAAGCAATGGTAGAAACTTGGCAATTTCTGTTGCTGCTCTGTGAAGGGGGAAAAAAATCAGAGTTGCAGATCCATCTTCCTAGTTAAGAAATTGCTTTTTTGAAAGAACATGGGATTATAGACAGGGGTAATGACAAGTTTATTATGTAAACTAACCTTGAGAATAGAATTAGTATTGTCTTCTAACTTATGAATCAATGTGCTAGATTTAGTCTGAAAATATTCCCCTGACAATCTCTATGTAACATCAATTTAAAGATGTCAAGTAATTTCACTCTGTTGCCCTGTAAAAGCACTTCTATTTTAAAAAGTGAAGAAACTAGAAGTGGAAATGTAATTACCAAAAGAAATGCATTCAAATAAACATACATTTGGGCACAAACCAGTAGAAGATGAAAGCTGACAGAACATCAGGAGAAGATGGAAAATAAATAACCTTTACAATGCTATTTATTATGTTGTAAGATATGTGAATTTTTCATGCAAATGATAGAGAGCAATGTGGTATTTGAAACATGAATTATTCATATAAAATCTTCAAACTTTTCAGTATTTTGAATAGGAAAAAGGAAGCTCCCACATAATTTTCTACCATAGTGAAAATCAGTTCCACTCAACCAAAACACATTATTGGCTGATTTAATCAGTACTTTGTAACAAGAATGTGGGATGGAATTTTTTTCTTTTTTTTAAATTATTTTTTTTATTTTTAGTTTACAACACTCAGTTCCTCAAGTTTTTGAGTTTCAAATTTTCTCTCCTTCCTTTTTCTCCTCCCTCCCCCACCCCAAGATGGCATGTAACCTGATATAGGTTCCACATATACCTTCACATTAAACTTATTTACACAATAGTCAGGATGTAAAGAAGAATTATAACCAATGGAATGAATCATGAGAAAGAAGAAACAAAACCAGAAAAGAAGAAAAAAAAGAGAGAGGAAATAGTTTGCTCCAATGTGCATTCAGACTCCTTAATTCTTTCTCTGGATAGCTTTTTCCTTCATGAGTCTTTTGGAGTTGTCTTTGAACCTTGTATTGCTGTGAAGAGCCAAGTCTATCAAGTTAGTGATCACTGATACCATGTCTGTAATCATGTATGTTCTCTTGGTTCTGCTCCCTTCACTCAGCATCAGATCACATAAGTCTTTCCAGGTTGTTATGAAATCTGTCTCCTCGTTTCTTATGGCACAATGGTATTCCCTTACATTCATATACCACAACTTATTTAGCCATTTCCCAATTTATGGACATCCCTTTGATTTCCAATTCTTTGCCACCACAAAAAGAGCTGCTATAAATATTCTTGTACATACAGTTCCCTTTCCCATTTGTGTGATCTCTTTGGGATACAGCCCTAGAAGTGGTATTGCTGGGTCAAAGGGTATGCACATTTTTTTAGCCCTTTGGGCATACTTCCAAATTGCTCTCCAGAATGGTTGGATCAGTTCACAACTCCACTAACAATGTAGCAGTGTTCCAATTTTCCCACATCTTCTCCAGAATTTATGATTTTCCTCTTTTGTCATGCTAGCCAATCTGACAGAAGAGATGTGGTACCTAAGAGTTGTTTTGATTTGCATCCTCTAATCGATAGTGATTTAGAGCATTTTTTTGTATGACTATATACATATATATATATATACATATGCATATATATATATATATATATACATCTTTAATTTCTTCCTTTGAAAACTGCCTGTTCATATCTTTTGACTGTTTCTCAATTGGGGAATGACTTGCATTCCTATAGATTTGACTCAGTTCCCTGTATATTTTAGAGATGAGGCCTTTATCAGAGACACTGATTTTAAAGATTCTTTCCAAATTTTGTGCTTCTTTCCTAATCTTTGTTGCATTGGCTTTGTTTGTACAAAACCTTTTCAATTTGACATAATTAAAATTATCCATTTTGCATTTTGTAATGCTCACTATCTCTTATGTCATGAATTCTTTCCTTTCTCATAAATCTGATAGGTAAACTATTCTTCACTCTCCCAAATTGCTTATATTATCAGCCTTTATATCTAAATCATGAACCCATTTTGACTTTATTTTGGTATATGGTGTAAGATATTGGTCTATGCCCAGTTTCTGCCTAGGAACATTTTTTTTCACATAAAGGAGCACCTTCCCCCACCCCCACACACAACTACATTTGAAGGAAATTATGATTTTACTGGTATTAGAAGCTCTCCTGTGAGATTGCATCTACTAATACAAATCTGCAACCATTTTGAAACATGGACTGTTACATATCCCAGTTGCCTGGGATACTGAGAGACTGAGTGACTTACTTATCACATCGTCAGTATGTGTCAAAGGCCTCATTTGAATCAAGATTTTCCTCCATCCTAGTTCCACTATCCAACCACATTGCCATGCTGCCATATTTCCCCTTTAAATTCCTAAATTATTTCCTTCCTTTGAAGAAAGCAGTCTCAGAAAAAGCTCTTTCATATAACTGCATTATCTTGTCATATTTTTTCATTATTCAAAATTTATATCAGCTGTACTTTTTGAATTTTGGTATCTTGAAACTCAACTTACTTACGTGACAATTTTCCCCCCGCAATAAGAGGAATTCCTTAAAATCACGTTGCCCTCCAAAAAGTTTTCAGCTCTATTTTCCCCTATTAGTATAATATTGTATTCTTTGGTATGAAAAATCAGGCCATGCTTAGTTGGCTGTGAAAAATATGAACTGGCAGGCTAACTAACTGCCTGAACAATGAAAGCTTCACTCACACAACTACAAAAAAGATAAGTCATCTTTCATCTTCATTATGTGTGTCTTTTTCAGTAAACAAAGAAAACTATATATTTTTTGCTTTCACTTTGCAGAAAATCTCCCCACTTTAATATCAGACTCATCATGAATAAATATTTGCAAGTAAATTTCTAGTATATAGAGCAATGCACATCCTAGGAAAATAGAGAAACCATGCCTAGGAAAGTTAGACAAATAGGAACAGCAGACTTATAAGCTGATAAACTGACTAGACCTATAAGCGCAGTAACAAAGATTATTTCCTTCAAGCTTTTGTGGAATGTTTTCATTGCCTTGATAAAGATAAACAAGGACTAGTCTTTTGCTGTAAACATCATCATCATCAAAGTTTATAGTACTGAAAGTACTATATGAAAGTGTAGTATAGTGCAAAGTATTTTATACACACAGACACACACACACACACACACATATTGTACCATTTGATCCTCACAACAACCCTGTGAAGTTGGTGCTATTGTCTCCTTTTGTTAGTTGAGGAAACTGAGGCATGGAAGGGTTAAGTAGCATGTCCAAGTTCCCACAGCTGATGGAGCTGTTCCAAGTTCATTTCTTACCCCAGCTGCACTGCAACAAGGTTGGTTGGGTATATTTGGGACTGAGGAAAGAAGTTATCTTTGAACCCCAAATAAAGCTAGTGGCATTAGTAGTTATATTGATTATCTTAACTACTCACTTTAGTTCTTAATTACGTACTTCATTTTGCATTGTTAATTATTATATTGTTATCTGTGCTTCTGATGTCTCCAGTCATTTTGCAAGTTCTTGAAGGCCAAGGACTATGCCTTAGATTTTTTCTCTATTTTCCTCAGTGTCTATCGTGCACATAATTGTACTTAATAGATATGAATTGAATGACTTAATGTATAACTTAACCTTATGACCTTCAACAAGTCATTTTATCTCTCTGGTCCTTAGTTTCTCTGTCTGTGAAATTAGGAGGGTGGATTAGATGACCTCTGAGATCCCTTATAGCTCTACATCTATGGTACTATGAATTCAGCTGGATTCCATTAGGGACTATGTTAGTGAATTGAATTTTCCTTGGTAAGTAAATGAATGAGTTGTGCAAACAATGCAGCCAAGTAGGAGCGATTAGGGAATTGATAACTCTTTCTCCACTTTCAGTGAAGAAGAGCAGTACCCTATCCACCTTTGCCTACCCGGGAGACACATATTTGTATTTAATATATGTGTACACACATATGTTTGTGATATGTGTATATATATATGTATATATAGATATATATAAGACATATATATCTATATCTTACATGGTTATTATGGCATCATGGTGTAAGTGGAAAGAGACAGAGCTGAATTTGGAGTCAGTGGCTTGGATTTGAATTTTAGCTCCAACACTTACTAGCTGTGTGACCCTGAACCTCTCTGGGACCCAGTCTTCTCATTTGTAAACTAGGGATAGCAATTCTTATACTTCCTAACTTGTAGAGCTATTATGAGAAAGGGATTTATAAACATTAAAAAAGTACGTAAAATGTGGAATAGTACTATTTAGTCATGAAGGTTATCATGCTACATCTTTTTGTCTCATAGATCAATGATGCTATCCCCTTAATTTTTAAAGACTGCCATTGATTTAAATACATGCCAACTTGTTGGGCATTATTAAATCTCTATAGAAGAAATCTTTCTGGGAATTTTCAGATTTTGCTATCTAAATACCTCATGTTTTTCATTATTTGAAACTCCGTATCTCTTTCGATACAAGTAATGCTTTTATAACCTATAATTACATTTCCTTCTGTGATATCAAGAGATAAAATAGTAATTACATATGGATTGTAGGAACTGGAGCTGCCCTATAAAATGAAAAAAAGAGTATAAAATATAACCAAGTTTTCTTACCACATGTAAATGTCCAGTTAGAAAACTGCTTTTTAAAAGGTTGTTTACTTATTGAATGCTATAATGATAAACTAAGGAAAAATTTCATTAAACACAAACATAATTTTAAAAATATTTTTTAAAAAATGTATTACTCTTTAAATTAGGAATGTATGTTAAAGACTAGAAAAAAATGAATCAACTGAGAATTAAAAACAAGACAAGCTATAAAACATACCAATAAAGCTGCACAAATTGGACCATGGATGATGTACAGGAGATGGGTATCAGAACTGATCCAGCAGCTGGGGAAAAAAGAGAAATGAGTGCCAAAGATTCATTTGCATGGATTCATAGTAAAAATCTGAAAGAAACATTGCCTTACTTGTCATTATAATATAAACTTCTTGCAATAGCATGTAAACAGGCAGGTATCAGTGGGAATCCTGTCAAGATAAAAGAAAGAAAGAATTTGAAGAGATGACTTTTCACCTGAATTTACCTTCTAAAATGGATATATCTATAAAGCAAGGCTAAATTACAGAAAGCACTAAAGGAAATCAAAAAAATCTTTGTCAAGAATCGTCTGTCCATTCCAGGCATCTGGTACTTCCACCGTGTTGTCTTATAAAAGTAGCTTTCTTTGTACATGCTTTTGTACATCTCCTCATCCATCACCTGGCTACACTACTTTGGGACTTCTCTGATTTCTCCATGATACTCTCCCATTGGGTACCCTCTCTATTCCCCTCCTCCCATTTGGTGTAGTAGTTCTTCAATTTTTAACTAAAAATCAAAAAGAGATTCACCAAAATTAAATCAAGGAGCTTTAAATATAAAAGATATATTTATGTATTGGAGATGCCATTATGTCTGAGGCTCCCCAAATGAATTGTATTGCCCTAAATAATAAAGAAAGTATGGTTTGCCACCCCTGAAACAACTCTTATAATACTGGTCTTGGGGGATAAGGCTAACAGTTCTCTATAGTCTGTTAAAATTGTGAGAAAAGAATAATCCACTATAAACTGTTATAGTCCAATAGTGGTTTTGCTTTGATATTAAAATGGTCATGTTGGGAGCAGGTAGGTGGTGCAGTGAGCAGAGCATTGGCCCTGGAGTCAGGAGGACCTGAGTTCAAATCTAGCCTCAGATACTTGACACACTTACTAGCTGGGTGACCTTGGGCAAGTCACTTAACACCAATTGCCTTGCCTTCCCCCCTCAAAAAGAATTAAAAAAAATAAAATGGTCATGTAGTGGAAAGAACCCTGGCCTTTGAATCAAGAGTGACTGAGATTCAAATTCTGCCAATTATGCTTACTAGATAAATAATGAGGTGCTTTCATTTAACCTAATCCTCAGATTCCTCATCTGTAAAAGGAAGATAATTGCTCTAACTCCCTGAGAGTTGTCGTGATGATGAAATGAGATATACTTTGCTAAATATTTTGCAAATCTTAAAGTGCCATGTATGCTAATGACAAGAAAGTTGGCCATGAAGGGCTACTTCTGCCACAGAAACTCCTGGAACTGTCTCCTGTAGGTATAAGGTGGTTGGGCTCTGGCTTAGTAGAAGGAATCCTTCTCCGCCCCCCCCCATTACTCTTTGAAGTATTGAGCATCTTCGTTATTGCTTGGAATACAAGGAATTATGAAACACAAATTGTATCCTCAAGATGCTTATAATATCATCACAACTCTAAGGCAGTAAGTCAATAGACATTTATTGAATACTCATTATGTTCCAGGCACTGTTGCTAAGAGCCGAAGATGCAAATATGAGAGTGTCCTTGCTCTCAAGGAGTTTTTAATCTAATGGAGGAAGCCAAAACACCAAAAGACTGAATTTTTAAATAACAAATTTTATTTAAATATTACAATATTTAAATCTTTAAAACTGCACTAAGACTTTTGGGACACCTGTATAACTGTTGGTATTACCGATATTTCCTAATGTAATTTTCCTGAAGAAAGAACACAACACATTTCAGATAGTCTATTTATTTGTTCATTTTTTTTACCACTGGAGTAGTTTAAGGGTACATAGATTATTTACCTAAATTAAATACACATACATATTATTATATTTACTTAATAATTTAAAGCTTTAAAACTACATTAAGACTTTGGGGGCATCCTGAATAATAGCTGGCATTTAGATAGAACTTTAAGGTTTACAAATTACTTTGCAAATTGTATCATATTTTGTTATCACAATAACTCTAAAATGAATATGATTCAAATCACAAAAGTTGCTGAAGATCTTATATAAATAAAATTCAAGTTGAAATAAAGATTGGTAGGGTAGTTACCCAAAGCAATTTAACCATCACAGGATTAGTAGTCTCAATATTATAAAATATTCTAATTATTATTCCTACTTTTGAAATATGCCAACACTGTATTTTTATGTTTTAGTAATATAAGAGTAAATGGAATTTGGGAGTAATAAATATTTGCCTTCCTCTATTCTTTTTCAATTTTCTTGCTCCCATTCAAAGAATTGCTTGACTTCCAAAAACAAATATCTACTGACTCAGATGATTAAAATTAGAGCTAGAGTTCAACTAAACAAGCATTTAACATGAACTCCTACGTGGAGAGGAACCTTTGAATGTATTTAGTCTAGGCTTTCTGTTTCTCATTTAACAGATATGGAAACATTCCTCTAAAGGTCATGTGACTTGTCCAAGTTCACCAACTAGTCACCAGCAAGTCAACTGTCCTGCCTTGTAGACCAATATTCTTTTTATTTTATTTCAATGCCCTTGAAAATGAGCATTCCTTAATGCTTTATAAAACATAAAACTTTTTTAACAAAAATAATTTTTTGGTTCTGCAAACTAACAGTCTTTATTTCAGTAAAGGTAAACCAATATATCCACATTGTGATAAAAGAGGGTATTATCCAATGATTTCTTACTATATAAGAAAAATAATAACAAGAGACACTTTTGATATGGTTTAGACTAGGTAGACTGATTTTCCTAAGTTCAAATTTGGCCTCGGACACTTACTAACCATATCATCTTGGACAAGTCACTTAACTCTGTTTACCTCTGTTTTCTCTTTTGTAAAATGACCTGGAGAATGGAAAAGCAAAGTACTCCATCATCTTTGCCAAGAAAACCCTCAAAAGGGTCACAAAAAGTGAGACAGGACTGAAACAACTCAGCAACAACAATAGCAATAAGATTAGATGGCCTCTGAGTTCACTTATAATGTTGAAATTGTATGATTCTGTTTCTAGGTCAAGCTGTTTTTATTTACCACCATAAACCAATAGAAACACATCTGAATAATTCCCTACTATGTGTATAAATATAATAGTTAGCAAACTGATGAAACAATGCACAGTGGGGAGTATAAACAGGAAAATGTGCGTATGTATACACTGTACCTACCCCAGCCAAGAAGATAATACCAGAGCAAGTGCTGCTTCTCTGCAAACACAGCCACTACAATGAGTGTATGTAGATAAATGCCTTCACAAAGCATCCAAAAATAATTGCATCCCAACAGATAAAGGTGGATAAACTGGGATATTTTACAACTCACCTGTTTGACAAAGAAATATATTAATTATAATAAGGAAATAATAATTATAATTATATGGACTCAAAACTACATATATTTTCCATGTATATCAGGGATTTTCTAATTTCAGATTTGAGATAGTGTACTAATCTACTAACTTTGTACTATATTACTCTATATGTACATATGTTATGTATAATTATGTTCTATAGTACTGATATCTAGCATATATACTAAAACACATAGAGTACTTAGTATACTATTAAATATTATACTAAATACTACATAAGTGTTTAATACTTACATTAATTACTTAGTATGGTACTCCTACTAACAACTACATATATTATTGTAGTAAATGTATGTTTAGCAATCAATGAGATATATATATATATAATTCAAAAAATGATCATTTTTATAATAGATTATTATACAGTTATACTTAGAGGACTTCTTATTTTATTCTCATGAGCAGAGCCTATATCAACTCAGACCACCAGCTATGTCTAGTGTAAGATTTTATGAATTACTAGTCTCAAAACCTTCTGGTGTCCAAATAGGTAACAATCTTCTATAGACTCAGTTAAATTAATCCTCAGATGATAGCTATGTGGTTTGTCACTAGATTCATATTCACTACTTAGGTACAAGAATGAAGTTCCCATTTGCTAGTGTTTTCAAATTCTTGTCAAGTAATTTAGTTATAATTCTATATTATATATAAATATATTATATAGTTAATATATTATATTTTAAAATTAAATTTGGTCATATTAATGTTGAGAGGCATCATGATCTAGTGAATACAAAGCTGAGATAAGAACTAGAAAGATTTGAATTCAAGGCCTAACTATGGGTTGTCCTGGCTATGTGACCTTGGACAAGTCCCTTAACTTCTCAGTGCTCTAGGCAACCCTTTATAAGTTAAAGAGAATGTGTCAACATGCATTGGTAGGTAAAATTTCCTCCCCTGAAAGTGTCTTATACTAATGAAATAAAAAGTTAGGTCTCTATCTTTATTTCATCTTGATACATAAGTATCTGTTTTCATGTTTTGGAAGATGCATCATTGAGGAGATTTTAAAAGAATATCTTATGATTACCAGTTGATCACGATGATAAACTTGATCTGTGCGAAGTTATTAAAATAATTTCAATATTAAATAAGACAAGCATGTTCCATTTTTCTAGAGTGACTGGCTATGCTCATATGAAACTGAAAATACTGAAGAGTTTAAAATGTCTTTCTACAATAGAATGTCATCTCAGCAACATGTCAAAGAATGGATTGGACTCTTGAAATGAACACATCATAGCTAATTTGTTAATATACAGAGATAGTCTAATGTACTCCATAATTCCAGGAAAGAATTATTAACTAAGACTAGTGTGTGAGTGTGAGCTACATTTTTTTTTCATTTTTTAAGTTAACTCCTGTGCGGAAAGTCCATTCACCAATGCAAATCTGTAGTTTGTAGACTTAAGAGAATTCCTTGATTCATTCTTAAAATGTGTCAAATAATACAGAGGCCAGAATTCAACTCAGGCTATCCTGACTCCAAGGCTCTTCCTTGATCTAATACACGGATTCTCTTTGGTGTTTGATGTGATATAAAAATAACAACACAATTCTAAAATCTAAAATAGTAGCTATGCTTGTAAAATGAATTAACTTAGTAAAATGTTCAGATAATTGAGATAATGGTGTTTTTTTCCATTTGGATAACTTAATTGTTTCAGTATTCAATTTTACTTATTAGTACACATTTGTCCTCATATTGGTAAGTGAATACAAATATTCTCTGTTTCTTAGCTTTTTAAATATATACAAATTTAACTATATGTATACAATTAGCCATGTGTACACATACATAATTATCCCCCATAAATAAAATATCCAAATCTTACTTACAGGATTGGTTGCAACTAATGCCTGGTTGTTGGCCACAGCAGTTAGCCAGATGATTGTGACAATAGAATTGCAAACAAAAGAGAAGAACAAATTTTTGTGTAGAGTGATCCGTTGGCAGCTCAAACTCCTAAAACATGAGAAAACAAACAAACATGTTGTAGTTATTTTATTCAAATTCCTATGTACTTTAGTTCTTATTTAAGAGATCACTTTCAAAGAGGCAGTATGGTACAGGGGAAACAAATAAAATTTCTGGAGCCAAAGGATGAGGTATAACATCCTTTCTCAGATGCCTATTACCTGTGTGACACTGTACAACTTATTAAACTCTTTAGGTTCGGTGAGACTCTCACTTAAGGAGTCTGTTTCCCCATCTACAAAACAAGAGGGTTAGACTAGATGGCCTTAAAGGTACCTTTCAACTCTAGATGTATGATCCTAAAATCAAATATTTTAAATCCATTCTTAGATGTTTAAAGGGAAAAAAATCTCTCTCTCTAAAAGTACTATAAAGCTATTCAAAATCTGATGTCCTTCTACATGGAGAAAAACGGGCTAGGAATACATATATATGCATTCATATATAATATAGAGATAGAATGAGAGAAAGAGAGAGAGGGAGAGAGAGAAAAGTGAGAGAGAGAGAAACAACGAGAGAGACATATGGTAATTAGGATGGGACTTTTTTTAATGTTTTCTCTTAGAATGCTGAGGTAATCAACTTACGATCTCACTTTAAATCAGACATACATATATCATTCACTCTGATGAGTTTTGCTTTTCAAGTGTAATGGCATGCAAAGTGGACTTTCGTTGTCTTTGTTTTGGAGTGCTTCTCAGCACTAAGGAATCTTTGATTGAATCAGGAGTCTTTGATGATCTGCTCATGTCAAGGGAAGACCTAGTTCACGTGGATTTGAGTCGCAAGGTTGTGATGCCCTCTAACCCTGAGTAAAAGTTTAAGTCACAAGAAGGCCTAAGTCACATGGGTTTGAGTTTCATGGTTGTAATGCCCTTTGACCCTGAAGAACTGTATATAAACTCAGAGGTTAGCATTTGAGGGCTCATTCATTGGAAGAGTGTTGGTGTGGAGACTCTGGGTAGCTATTAAGGAGCCCCCTGGCTTTGAAAATGCAAATGTTGGTGCTTCTCTCTCTCTGGTAACTATGTATATATAGTTTTGGCCAGACAGCTAAAAGCCTGTCTGTTGATTTGAGTTATTGGCTCTGTTTATATTTTCTCTGTTTGTAATTTCTGTTGTATTTTCTCTGAAGTTCAGGGTTCTGACTTTTCCCCCTGAACTAAGTGAATGATATATGTGTGTTCGATTAAAGTGAGATTGTAAGCCCCTTTAGGTTGTTTTACTTAGAAAAGCAGATCAAAGAACCCATGCTAGCAGCCCTCCTATGTGCTGGTGTTATTGGTCTTACACCTCCACAACAGCTGTAAGCAACATTGTTGTTAGAGAGGGAGAAAGGCAGAGAGGCAGAGAGGGAGGGAGGGAGGGAGGGAAGGAAAGAGGAAGAAAGGGAGAGGGAGAAGGAGAGGGGGAGGGAGAGAGAGAGAGAGAGAGAGAGAGAGAGAGAGAGAGAGAGAGAGAGAGAGAGATTCCTATATCTTCCTGACATCCTACCAGAAAGTTGTGAATAGTTAGCCTATGGCTGAAAGCAGAGTTTGGTTGCATCACATACTTACTAATTATGACACTATTGTTAAATGCAAACTTCTTTGCCTTCATGAATACTTATCATTAGAATGCAAATTCTATGAAGGCAGGTACAATTTCCCTCTTTTTTAAATCTATAGCACCTAGCAGAGTATCTCACTAATAACAGGCACTTAATAAATACTAGTTGAATTGAATTCAGTGGAAATCAAGGATAAAAAATGCAAAATTAGGTAGGTATTTTTTCTACACCATCTTTTCTATGTGTGTGTGTATGTCTGTATGTGGTGTGTACATCATGTGGGCAACACAGTGACGATAGACTAGATTTTTGACTTGTCATTTAAACATGTTAATGACATACAAACAAAGGCTATATCTGCTAACATAACAAAACATGAGTAGGTTTTACTGAATTTTCTTCCATAACTTATCTTTAGATAATTTTGCCCTAATGACAATTAGTAGCTATTAGTTATGATGAAAATATAGATGAATATTATGAAAATATGATGAAAATATTTGGAAGTGAATATGGAGCTTCTGGTCTCAAAACTGGCTTCATAAAATTAGTATATTGATATCTATAGGAAAAGATATTAGAAAGTGGTAGTCATATATCTATATATATTTATATTGATATACATTTCAGGTCCTTTCAGACACAAAAGTTCAAGGAGGCCAGATGTAGTTTGTTCCTGCTCCCAGATCTCAAATGTGTCTCTATCATTTACACAAGATCTTAAAGGTGAATGGGGGTGGGTGGGATCCTATATCATGATATCTATATTATATTTATTTCCTTTTACACAGTGAAGTACCACAAAGAATATAACAACTAATAGATAGGATTGTATGAAGCTAAATTTGACAGTAAAGCAAGTTGCTTTTCATTTTGAAACTAAGTCATTTTAGCATGGAATTCATAGGTGGAAGCAATTATTAAATTCAATGCCCTGCTGCAGATTAAGGAATTAATACTCAAGAAGTTAAATGACTTCCTTGGTGTCTCATAGTAAATCTATTGAAAAGGCTAGATTTGAAGCCAGTTTCTCTGACTCCAGCTTCTATTATCTGCATACAATAATAATAAATTTATTTTATAATATTTTATAATAAATATTTTATAATAAAATTATTTTTGTTAGTCTTACATTTTCTGTCAGAGTTCTTGGAGCATGTTAGGCACTCGAGGAGCAAATATAAATCCTGTTTGGTTTCTAAAGCCTCTCAGAACCTGGCCCTTTTCTACTTTGCCAGTATTAGAACTCACTTCCCTCTGTATATTTTGTGATCCAGTGACCATAGCCTCCTTTCTGTTTCTCACACAAAACATTCCCCCTACTGACTCTAGGAATATTACTTGACTGTCTTCCATGATGACAGCATTCACCTTCTACCTCTCTGCCTCCTGACTTCCCTGGCTTCCTTCAAGTCTCAGCTAAAGTCTCACATGTCAAAGAAGCTTTTCCCAGTCCTCCTTAATCTGAATGCCTCCCCTCTGAGATTATATCTAATTTATCTTTTACATAATTTTTTTTGCATGTGTTTTCTTGCCGTTTAGACCATGAACTCCTTGAGAGCAGAGTCTCGGTCCTTTTTATCCTTTTTTTGTAACCCCAACCTGAAAATGTTGCCTGGCACACAGTAGACCCTTAATAAATACTTGTTGACTTTATTATACACTGTGGTAAAACATAGTATAATCAAAGTCCATTTCAGCATAGCTTTAGGAGGCAATTATTTGTATTACAAAATCATTTTTCTCAGTTCATTTATTATATTTAATATATCCTTTTATTAATAAATTTGCCTTGTACACAATTTTTAAGGAACACAGATATTGCATAAAGCCTACTACTTCTATGTAGCTATGACTATAGAGTTATTTTAAAAGTTATTATTAAAATTACATTTTGTAATTACATATCTACATTTTGTAGATTAAAATTACATTTTGTAATTACATATCTACATTTTGTAGATATGTAAAATTGTCCATAGGAGGAACTCATATCTTAAGCAATAGGTGACAGGAGCTGAACTATTATCTATGAATGATAAAGCAAAATATTCTGAGATAGTTTTGTTGTTCATTGTTCATTTCATATTTATATAAATACTTTAAAAATTATATTGAGGTAAAACATTCCTCTTGCTATCTGTACTTTTTCTCTTTTGTAAATATCAAATTCCTCTCTAAGCCAAATTAGTGAATCTCTAATGGAAAACTAGATTCCCCTCCCAAAAAAATCTGTGATTTCATTAGTTTGGAGAATTAATTCCTGCGAGGAAGCATCTACCCATGCAGATTTGGAATTGTTGAGACATTAATAGTTTCCTGGAGGCCCTGAGTGACTTCTCCAAGGTCACACAGTCAAAATGTGTCAGAGGTAGGACTTCCTCATTTGGACACCAGACCTCTATCCACTATGCTACACTGCCTGTCCTAGATAGGGATCATATTGGCATCTTTTTTAATTACTTGTTAGAGTATTGGTGAATGCTTTTTAGCCTTTATGAGAGGCAGAAGCTCTTTGAGCAGCTAGGTGGCACAGAGGATAGAGTCAGGCCTGGAGTCAGGATGACTGATCTTCCCGAGTTCAACTCTGGCTTCAAACACTTGCTAAGCATATGATCCTGGGCAAGTCACTTAATCCTCAGTTTCCTGCCTCAGTTTCCACATCCATAAAATAAGCTGGAGAAGGAAATGGCAAACCATTCCTGTATCTATGTCAAGAAAACCCAGATGGGGTCAGGAAGAGTCAGACACAACTAAACAACGAAAGAAGTTCTTTGCTTTTTTTAATCTATGTTGATGACTCACAAGTGAAAACTGGAAGTATAGTATTTTCTGCTGCTTCACTCTGCATTTATAGAGGAAAATGCCAAAATATCTATCACAGATGCTGTTGAAATAGAGATTCAGTGACCATTTTCAATGCATTGCCTTATAAAATCTCCTGTTATAAGCAAATAAGTGAAGTGATGTTTGGGAAATTCAATATGGGGTCTTACCCAGAAAAAAGTGATTTTTTCATTTATTACATGAGCATGACGAAGTTGTCTTTGGGTACCATGTAGCACCCAAACACTAACATTGCAGTGATTTGATCACTATTTTTAGCTATTTAGAGGCATCATGATATATTGGGCAGCATGCTAGACTTGAAGCTGGAAGTTCAATTCCCAGCTCTTCAATGATCAGCAAGTCATAGCCCTTTAAAATGGCCCTTGAGTTCCACATTGTAAATTGAGGTGCTTAAAGTAGATAAGGCATACAATTTCTACAATTTCTTTTGTCTCTAACAAGCTATATTATGAGGAAGTGAGTAAAAAGATATACATAAGCAAAATTTCAATCATATAATGATCCTGTCAAATTATTTTAGAATTGCTTATACCATTTAAGAAAATTTTCTATAATCGATAGTTTTCTTATGATAGACAATTATGATAAAAATGTGTCATGAAACTTTCCCCTAAGATTTCTTGGCCTGGCAGTCAGTCTATGTATACATGAAAGTTGCAAACTGTTTTATTAACATGCCCCTGTAAATGGAAACATATACATTTAAATAATTCTTCCATGACTTGTATTTTCCTGTGATAGACAAGTATGATGCAGATGTGCTGTGAATTTCATTTCAGATTTACTTGTCTTGCATTAAGTATATGTCTATATGAGGGACACATTCTTTGTAACAGAATCTAAATGGGTGTTTTCTGACCCACTACTTCAGCCTACATAAATATTCACAGCATTGCATTTTATGATCTATTTCTGATCTAAATTATTCAGTAACTCCTCAGCAAGTCTAATTATGGCATTTTTTTTTACTAAAGAGAGCAGAAGACTGAAGCTTTAGAAAGATTATTGAAGCAACAGGACCAGGAGGTTTAGAGCCTCTGGAGAAAATACTGACAACCTGAATCTTATCTGTCCTGGGTTCTCCAACCTATTTTAGCACTGGCTTATCCCTGGGCTAATCTCTATCTCTGTTTTACCCTGGCTCCCCATCTTTCTCATTAAACTCCGTTACCCCAAAGAATCTCTGCAGAAAATTATTGAACTCATTGCTGCTAGGAGCATTGCTGCAAAGGAGACAATTAATCACAACAATTTCATTATTTACAAGCACACACAAAAACTGTACAATTCTGTGTGTTTATGTGCAGTGTGTGTGTGTGTGTGTGTGTGTGTGTGTGTGTGTGTGCATGTGTATGTGTATTGCTAAAAGGGTTAGCAGAAGAGGGATGGTGATAGAGGATCTCAGTGAAGGTAGATGTTAGACAGGCAGTATTGCCTCCTGTCTGATTAGCCTGAGGCCAAAACTGTTATTTCATGCTGTTATTATGACACCGTTGACCCCTTAAGTACTTTTCTAAGGATAGGATCATTTAAATGAACTCCAGCCAAAAAAAAAAAATTAACATGGCACTTTGAATCATCCCATAGCAGAAATAGAAAGGAAATTGGTCTTTTTGTTCTTCATTCAAAACACTCCATCTCCTTTCTTTATCATACCTGAAATGTGCTCCTCCTTGACCTCCTCCTCAGAGTCCCTTTTTTTCTATAAAATGCAGCGCAAGCACTATCTTCTGAAAGAAGTCTGCCTGATCTCCCCAATTTCTAGTGTCCTTTCTCCCGAACTATCTTGTATACAACTACTTTGTGTATGTATGCATATATAATTCATATAAAATATAAAGCAGAAAGTTAACTACATATGTGTGTCTAACTTTATGTTGTATGTGTGTGTGTACCTAAATGTGATATGTATTTGTCTACACTTGTATTCTCAGCACCTAGGCAAAGTGCTGTGCACAGAGTGGGAGCTTAATAAATACTTGTTCATTGATTGATTGCATCTACACAAAGCAAAATTGACAGTTCAAGTAAACCAATGAGTTACTTTCATTTTTGTTGATGATTAAAATGGATGACAAGCACCAAGCTTATCCTCTGATGCCTAAATCCTCCAGTTTGGTTGTTACAATTTGATGTAACAAATGGGATAATTGTCAAATCAGTTCACTTTGTATTATGTAATTAAAGACCCAGAGCCTTGTCTGTCAACCTGTTGCTTTATTCTATTCTAATGCCTGTCTTCAGACATTACTGTATCCCAGAAGATCCTAAACAGATGGGTATCTGCCATTCTGTCATATGGTTTGTATCAATTACTATTTGTACGAATGGCCCAGATTGTCTAGCAATGCCTATTGTTTCCCAATGAACACATTCATTAACAGATGTCAGTATATTGGTACAAACTAGATTAAAGTTAAGTGACTGTGGTAAATACATTGATTTGTTTAAACCAAAGCTTAAAATATACTTGTAAAAGGCTTCAGCCTGCAACTAATTTTACCTCATCTGAAACCTATATTTCATTTCTTAGAATCCTCAAATACCTTTAATTTGAATCAAAATATTAAGCAGAATTTATGCACATCTTCCATGAGAATGTTTGAAGAAAGGACTCTCTCTGCACCCTTTAAATTTATAATTTCCTTCTATGTCTTAGCATAACCACAGAAGAGAAAATGTGGTCTGCGGGTCTGGATTGTTTCCATGTTTTGCTCTCTGGGTCTATCTTTTCATAAGATTGTCTAGGTCAAAGATTTTGACAAAATAAATCCTTTTAGCCTTTAGCTGTTTTGACAAGGGTGGTGGCAAAACCATTACCAAAACGGTCTTTCTATGACTTTCTTTTGGACAAATCAACTTCAATTAGTTAAGATAGTGATATAATAATGCCTGACTGGAAATTTTAGAATGTTTCAGTGGTTTTATTGCCTCTGATATCAATATGAAATTACAGCTAGCTTCAGAAATTGTAAGATGACTCACATTCTATATGTTCAAAAATTTATTAGAGTAATTAATTTTTATGACCATAACTTTTTGTGTTTTCACTGTATGTGATTCTGAGTGTGAATGCACTCTCCACTGACACAAATAGGCTGCTAGTCTTTAAAGTGTAATCTAAAAGAATTAGCTAGAGGTGTACTAGGTGGTACAGTGGATAGAGCATTGGCCCTGGAGTCAGGCTACACATGGTCTCAGATACTTATTGTCTGTGTGACCCTGGGCAAGTCACTTAACTCCAACTGCCTCCACTAGAACAAAAAAAGGGCTAAGGAATTAGGTTATAACTATTCAGTGTCAGAGACAAGATTTGAACAAAGTTCTTCCTTACTCTATGGCTGGCCTTCTTTTCTTTTTGCCACACTCTTTTTAACATCATATTGGATTGCTTTTCATAGGCTGTCAAGCCAGACTTTACTCTAAAAAATTCACAGGTTTAGAAGGAACCTCTTTACAATTCAAGTTGTTGAAAAGCACAATGCACTGCCCTATAACTTAGTGAGTCCACCCTCACTAGAGATCTTCGAAAACTAGATGGACATTTAGCAGGTATGTCACACAGAGAATTTCCATTCAGGTATGGACCAGGTGGGCTCTGAGATCCTGTTCCACTCTGGGCCTTTGGGATATTGAGAAGTTTTGCATAATTAAACTTTGCTATGATAAGAGGGGTAAATTTAGAGAAGAAAGAATTTAAAGACGATTGTTGGATGGTAGGATGTAGGTTGTATTTCTGTGAATACCCAAGCTAACTTAAAAGTGAAGTAATTTGGATTATGTTTAAGCCACTCTAAAAATTTCATTTTTGCCTTGATCAAATAACCATTTTATTTTTACTTTAATTTAATTTAGACTGTGGAATGTAGCAAAAACCCCATCAGGACAAATTGCATGTGATGACAGGCTTATAGAGCATTGAGTTGAAAGTGTCTTCAGATTATTTACTTTTTCAATATTTTCTCTACTCTTAATAAGTTGTTACTTAAATAGATGTGGAGTCTTATCATTGGTAGATACTCCCTCTGATGATGCAGATCAGAATCTATTTGTGCTCTCATCTAATGCTGTACAATTCATCTTAATGATGTTCCATAGATCCGCCTTGGAAGAGATACCCAATGATCCAGAAATCTTCTAGATTGTCTGTTTCTCTATCTGTGTGTATATGTACATATGTATGTGTGTATGTATGTATGTACAAAGATGATAGATACAGATATCGTCTATATCTGGTCTGTATTCTATTATCCATCTGAGTAGCCTACCTTCATTTGTGATAAAATATTTCTTTGGTATTTGCCTTTATAATACTTGTAAAAATGAAAACAATTTTTGCATTTATAGAGTGCTTTACGATTTGCATCTTGCTTGTATGTCATCACAAGAAACACATTACTCTTTGCTTGTACCCAAATAACCTTTTAAGTCATCTAATACTTGAATTTCTTAGAGATCATGGTATTCTAAGATTCATCACATGATACACTGCTGGCAGAACATCTATGTTGGAAAGAAAAGGCTTTACTTGCAGGAGGTAATTGGGACTTTTTTTAAACTGCTTTACTTCCCCCCAAAGCAACACTCTTCCTATCAAATATTAGGCCTAAATCATTGTCCATCTGTAGGTTCTTTATTCCAACCCACTCATTTTACTTACAAGCTAAGATGCAGAGATGTTAAATGATTTAGCCAAAATCACACAGATAATTAATGGATGAATTAAGATTTGAAATCAGATCTTATAACTCGAGATTTATTTCATATTCTCAGCCAGTTTTTCAAGCCTACTTAGAAACTATAAAAATAGAATTGCTTAAACATTATTTCCATGTCTAACTAGAGTCAACCAAAAAATCTATTTATTCCCAGGATTTTTTAAAAGGCTGCACAGATGACTCATCATTAAATAAATAAAGATAGCTGCTTAATATAAATATAATATTAATATAAAATTCCATGTCTTTAACACTATCATTCTACTAGTAAAGAAGGACACTATCTAAAATTCAGGAAAGATCTAATTTTGAATACTGGCCATGGTGGTATAAGTAGCTTCTAACATACTACCAGAAATTACACATGTACAAGAATAGGTAAGGAATATTACCCAGTAAGTATATGTGATTGGAAAAAAGATTAGTTGGTCATGCATTTAAGGTGAGGAAAAATAAGCATCTCAAATGTGGCACTGCTACTTGTGAAATGTTAGAATGTGCCAAAGAAAAAGCTTACAATAGATGAGATAACCTTTATAGAAGATTTATATGGGAAGATATGGGCAAAAATCATAAAGAATGAGAAGATAGAGATGGTTTATAATCTGCATTACAGAAGACAATCCATTGATTTGTTGAAATTAAGTATCAAGGATGGAACTAAGGCAGGAAATATAGAAAAATACAAAAAATGATCCTTAATTATAAGAATAGCATCAGGAGTCTGAAAAGCTCAGAATAAGCTTGTGTCTACGAAGAATAAAAAGTACTTTTAAACTATACAAGAAGATCAAAGAAGGGAGGAGTCCAAAGCTCAAGGTAGATGAGATAATAACAGATGATGATAAAAAGGAAGAAATATTCAATTTTCATTTTGGTTTTGCTTTTCTTCCATGTAAAATGATTTTTGGACTGGCCAAGGATATGGGTATAGTGAGTTGCTATCAAAGATAAGTGAAGAGATGATGAGCGTACCTACCTACCCAGAATATGTTCTATTTGGCTACATCCCAGGGTACTCAAAAAATTGGCAGATATGATTTCTAAGATATATCCGTAAATTCTACAACCCATGACAATTTTTGAAAATTTAGAAAAGGAATAAATAGATGATTAAAAGCCAACAAGGCTTAATCAGTCACAGTCACACTAACAATTTCCTCTTTTGACAGGGTAGGTAGTCTGATAGGTTTAGTATACCTAGACTTCAATGAAGCATTTGGCAGAAACTTTCATGCCATACTTATGGACAAGATGGAGAGATGTAGCCTAGATTGACTTAGATTTGGAATTAGTTAAAAGATCAGAATTAAAATGCAGTCATTATTGAGTTGATGGCAGCTTAAAACGAGGTATCTCTTGTCAACTGCCCTAGAGGTCTGTCTTTGGCCCTCTGCTGCTTATTTGTTCTTGTTACTTGGGTGAAGGTGAAAAAAAAAAAGAAATATATGTCAAAGGTGCAGATGACACAAAACTCAGAAAGACAGCTAAAAATTCATATTAGATGACAGTGTCAGGATCTAGATAAATGGTGATGAGGACAGAGTGATGGTCTAAATTCAAGATCATAAAAATAGACACATTTGTAAAATTCTACATGAGTTTAAAAAATCAAATTTATAACTATTAGATGGAGTGGTATGTCTGGACAATGGTCTTTTTTAAAAGAAATTGATTTGGTTGCCTTATAACTCACCAATGTGATATAGAAGAAAAAAAGCATATATCGCCTTGATTGTGCTAAGAAATATCCCAGATGAGGAGTTAATATGTCTTGATTACATCATATTATGAAGATTGTGTTCAGTTCTAGGACTACATTTCAGGACAAAGGCATGTCCTATAAATCAAGGTATACCACATTCTCTGTAGAATCAAAATAGTAGAGTAGACAAAAGGGCACTGGAAAGATCTGTGGGCATTCATAGTCTATTATTTTAACAATGATTTCTACAAAACAACTGATAAAGAAAATCATGTAAGAAATGTATAATTTTTAATTTTTTTAAAAGGAAGTGGGATTATTCAGAGAAGGATACAGAGGGTTTAAGTGTTGCTCAAGGTCACCCAGTAAGTATCTGAGATAGAATTTGAATCCAGGTCTTTAAAACCCAAGTCTGGTGCCACGTCTGCTAAACCATGTTGCCTTATTACAATTATATGTCAAAGCAATGTCAATTTGGCAGAAAATACATGGCTTTTAAAACAGAATTAGAAAGTAATCTTGAAAAGAAATAGAGTTCTTTCTCCTTTAGTACATGGCAAACACTGAGGTTATTTCTGTTTCTCTTCCTATTGTTTTACCCTAGTTTTTATCTCTCCTTTCTAGCTTTTATATTTACCTTTAATTGACTATAACATAGAATTCAAGTTTACTTTTAATATAAATATATATACATATATATATATATCATTTTGCTGAATAATGAACTATTCTATTTATTGAATGGAATAACTTTTTCTATTTTTTTTTAATTATATTTATATAATATTTTAATATAATTGTTATATACACTAGATTATATAACTATATATCAAAGAGATAGAGTAGTACACCTAGAGTCAGAAAGACCTAATTTTGAATCTTTTTTTTCTTTTTTTTTATTAACATCTTTAGTTTTCAGCATTAATTTTCACATGCGTTTGAATTACAGATTTTTCTCCCCATTTCCAC
>CM053622.1:616605230-616626342 GCA_028646595.1 Phalanger gymnotis | reverse complement strand
AAAGATGTGAGAGATACTATCTTCATAAATCTATTGTAACCTCCTTTTTTTCATGTGAAGAAGAAAAAGGGTATTCCCCTGATGAAGCTTTAGTTGTCCAGAGTGAACTAAATTGTGTAGAACTATTCTCAGAAGTAAAAAAGATGTCAACTGTAGTTACTATCAAGGTTTGAGGTTACCCTCAATGTGATCTTTTTCAAGGATAAAATATTTTAAGTTATTTCTATTTTATTATTAATTTTATTGTTAATAAATTACATATCTAGCAACTTTGAGTTTTTACTCCTAATAGATTAAGATTTTTAATATATAAAGATATCTAACTTACTACTATGGGGAAGAGATTTCTCCACTTAATTAAAAATAACATTTGTTGAAATGGGGTCTATAAGTTTAGTTGGCTAAATGAGATATTGAGATATTGAGAGATATATTGAGATATTCACCAAATGTTCATTAATGAAAAATATATAAATATATCTTTAGATCACCCCAGGGTTCAGAATGATAAAATAAAATATGAGAGCAAAGTTGAAAGCAACTTCAGACTCTCTGTACTCTTTTTATATGGGGTTCATCCTGCTTATCCTTACTATACTAACATAAAATTAGAATTTGCCATAGAAGTTGTGAGCTAATTATATTGTTTGTGGTATTTATTCAGTTTACTGCACTCTTAAGGCAATGAAAATATTTTATAGATCATAAAAAGGTCCAATCCTAAGTTGCTTTTTTTGGCAAAGCAGAATCAAGTGACTTGCCCAGGGTCACACAGCTAGTAAGTGCCAAGTGCCTGAGGCTGGATTTGAACTCCTCCAGATTTCAGGATGGTGCTCTATCCACCACACCACCCACCTAGCTGCTCCCTAAGTAACTCTTTTGTTCCATCATGTCTGATTCTTTGAGACCCCATTGGAGGTTTCTTGGAGTGGTTTGTCATTTCCTTCTCCAGCTCGTTTTACAGATGAGGAACTGAGGCAATCAGGGTTAGTGACTTGCTTCAGTTCATCAAGTGTCCAAGGCCAGATTTGAACTAATAAGTATAAGTCATCCTGACTCCAGTTCTGGCACCATATCCACTATGACAATGTACCTGCCTGAAATAACTCTAGAGATGGATTAATTTACCCTTTAAACCCAATGTAAGAGACAATATCTTGAACAAGAAGCATATTGTTTGCGATTAAATATATGACAAAGATCTTAGTACCTTTCAAATCATTCCATTCACATTTTGGACAGTTCTCATTACAAAAATCTTACTTATACTAAGCCAAAATCTTCCTTCCTGTAAATTCCACCTACTTGCACTAATTCTTCACTCTGGAGAAAAATCAAGATAATCTAGTCTCCCTCTTCAAGTACTTAAAAATAACTCTTATGTTTACTCTGTCTTCTCTAAACAATCCATATTCCTTCAACTTCTCATTAAACATTGTATGCAGACAATGTGACATCTTGATGATCCTTTTCTGCACATACAACAGTTTATTGATGTTGGTTTCATACCGTGTAGCCCAAAACTGAACCCAATACTCTAAATGTGCTCTCATCAGTGAGGAGTATAAGAAAAGCATTACCTCTCTTGGTCTGGATTTTCATTCCATTTTTTTCTTGTCTGCGATATAAAACTTTGGAGTCATTGAGCTTGAAGTACAATCAAATGCTATTATTGCAAATTGCTGTAAAACTATATCTCCCTTATTCTTATAAAGTTGATTTCTCCCACAAAAGATCAGGACATTACTTTTTTTTTTCTTTTTTTATTTAGGGCTCCTCATTTTAGGTTTTTAAATGTAGGGGCACCTAGGTGGCGCAGGGGATAGAGTGTCAGGCCTGGAGTCTGGAAGACTCACCTTCCTGAGCTCAAATCTGACCCCAGATATTCCTTGTGACTCTGGGCAACTCAATTAATCCCTGTTTTCCTCAGTTTCCTCATTTGTAAAAAATGAGCTAAGTAAGGAAATGGTGAAATACTCCAATATTTTTGCTAAGAAAATCCTAAATAGGGTAACAGAGAGTCGGACATGACTGAACAAAAAAAATCTTTTGCTTTACGATATTTTCATTTTAATAATTAATGATCCTTTTAAACTTTTGGTCATCCACAAATGTGACAGGCATGCTTTTTATGTGTTCTTCCAATTTGCTGGTAAACGTGGCAAAGAGGACTGGACTAAGGAAAGATTCCTGTGATATAACTAGAAAGTTCCTTCAAGGTTGACATTAATTTATTAACCGATACATTCTTTTAAGAGGACCTTTCAAGTGTACCACGTTGGATTATCTCTTTTGCAAGACATTGGATTTCTTTATTTAATAAATACAATAGTTTACCTGTTACCTATTTAAAGAAAATATACAAGGTTGTTTTTTTTTTCCTTTTTTGGCTACAAAGACCAAACTTAAGCTACTGTAGAGCATACTGAATGAATTGTTTTAAAGTCCTGACACAATGGTTCTTTCGTGTTTTATAGGGTTTGTAATTGGTTTTCCCTCTTGAAACCCTTTGTTATTTTTTCTGAAAGTGTTTTAAATAAATCATTTTGTAAAATGCAATGTTTCTGTAAAGGAGTTCAAATTAGATCATACAAAGCAGTATATGATTTGAGTCCTGCTACAGGAATTCTAGGGAAATTCATCTTGACATATTTAGGTCTCTTGCTCTTTCACAAGGAAGGGGCTTATGTTTTCAAATGTAGATTCATTTTTATTGGAATAGGCAACATGAACTAGAGGTTTTATACAATCACATCATATTAAAGTGCCTAAAGGTATAGAATGAATTCAATTTTCTTTAGTGTTTTGAATTCCCATATTCTTTTCCAACCCATGAACATTTTGGAAAATTTAGTCAGCCCTCCTGCATACTGTATTTAGTTAGCAGAAATGGAAATATCATGATGCACCTGTCTGAAGATTTTGTTTAGGAAATTATCTTGGAGGAATTCAGAATAGGGGCTATTTTCCATTCCTTTTAAATAGATAATCAAAACAGTGGGGACTGTCATTAAAAAAAATGTCAATTCAATTTATTTAGAGAAAAAATGATTATTAGCAAATTAAGTAGTATTTGCAGTGAGCAAGAGATGTAGAATTACAATAAGTTAATAATAGATAAATTTGTGTGGTGCTAAATATGTGCTAGGCACTGTGCTAAGTGCTTTACAATTATTATCTCATTTGGTCTTCACAATAATACTGGAAGGTAGGTGTTATCATTATTTACATTCTCCAGATGAGGGAACTGAGGCAAACAGAGGTTAAGTGACTTCTGCAGGGTTAAAGAACTATTAAGTGTCTGAGATCTGATTTGAACTCGGGTCTTCCTAACTTCTGGCTTGGTACTGCTCTATCTACTGTGCCACCTAACTCTCCTATGATATGCAGATGTAATAAAATCCATTTATCTTATGTAATAATACTATTAAGCTAGTCTGATCCAAATATTGGGATAGAATTAACATTTTCCAGTATTCTGCAGGAAGTACAAATTGATATTTTAATAGCTTCCAAATCAGGCTACATCAGGCTAAGTGTAGTATGCTACTGTGTGCTGATAGTGAAGAGAATTTTTTATAAAAACCTTTCTAGAAATAAGTTATTTCTATATATGGTGAATCCTATCCTATATTCTTCTGTGCATGTGACTTTTTTTCTTTTCTTGTTTTATGTTTAAGTTTATAATATTTCCTTTTCTTATTATATATTTAAGCTTTAGTATTTGTCTAAAATTAAAAAATAAAATATTCTTTCTTATAATCAATAGCTCTCTGGCACAGGGAATTAATACAAAAAAAATTTAGAAATGATATTATAAAACAGAATGGAAGAGTAGGTGTAAGGAGTATATTTGGAGATGAAAATGTTATATAAATATATCAATAATAAATTTTAATTTAAAAAAAGGGAGCGACTAGTTGGTGCAGTGAATAGACCACTGGCCCTGGAATCAGAAGGACCATAGTTCAAATCCAGCCTCACATACACATACTAGCTGTGTGACCTTGGGCAAGTTATTTAACCCCAGTTGCCTTGCCTGTCCCCCTCCAAAAACAAAACAAAACAAAAAATCCTTTCTAGCTCTTTTCATCTTACTTCTGTTTGCTGTCCCACCAGTGTCATCTTTATGTGTGCTTCTGATGACTTCTTGCTTTATGATGCAATAGTGATCACAATCTCCCACAGTTCTTTTCCATAGGATTTTAAAACAAGTATGTTTCTGGATGTGTGGTAAAATTTATTCTTTCATTTGTGTGGAGAGATCCACTTGAGGAAATTCAACTATCAGTGCAGACCAATACCTTTTCTTAATTTTCTGGGACACTAAGAGATTATGTGATTTTCCTAGGGTTCACGTCATGAGTATTTGGATGACTTAGGACTTGAAACCAAGTCTACGAACTTTGAGACTAATTTTCTATCGAGTCTGCTGAATTTCCTCTCATTTTAGGATTTTTTTACATTATTTTCAATGGCAAATGATTAACAATGGTTAATTTTTTTCATTCTTATTTGTAATTGTGGTCTATGCTCTTGTTTTTATATATTACCTATTTGTTGTTTTGAAGTTGTTTAAATAGATCAAGTTGAAATGATTTTAATTATATGATGTGTATTTTAATCATTTTTTATTTGTTCTACTTTTATGTAAATTTTAACATTTGCTTTAAGCTGTTTTTGTGTACAAAGAAAGTTGATTCAGGAATAATCCCCATATTAAAATGAGTAGTTTACTTTCTCTTCACATATGATCAGTTTCAGTTTTTGTGATAGAACTTGGTGCTTGCTATGTCCCTAGCCTCCTAAATTTTTAAAGCAATATTATTGGCATGAGAGTTTTATGTATTCTGCATCTTTGCACTCTCTAATTCTTTATGCCTGAATCATATTTTCCAACACATTTTCACGTCTATTTTGTAATAATGTAGGTAGATGCTATCTGGACCAAAGTGTCAAACTTTTGAAAATGATAACTAAAAAATGTAGCTCACCCCAATTCCCCCCTCCCTCCTCATGTCCTACATCAGTTGACAATTATCAGAGGCAAAGGCACAGTTGATCAGCTGATCAAAGCCTCGGTAAACATGCTGTAGACCATAGAATAAAGGATTTTTTGGATTATAGTTGCAAAAGACCTCAGAGCTTATCTATTCTATTGACTACATATTACAGATAAAAACTAAAACATTTAGTGGTAAAGAGACTTTCCCAATGGCATTAGTATGTGTTGGCATATTTGGCCTATTACCAAGTCGGACTCCAAGTACATATTTTTTCTATTGCATCATGCTGCCTCCTAGATATGGTCATGCATTTAATTTCTTAGCTTAGGACTTCCCTGTCTATGAACTGTTAAACTCATAGACTTATAGAATTTTGAAGCTGGAAGGGACTTAGAAGTCATTTAGGCTAAGCCTCACATGTTATAGATGGAAAATTCAGTGCCAAAGAATAGAAGCATATTCGAGAGGGTTATATTTGCTAATAAGTGGCAGTCAGAACTAGAAAATCAATCTCTTGGGGTTCACTAGATAGTTTGTTGAAGATGTTAAAGATTAAGAATAGCAAAGTCAAAAATAGAAGTATAAGGAGGAAAGGTAGACTATGTCAGATAAAACTGAGAAAATCAAAGATTCCTAAGCTGCTACTAACCTGCCCTAACTTTGTTCCCTGAAGACCCCGGTACACAATTATCTGATATATTGATGTACCGTAATGATGTCTAGGTTTTTCTGCTGCACCCTTAGGATTTCTGGGCCATTCTATCTACCCAGATGTTGAACTTTATTTTATGTGTTGTCTAACCCAATTACTATATGACCTTCTTGAGAGTAAGATCCATTTCAACTTTTCTATTTCTCTGCATAGTGCCTGGTACATAGTAAGCACTTAATAATTTTTTGTCATACATTCCTAAAACTTAGTAACAATAAATCTGCTTGTACTATGGAAATGATACATACAGTCAGAAATGTCAGCAAGTATAAAGCGTAATATGTTGTTACTGTCACTCTCCATGAATCCTGCTATTTAGGTAATGCTCTGTCCAGGCATGCTCTAAGAAAAAATTATAGTTGAAAAGTCTAAGTGGCCTAGCAAAGTATAGTTCTAACCACACAAATCGTGCCCTCCCCCCCCAAAAAAAAACCCTAAGCTAAAAGTGCAGACAAAACTAAAGCTATCTAGGATGTTGCTGATGGCAAAAATGAAATTTATTTAAAAGGCTATTAATTTACCCCTCATCACAGTTGGTTGCTTAAGGAATTCTATCAGTATCACCCATAAGTTATTCTGAACTTCAAATGTTATAAAAAAAAAAACATTACTTTCTTCTCTTTTGGTAGCATCTAAATATCTGTACATTTTTAAATTTTTTCCACACATATATAGCACAATTATATTTCAACAAAGAATGACCATAATGCCCTTGAATGTACACACAGGATACACTTTTACTTACTTGAAATAAAAGAATATTCCAAGAGAGATCAGCAGTGATGCAATAGATAATCCATGTCCAATGATGGTAAGATAAAACAAATTCAATGCCGTCTGTAATTTTGGGGAAAAAATTTTAAAAAGCAGAAATTGTAGTTCAAATTAAAATGCTCTGAGTAAGATACAATGCTATAAGTATCTGTTATGTGCATGCAAATTCTAATTTAATTGATTAAATTAATATAAAATACAAAGTATATCACCTTATAGCCCCTGGATTCTCATGAATGCTGTGAATTTCACAAAAATCCCATGAGAAGCAAATAAACATTTCGGCCTCATGGTAAGATAATGACATTTTATACTTTCAGTAACAGCAAACCTCTAGACAAATGTAGAGGTTTGTATTATGATCTATTTATCAATATTTATAAAGAATCACATTCCTTTTTCTACATGATAAATTCTTGGTATTGAAAGTTTCATGTTAGATGCCAAAACATCTTATGCATTAAACATACACCATTCCATTGATCTAATGTCAGGATATAATCAAGAATTTTCCCCCATTATGTTCCAATTCAATACCAAAAGTATTTATAAATTGCCTGCTGTGTACAAAGCACCAGCTAGGTTTCAGAGAAACAAAGGCAAAATGATAAACAGTTACTTCCCTCAAGGAGCTTACATTCTACTAGGATATGATAGGTATATAGATAAGTATATACATGGCAATTTAAGGAGGAGGAAGAGAGGGAAAACATCTAGTAAGGGTTAGCATATGAGCTGGACATGAAAGATCATAAGAGACAGAGATGAGGAGCAAGGGCATTCCAAACAGGAGTAGCCTGTACAATGTTTTTTTTTCCTTTTCTTTTTGCACTGAACATGACCACAAATGTGGCCTGACACACCTCCACGATCACAACCTCTACACACTGACAATCTGCCTCTACAATAAACATAGGCTTTCTGAATCTCTACAAAAATTCACTTCGACACCAATTTGCAAAGTCTACCTCATATTCACAAAATCACAGAATTTAAGTGCTGGAAGGGACCTCAGTGGCCTTTTAGTCTCATAATATAGCTGAGAAGTGGTCATTCAACCTTTGTTTGAAGACTTCCAAGGTGGAGAATCCCACCACTTCTCCAGGAAGCTTATTCTACTTTTGGGCAGCTGTAACAGTTTAGAAGTTTATGCCAACAGAGAATGTAGATTTGACTCTTTGCAACTTGAACTATCACTGTTGGCTTTGCTCTTTGGAAACAACACACTAAAAGCTACAAGAGAGTAAGAAGCCAGTCTTTATTTAATCTCTTTTCCTTCAAGCAACCAGTGCAGTTCTTTGCACACAATAGGCACTTAGTAACTGTCTGTGTGTCTATGTGTATATGTATATGTGTGTGTGTATATATATATATATACATATATATATATGTACGTGTGTTTGTATATATGCATGTATATATGTATGCATGTATATATGTGTGTGTGTGTATCTCCCAAAGTTAATCATGGTCATTGATTCTAATGGATACTTAAAAACAAATTGTTGTTTTTTTTCTCTTTACCTATATAAAATGTATACTGTCATTCCTTAAGAAAGACCATCTTCTTACTTGAAAATTCAATAATTCTGTCTTCAAGGAATTTCCTTTCTATTGTCCTTCTACATTCCCCCCCACACACCTTTTGATAGAAATTTTTAAAAAGATATAATTAAGATATGCTCCACTCTTGAAAAGAATTTTTCCTAAAGATGGAGTGCTGAAGGAGACTGCAAATACATCACACATGGGAACATGGAACTGAAGGACCAACATGTTGCTACAGTTGAGCCCATACTGAATAGTAATGTATCTGTATATTATATACCTGTACTTTCAAATGGGTATGGATATTACATCGGGTATAATTTGTCCAGGTCCTGTTACTCTCTGGGTGTTTAAACCAGTTTCCATTTGGGTCACATATTTTTGTAACTTTTTCTGTGAATGAAACAAATGAAAGACACAATGAAGTAGTCTTTTTCTTCAATATATTATAGAAAATGATGAGATTTATCTATTATGTACTTTTCTATGTATATGATCACACAAAAATGCAAATATATAGAGATAGTATTAGAGATTAATGATAAATATTTATTTATTTTTACCAGAAGGGTCAAAATCCTGAAAATAGTCAGGACAGTGTTGCATTGATTCAGTCCCTGCAGCAACATCATTCCAACACAGCCAACCATCCCAGGTCCTGTTGCAGTAAGGTCCTAAGGAATTAAGTAGGAAAATGATGATCATAGGATCTTAGAACTGAAGTACAAAGAACCTCAAGGGCATCTAGTCCAAACAGGCTCAGGGGAACAAAATGACTTGCCCACGGTCACAAGAGAGTAAGAATAGCTAACAGAATTCGAACATAAGCTCTCTGACTCAAGAGCCAGTATCTTTTCTGGGCTTCTACACATGGCTCGTAATACAAACTCTCACACTGTTGTGCACCAATTCCTTAATTAATTCTGATACTGAAGTACACTGAAGACAAGAAATAGAAAATAAAGGTAGCCATCTTAAAATAATCCTCACTTTGTCTTTTTTTAATAGGCTTTGATGCTGTTGTTCCTCAAGCATGTATAACATAGAAATAAGATATTTTGAAATGTAAAATTTTAATTTATGCTTTAAAATAATAAAACAATAATTTTTTCAGGGTTTAGGTGCTTTGCTGGTTAGCATCAACGCACACATATATACATATATATATACATATATATATGTACATATTAGTATTTTTATAGTACATTTGAACTTACAGGAAAGGTTAGGAAATGAAGAACTGTGGGTAAAGACTGCCAAGTGGATTGAGAAAATGTAAGCATAAAACTTACACTCTGCTCATAACATAGAACAATACTTCCCTTCTGTGATACTTCTATAATTTTAACCTAATGAAATTTATTCAATTCCATCACATAAAATATACAGATGTACATACATACATACACACAGAGACATGTGTGTGTGTGATTGCCTTCATTTAGTGGTAGTAATCTGATATGGAATTAATTTAGGACAGTTGTTCAAAACATTTGTAAGTAGGAAGGACTGGAAAACATTGATAAGTATAGAAATTAGTTTCTTATCTCAAATTTATCTTCTCAAGATTACCTTGTTTACTTAGTAAAACTTTGGTCTTCATACTGCGTTTAATAGATTCAATTACTGACTTACACTAATTTATGATTTTTGAAATACTTAGGCAACTACAAATTCATCTGCTTTTGCCAACTGGCCTTAGAGAGGTAACATCTTTTTCTTAAGCAAATCAATATGCTGCATTGCATTTTTAAGTCTATCCTGTAAGATAACTATTCTTTTAAGTATATTGTACTACTGAACAAGCAATTTTTTTTTTTCTGGACTTTGTTTCTTCAACTCTAGATGAGGAAGTTAGAGTGGATGATCTCCAAAGTTCCTTCCAGTTTGAAATCTATGAAGCTATGATGTAAACACGATATATTATGATGTTAATAATATGATTATAATTATATAACTAAAATTGATATAATTATTTTATTGTAAAAACATGAGTCAACAAAGAATAACTGATTGCTAAACATTTATATTCATAATGATGTTTGTAGACAATGGGGAAAAGAAAAATTCCATAAATTGAATTACGATTATATTAGCAATGTATTTGTTTTATGTAATAATTCCTTCTAGTTAACATTAAAAGTCCTTTTGAAAACTATCCAATACAAAAAAAGTTATGGTTTTTGTTTACCCCCAAATGACAGAGTTTGCTTCTTGTGGTTAATAGTGTCAGGGTAGGGTTGGTTAAGTCGTTTTAATCAAATCACCCCATCCATTTTAAAATAAATGACAAGATACTATGCCCTGATACCTTTGTCAGGTGAGGGAAAAAATCAGCTGAAGTATGAACTAAATGTGTACAAGGCCTAGATAGCAATTAATCATAAGCTATAGACTAAGTGAAATTTTTTTTTCTAAAACAATTTAAATTTCCTTGAAAGGCATTGGATTGGGGTAATGTTGTCCATACAATGTTTTCAGCATGTTTGAGAAAACTTGGTTATATGCTATGGGTCATTTATAAAATTGTAGGTCCTTTTGGGACCCAGGGATTTAAAATTCATGGCAAACACCATACAGCCATGATCCTGAGAAGAAAGTAGTTGTGAAGCAATTGGAGGAGAAGAGATCTGGACTCAGCTTCTGCCTTGATCTCTGTCTCCTGAACCCAACCACCATTGACTCCATCTGGGCCAGAGGAGGATTTTGTAAACTTTATAGAAAAAGATTTGTGACTTTTTCATCAGCAGTATCCTTAAATTAAAGCATCTTGGGGGAGGGTATGCATCAGAAGCCAAGGATATGGATATGGTGAGAAAAGGCAGATTCAAACCTCTAGAAAGAGAAAAAAGCCAAACCATACCCAAGGGGAATATCTTGAGGGCTCCATTAAAAGGAATTCCAGTAGCTGTGAGTTACCCTTTGTCAAACAGAGTCTCTAAGTGTGAGTTCATTTTCTTTTGGGTTCTATGTGTATAGGTAGGATTGTGTATCAAAGAATTTTGGATGGGGGGTATTTTGTACCAATTGTTCTCACTATACAACCTCAGTAAATAGTCCTCTCTAAAAGCTAATTATATTTGGCTAATCGATATTCTTAATAATTGAGGGGGAGCAAAAGATAAAGTATTAGAAATGTGAGGTAAAGTGTTAGAAATACAGCACCACCCCTGTCCCTCAGAGGAACTCTTAGAGCAACTTAGCAACTCTAAGGACTCAGCTGGTCCGTAACATTGGGGGACCAATTTCAGAGTGTGCTGCAATATGAGGCACCATTAATTTTCCAAAACATTTTCCAGGGGGTAGAGGAGAACCTAAGAGCAAATAGAGCAACAAACTTTAAGCAAATTACCTTTCCAATTGATGAGATAAAAAGGTTTTCATTTTAGGTTTAAGTCCAAGGATAAATAGATATTGACATTTTAAAAAGAAAATTATGTAGACTCATTAATAGTCTAGCTCTCTATGAAAATCAGGAGAAATCCTGGTGGCTGAAAGCCAGAATAATTTTAGAGAATAGTCCTGTCAGTATTAATCTATTTTCTTATCAGTTTTTTCCTCTGGGAAAACTGGATTTATATTTTGTATATTGTGGGAGGCATTGTAAAACAGAAAAATTCCGTGTAGCAAGCAAAAGCCTAGTGTAGTGAAAACTATCTCTATTCTTTATTTCCTGTATGTATGAACTTGGACATGGCATTTAACATCTTTGAATCTCCATTTTGCTGCTCTATAAAATTGAAGATCTGACCAGATGATTTTTAAGGTTCTTTCTACTCTAACATATGTGATCTTATGCCATAAGGCGGTTGGTTCTGACATGGTTACAGAGCATCTCATTGTCGTACTATTTTTCCATGGAAATAGACTGTTAAAAGAATATAAGTAGGGGTCTGCATGAGGTAGCTCATACAGGTTCCCAACAGCTTATTCTTAAACTTTCACTGTGACAGTTTATACCCCAGAAATCAGCAAACACTGAAAATTGTAGCTTGATTTATTTTTGCTGTTGTTAATTATCTAGATTTCATAAATCATGGCAAAAACAAAGCAGATTTAACTTAAAAGTATACTGTATATTTTTGAAGAGCCCACGTTTACCAGCATATGCCTAGAGGTTGGTGGTGTATTTTCTATTTTTCACAATTTTAAAAATTGTGAGGTGTGACAACCCTGCAGTTGTCCTGAGATGCATGGGAAGTTCAGAGTTCCAGAGGAAGCTTTATGGAGGACTGACAAAAGGGCAACAGGATAAGAAGATATGGATAGGCCATAGTTTGCTCCATTGGAGGGAAGACTCATGTAAGTGAAATTAATTATCTACAGAAATAATGAGATTATGTATTAGCAACATAAACTATCTTTACAACTAAATAAACTTGCATATGTACCAAGGAAATTGAAAGAAAAAGACTAATATTTCTTTTTCAAGATCTTAAAATATTAATTCTACTCCACAAAGCAATTTCTCATTGTAAAATTAAAATGTTTACCTTCTGTCCTAGGAATAGGTTCTTGCATTATTTTTTGATAGCATTCATACTGGGCTGTCATAATCTTATTTCGAGTAACACCCAATTGAGTTGGTTCTCCAGAATAATTCTGTCCTCCTTCTGGTTCAGCCATGACCAAAGGCTAAAAATCAAAGAAGTAACTTCATAAGTAGTTTCTACGGTAGACCTTTGTTAATGTAGGATGCTGTCATTATATTTGTAATGATACTATTATATTATATATGTTTGCCCTGCAAATAGTTCTGTTTTGTTCTGTCAACCTGACCTTTGATTTCATTCTCAGAGAGAACTTCTGGAGGGGAACTACTAGGTGGTACAGTGGATAGAACCCTGCACCTAGAGTCAGGATGACCTGAGTTCAAATTTGACCTCAAACATTTACTAACTGTGTGACCTTGGACAAGTCACTTAACCTCTACTTAATTTTACTAATCAGTAAAATAGAGATAATAAAAGTATCTAGCTCTCAGGATTGTTGTGAAGATAAAATGAAATTTATTTGTAAAGCATTTTGTAAACCTTAAATGTTGTTGTTAATTTTTTTACATTACATTGTACATTAATTACATAGCAATATTTGCTCTATAATTCATAGTCTTACATCGCTGCCTGGTGCATGGGGTACTAGTAGATGAAATTGTTTACCCAAGGTCACTAAAGCCAGTAAATGTGAGAGGTAGCTTTTCTGGTTAATTTTTCTGACTTTGAAGACCTGCCTTCCCTCTTATCCATTCTGCTGTACTGCCTTTCACTATATGTGCATCATATGTTCATATCAACACTTTAATCATTTCATTAGTTTGGGCACTCTCTCCAATGATGCTGATAAACCTTCCAGATGTTAGATAAAAATAAAATGACCAATCTAGGGTCAACTTAGTGATGATTCCTACACCGAGGGTGATCTTCAGATGACAGAGATGTTAATAACTCTTTCAAGACTTTTCCAGCCAGCCTGGTGAGGTCTGCTAGAGCTTTTATTTATATTATGCTAGAGCATAATATTTTGGAATCCAGAGTGACCTCCATACCTCAGTAAGGCAAAGAACTTTTACTGGATTGATTACTGCATTGATATGAATATTTATGCAGATAAGTATAGCGCCTTGACTTGTCGTTTCATTAGCATTTAGATCAGCCCTCTATAATCTGCACTAGGATTTCCTCTATATACAAAGAATGTTTTCCTCCTCTGAAATCTTTTGGGATGTGTGGCCTGCAGGCCACAGGTTGTGCAGGCCTAATTTAGATGCACAGCCTATTGAGTGTGTCCATCAATATGCACAATTAAGACAGTTTCTTTGAGGAGAGGAGGGAGGTTTGCCTTAGAAACACTATAGCATAACTCCATTGCTAATATTAAGGATAATATTTTTCTCTATTATGTACTTTTCTAATTGTACTAATCAAATAAAAGGTTGGCCACTGATTTGCTTGCAGGAGGAATAGCAGTGAATATATTAAGATAATAAAGCTACTATGAATTTAAATAAAACAAAAACCATAGAAAATAAACTTTTAAAACAGATAACCTTTGGCCCTAGCCTACTTGTCAGTCAAAAGGTGGCAATCTGATGTGAACATGAGGTTAAGAATAAGAGGTGAGAATTGAATAGAACGTCCCATCATAACAGGCCAGGGGCCATTAATCATTGTGAAAACTTATATTTGGTGCTGTAACCTGGCCCTAGTTGGAAAAACAAGGCAAAGGTTGTTAAGGTAACATGCAGCTATTTAGTTTAATTTATTTTTTTAGATTCTTACAAATTGTTATGTGATCTTCCTGAGAAAGCGAGAGTGTCAATTTTAGCCTTTTTGTTTCTTTTGTTTCTAATACTTTCCACAGAAGCTAGCACAGTGCTAAAGAGATGATTTCTATCAATTATTCGTGCACTGAATCATTATTATACAAAATATCTCTCTACAACAGTGCATCCGAGCACCATTCATTTCTTTTACTAGCACCATGAAACTAAACACAAATATGCAATTGAGTTATGTAAATGTTACCTTAAAAATAGTCAAGAGAATTTGAAACACCAGGATCCACCTTTGTTCCATCATTAAAATTGTCTAAAAAATGTCATGTAAAATTAGATCCTTCTGTAACAAAGAAATTAAAAGAATGTGATGTCAATATCCAACTTAATATTTTTAAATGCTCAATTTATATAATATATATATCATATATATATATATATATTTGAGTACATACACACACAAACATGCATTTCACTTTAAAGGGTGGTAAAAGTACAAATGTACATACAAATTAATAATTGTATTTATATATTCAAAGAACAAACGCATTTATTTCAAGAAACAAAATGATCAATATTAAACATAATTAAATGAGGACATAACATCTTGGCCCATAATTATTCTTCAGTGCCCTTCTATTTGCCTTATAGGTCAGGAAATATTCTTTGTTTCTTTAATTCTCTACATTAGATATATTTTTTTTTCTTTATAGTAATATGCTTATCATTAAACTTCTTTGATTTGGAAATTAAATACTTTATTTCAGTTGACCTTTAAAAATAAGTATTTTACATGCATTTAAGAACACAAAAATTTTCTTAGTGAACATTCTACATGAATTTTTTTGCCTTTTCAATGGGAGATGTTGAATTTGGTGACACCTGAGCAGTTTGGGTAAATAAATTACTTCAATTATTTTCCCCATGAGCTATTGTTCACTCATCACCTAGCCCGATTTATACAGGAATTATCCAAGGCCTGAACAACCAGGAAATAAATCATGAACTTCTCCTCTCTTCTCCATTTAATGTCACTCATATATCTTTTACCACTATCTTTCACTCCTGTCTCACATGATGATGCTAGATGATGAACTTTCTCCTTACCAAAATTAATCCTTTTACCTGCCTAAGGGATACCTATTCCATTCTTTTTCCTCCAGTAGATTGCTTCCTCTAGAATCCCCACTCTATCACTTATTTTCAACATCTCCATGTCTATTAGCCCATTTTCTAATGTGTACAAATGTGCCAGTGTCTCCCCCATCCTCAATGAACCTTCACTTGATTGTTCTATCCTTGCTAATTATCATCTTTTATCCCTTCTGTCCTTTGTGGTTAAACTGTTTGAAAAGGCCTTCTACAATGCATGCCTCTTCTTTCTTTCTTCTCACTTTCTTCTTAAACTTTTACAATCTGACTTCCAACCTCATCATTCCATTGAAACTTCTTTTCTCTTCAAACTTACCAATGGTCTCTTAATTGCCAAATCCAATAACCTTTTCTCAAGCTTTATTCTCTTTGACCTCTCTGTAGCCTCTGACCCTCTGTAGCCACTACTGATCACCTTCGATATTTTTTTCTTTCTAGGTTTTTGTACACTACTCTCTCTCTTTCTCCTCCTACCTCCTACCACTTCTCATCTTCATCCTTCATCCATTATCTTCTTCCTTATCATAGAAGGATCATGGAAACATACAGGTTTCCATTCTGAATTGTCTTCTCTTCTCCCTCTATACTACTTCACCAGAATGCCTGGTGATTTCATCAACCCCATGGATTTAATTACTATCTCTATGCTGAGGATTCTTAAATCTATCTATCTTGTCCTAACCCCTCTGCTGACTTCCAGTGTCATAGCTGTAACTGCCTTTCAGACATCTCAGACTAGGTGTCCCGTAGACATCTTAAACTCCATGTGTTCAATACCGAACTCATTATCCTTTTGTCTAAACTCTATGTTCCTCCTAACTTCCCTATTACTGTCAAAGGCATAACCATCTTCCCACTCCTTCAGGCTCACTATATTTCACCCTCCATATCCAGTCTGTTGCCAAAGTTTATCAATTTCACCTTTGTAAGATCTCCCAAATATGCTTCCTTCTGGGGCATGCTTATATAATAAAAAATGACAGTCACACCTAAATTAATTTACTTGTTTAGTGCCATGCCAGTTAAACTACCAATAATTACTTTATAGAGCTAGAAAAAATAATAACCAGATTCATCTGGAAGAACAAAAGGTCAAGAATGTAAAGGGAATTAATGAAAAGAAATGCTAGGGAAGGTGGCCTAGCCATACCAGATCTCAAACTGTATTATAAAGTAGCATTCATTTCAAGTACTTGGTACTGTCTAAGAAACAGAGTGGCAGATCAGCGGAATAGGTTAGGTACACAAGACACAGTAGTCAATAACTACAGTAATCTACTGTTTGATAAACCCCAAAACTCTAGCTTCTGGGATAAAAACTCACTATTTGACAAAAACTGCTGGGAAAACAGGAAAATAGTATGGCAGAAACTGCGCATAGACCAATAACTCACACCATATATCAAAGTAAAGTCAAAATGGGTTCACAATATAAAGGCTGATACTTTAAGCAATCTGGGAGAGCAAGGAATAGTTTTCCTATCAGATATATGGAGAAGGGAAGAAATGACCAAATAAGAGGCAGCATTATGAAATGTAAAGTGGATAATTTTGATTATGTTAAATTGAAAAGGTTTTGTACAAACAAAGCTAATGGAACCAAAATTAGGAGGGAAGCAGAAAATTGGGAAAGAATTTTTACAATCAGTTCCTCTAATAAAGTTTCTAAAATATACAGAGAACTGAGTCAAATTTATAAGAATATAAGCCATGAGGTGGGGAGACAGAGCCAAGATGGCATTGTGAAAGAAGGGAACTATTAGAGCTCTCTCACAAATCCTGTCAGATTTATCTAAAAAAGTGAATCTGAGCAGATTTGAGATAGTTAGAAGCCACTTGCAGACTGAGTGGGGAAGGAGCACCAGGCCTGTGGAACTGCAGCAGACCACACCAAATGGGAACAGCAGAGGAACCCAGCAAGTGTGCTTGTCTGGGAGAGCCCTGGGCAAGCAAAATGCAGGAACAGGAGCAGGCCCAGAATGGAAGTACAGGCTATGGTGTGATCCGATCCCAGGCCTCTCAGCCCAGGACAGGAGTCTGTCAGACTTACAGGAGATACCAGCACAGAGCTCATGGCTGGGGGAGCAGCTACCCTGGAGACCTCCAACCTACAGCCTAAAGGTTTGAAACTCACTTTCTTTAGCTTCCAGGAGCCATGATGGCCAGGTAAAACAGCTCTCCCTCCCTTCCTCACCCAGAGAATTCTCCCTCGGGAGAAACAGAGGAGCCAAAAGTGAGGCTTCAGTAGCCTTTTAGTGGGGGGGGGGGCCCTTCTCGTGGTGGTAGAAGGAGACGGTGCAGGAAGGGAGGTGTCCCACCAGGCCCCAACTCAGCAGAACGACAAGAATTACTGAGTCCCAGGGGGGTGGAGCTAGCAAATGTCAACACCAGGACCCCAGACGTGCCTTTGCACAGACAGGGGAAGAGGCAGACACCAGCACAGACAACAACTGAGACCACCCATACTGGAGAGCAATCCTCAGGAAGAGGAGACTTCTAGAAGCCAGACCACCTCTCCCCCACCCCTCACAAAACCAGAGGCCATAGCACACAAAGCCAATGATCAGGCCCATGTTATCCAACCAAGAAGCTTGGACAGAGCCCCCTGAGGCTGGGAAGCCAAGATCTACTTTCAAAGCCAGGAGGAAAAAAAAAACACCATGAAAAAGCATACCAAAAAGTCAGATGCCATTGATTTCTGTTATGGAGACAGGGAAGATCAAAATGCCAATTCAGAACAGGCAAGCATGGGCACTATGTCCATATCTGAAACCTCAAAAGGGAATGCGCTTCAGCCCAAAAAACATTCCTGGAAGAATTCAAGGAGGACTTTAAAAACCAAATTAGAGAGGTAAAAGAAAAAATGAAAAAAAATGGAAAAAAAAATCACTGATGAAAACAAATCTTTAAAAATGGTTAAGGAGATTCAGAATATAAATGGAGAAAATGTCCCATTGAAAAGTAAAATCAACCAAATGGAAAAGGAGATAGAGAAGCTAAAGGAAGAAAACAATACACTAAAAATTAGAATTGGGCTATGAGATATCAAAAATGAGTCAAACAAAAACTAAAGAATAAAAAATAGAAGAAAACATGAAATATCTGATTGGAAAAACACATGACCTAGAAAATAGATCCAGGAGAGACAATCTAAGAATTATTGGTCTACTGGAAAACCACGATGAAAAAAAGAGCCTGGAAAGTATCTTCCAATAAATCATTAAGGATAATGGCCCTAAGGTCCTAAAACCAGAGGATAAAATAGTCATCGAAATAATCCCCCAATAATCCCCCGAAAGAGATCCCAAATTGAAAAATCCAAGAAATATTATAGCCAAATTCCAGAATTATCAGGTCAAGGAGAACATACTGCAAGCAGCCAGAAAGAAACAATTCAAATATCACAGAACTGCAGTCAGGATCACACAGAATCTTTCAGCTTCTACATTAAATGACAGGTGAAATTGGAATATGATATTCTGAAAGACAAAGGAGCTTGGATTACAAACAAGGTTCAACTACCAAACAAAATTGAACATAATTTTTCAGGCAAGGAGGTGGATGTTTAATAAAATAAGAGAATTCCAGACCTTCCTGATGAAATGGCCAGAACTCAATGGAAAAATTTATCTTCAAATACAAAACTCAACGGAGACATAAAAAGGTAAATGGGGTAACCCCTGTTAATCAATAAGGCAAATTATTTACATCCTTATGTAGGATTATATTGTTTTATATACCTATGTGTACATATATATGTATATATATATATAAACATATACATATGTCAATCTTGAGAATAGTACAGTTATTACAATTGAAAGGGATATACATAGACTGTGGGTGTCAGTATAAAATAATATATAATGATAAAAACATAATTAAGAGATATAAAGGGATGGTTCTGGGAGAAGAGGTAAGGAGGTAGTTGAAAACGGTAAATTATATCATATGAAAAGGTACAAAAACATATTATAGTAGAAAGAAGAGAGGGAGGAGTATTTTAGCTTTACTCTCATTGGATTTGGTTCAAGAAAGGAATAACATACTCTGGTAAGTATAGAAATCAAACTTGTCCTACAAGCAGTAGGAAGGGAAGGGAAAGAAAAGGGAGGGGCATGGTCAGAAGGGAGGGAAGAAGTAGCAAGGGGAAAAAGGTAAGATAAGGGAAGGGAATCAAGAGGGAGGGTAAATTCAGAAAGGCAGCGGTCAAAAGCACTCCTCTTTTGAGGAGTGGAAGGGAGGAGGGAGAAATAAAAGCATAAACAGAGGGGAAATAGGATGGTGAAAAAGACACAGATAGTAATCATAACTGTGAATGTGAATGGGATGAACTCTCCCATAAAACAAAAGTAGATAGCAGAATGGATTAAAAACCATAACCCTACAATTTGTTGTTTACAAGACACACATTTGAAACGGGGATACACACAGGGTAAAAGTAAAAGGCTGGAGTAAAATATATTGCACCTCAGCTAAAGTTAAAAAAAAGCAGGTGTAGCAATCCTAATCTCAGACAAAGCGAAAGCAAAGATAGATCTAATTAAAAGAGATAAAGAAGGACATCATATCCTGCTAAAAGGCACCACAGACAAAGAGGCAATATCATTATTTAACATATATGCACCAAGTCGTATAGCATGCAGTTTCTTAGAGGAGAAGTTAAGGAAACTACAGGAAGAAATAGACAGCAAAACTACACAAGTGGGGGACCTCAACCTCCCCTCCTCTGAACTTGATAAATCTAACCTTGAAATAAACAAGAAAGAAGTTAAGGAGGTGAATAGAATTTTAGAAAAGGCAGATATAATAGACCTCTGGAGAAACCTGAATGGGGATAGAAAGGAATATACTTTTTTCTCAGCAGTACATGGCACATACTCAAAATTGACCATGTACTAGGGCATAAAAACTTCACATCCAGTGCAGAAAGGCAGAAGTAGTCAATATGTCCTTTCAGCTCGTGATACAACAAAAATTATTTGTAATAAAGGACCATGGAAAAATAAACTGAAAATTAATTTGAAACTAAATAATCTAATCCTAAAGAATGAGTGAGCCAAAGAACAAATCAATTAATCACTTCATTCAAGAGAATGACAATAATGAGACAACATACCAAAACTTATGGAATGCAGCAAAAGCAGTTCTTAGGGGAAGTTTTATATCTCTAAAGGCTTACATGAATAAAATTGATAAAAAGGAGTTCAGTGAATTGGGCATGCAGCTGAAAAGGCTAGAAAAACAACAAATTGAAAATCCCCAATTAAATACCAAATTAGAAATACTGAAAATCAAAGGAGATATTAATAAAATTGAAATCCAGAAAAGTATTAAATTAATAAATAAAACTAAGAGCTGGTTTTGTGAAAAAAATCAGTAAAATTGATAAACCCTTGGTCAATTTAATTTAAAAAAAAGAAACAAGAAAACCAAATAACCAGTATTAAAAATGAAAAGGGTGAATTCACCTCCAATGAAGAGGAAATTAAAACAATAGTTAGGAATTATTTTGCCCAATTGTACGCCCATAAATTTGACAACCTTAGGGAAATGGATGAATATTTTAAAAAATACAAATTGCCCAGGTTAACACATGATGAAGTAAAATACACCAATAATCCCATCTCAGAAAAAGAAATTGAG
>CM053622.1:616581628-616598556 GCA_028646595.1 Phalanger gymnotis | reverse complement strand
GGTCACAAGGGTTCATTCAAATTATAGCATACAAAGAAGATACTGGGAGGAAAAAAATTCTTCAAATATTCCACCAAAAGTAAACTCTCATGGATTCTGAATGAATTTATATCAACTTCTCCTTTATATTTTAATGCTGATTCAATAAAAATTCAACTTTCAGTTTTAGTGCATAAGATAAGATGGAATATAATAAAAATTAGAAAAGCAGTGAAATTGTAATACTTTATTTTTAATTTTTAATGATTAAGATCTATATTTTTATCAATAGCCTATTGTTAGTTCTTATTTGCATATATACAAATATTAATGTTTGGTGAGATGCAATTTTATTCAATTCAGCTAGTATTTATTATTAAGCAGTCAACTTTTAAAAATTCATCTTCCAATCAGAAGTCTGGCCATAGATAATATTTTTATAGAAAAAAATCACAATGAACTTTTGACATATAAGGAATTGGTGAATCTTAGAAATCAATACATTGGAAACTCAGGATTGTGCTAAAAATCTTTATTACCATTATTCTCTAACTTTTAAATAATGACCAGCTTAAATTTGGTGATAGACTAAACTTTATGCCTTTAGCGGTTTATGGTCTAACCTGACATTTATATAAATAATTTTTGACTATGAAGAACTTTAGTTATTCTCTCTACCTGTTCACATTTTTACCCATCCATCCATTAAAAGCACTGGGAACCTTCCCACTGGATTTCTTTCCTAATGGCAGTAAGGAGGCACTTCTGGATGACCATGTTCGATTTCAAGAACATAGGAGACCAATTTTAAATCAGAATAGAGAGCTCTTTTTTCTACTTCTTTCTTTTTCTCTTTTTTCTCTTAATGTCCTTTTTTCTTTTTCCCCCCTCTGGGAGGCATTTTAAAAATTAATTTATTTTTAGTTTTCAACATTTAATTCCATAAATTTTAAATTTTCTCTGCCTCTCTTCCCTCTCCCCAAGACAGCATGTAATCTGATATAGGCTCTATGTATAAATTCATATTAAATATATGGGAAGAACCACAACAAAGAAAGAAAAAAATTTTAAAAAAAAAGAGAACAAATAGTATGCTTCGATCTGCTTTCAGACTCCATATTTCTTTCTCTGGATATGGATGAATGCCCTTTCTTTTATTAGGTACTCTCAAAGGCAGCAGGCAGATTGTTATTATCCATCGAATCTCACTTACCCTTGCCCTAGAAGGTCACATGTGGTTTTGTAGCCACGGTACAACCACAAAGGATCTATCATTTCAGTTTTTACTTTGTCATCTTCTTTCAGTGATGGCCACTTTTATTACTTCTAGGAAAAAAGGGGGGGGAAACTTTGGACTGAAGTAATGTTTCTCATGGAAATAGAGAATGAACTATTATGACTGTTCTTTGAGAAGTGAGTACAATAGTACATGGAAGTAGGCTGAAAGTTACAACTATCCTAAAGACAATGTACTGTAGTTATTTGTTTACCACTAGAAACTGACTTGCTACCTACTTAGGAAAACATTAAAATCTGGAAGTTCTATTTCTCCTCTACTAGATGTTTAGACTGTACCAAAATAGTTCTGAATACTGTGTTTCCTTTTCAAGACAGGTCATCACTGTCAATAAGACAAAAACTTCTTGTGATAAATACAATTTTTAAAATGAGAGGACCTTATTTGAAACCTGTGACTCTTTAGAAAGTGGCTACTCCCCATCCCTCTCTTTTCAGGTTAGTCTGTAGTTCAAAGAAAATACATTGCCTCAAGAGATAAGAGGTGAAACATCATGTTAGGAAAATGTATTATTAATTGCTATTGAAACTATGTCAAACATGACAGTGCATTCCTTCTTAAAGAAATCTTGGTCTAGCCAAAGTTTAGAATTAGGGGAAAAAACGGTGCTTGGCATAAAGATTTAACAGGAAAGAAAGCTATTTTAGAAGTCATTTGGGAACATGTTTTTGAAACAGGAAAAAACATACAATTGAGTTGATAATAGCACTCTGTAAAGGTTAGAACCATTAAAATGGATATGCCATCTTTTTTTTTTCACAGGGAACGTGTTGTCCTCAAGGTGCAGTTCTCACTTAAGCACTGCATATAGAAGCCAGAAACTTCTTCCTGAGTTTTTTTATTTTTTTGCACTGGAAAAAATCTATTTTTAAACCATAGGCTAGACTTAGTCACTGGAGCAAATAATTAAAAATAAATCCCATTTGGCATGTGAAAAATTAAAATAGTTCACAAAGTGCATCAACAAATAGCATGCTTACTTCCTCAAGATAGTGATCCAATTTTATCTCTCATTACTCTCCAAATGCCACTCTCTATACTAACAGAATAGTCACATATTGTCTCTTATACTCATTCCTACCTCTTAGCTTAAATGATGACCATGCCTTACGATTTGATCCTCTCTTCTCTGCCAATTCAAATTTTATATTTCATTTAAGAGCCACCTTGACCTTCCCTCATGAAGTTGCCCTAATTTGCTGATTCACTTATCTATCTAAATTCTATGAATTGTTCTCTAGCTGCTTAATGTCTGTACAGTATATTTCTATCCCACCAGCCAGAACTGTAAGTCTCAATGGCCAGGACAATATGATATATATATTTTTTTAATTTCCTTGTATTAAAATGCTGGGAACACAATTTTTAAAATGTTTGCTAAATGACTAATATAAATACAAGTCAAGGAGAGATGTGAACAATAATAAAGTCAGATATCTTACTGTGTAATATTCAATCCAAAGCACTATCTATCTGTATGTATGAATGTGTGTCTGTATATATATATATATATATATATATATACACACACACACATATATGTATATGTATATGTGTATGTGTATACACACACATATATATACATACATATATATGTATATATATTATATATATATACACTTAGAAAGAAAGAAAGAGAGAGAGAGAGAGAGAGAAAGAGAGAGAGAGAGAGAGAGAGAGAGAGAGAGAGAGAGAGAGCTGCACAGCCTGTTAGTTTTTCTTTTCTTTCTTGAGCAATAATTATAATAATGAGTAATAGGCCGGGTACTATTTTTAATCATGAGAATTTCTAAAAGTGAATAAAGATCCCCTTTCTATTTTTCTTCTTTTGTTTGTTATAGTAGCTGTTCTTATTTTGGCACTTATAAATTACTTAAAAGTGTTAGATATGAGACAGAAATCACAACCATGTTTATGAATGAATTGTCACTTTTCCCACTTGGCACCCAGGAAAATGTAATGCTACAGAGACTCTGCCAAAAGGAACAAAACATTTTGTAATGAACTGCTTAGGGAATTAACAAAATTTTGGAATAGTCTAACTAGGTATTTGTTTTGTTTTTTTGCTGAAACAGTTTAACCAGGATTTTTTTTTCAAGAAAGTGAAATTGGGTTCTTACAGGAAACAAAATAATCTTTAACCTTAAAATGAGCAGCAGATCGTTGGAGGTAACTTTAAGACAATCTACTGATTGCTAAGATTTAATACATTTTGCCAAGGTCAAATGTAAATCTGATTACTACTTAAATATATGACATGAAACAACGAATCGAGTTGGAAGAATGGGTGCATTATATATTCAGGTTAATATGATATGTGCATGGTATCTATGGGAAATGGTATCTCTAGGGAAACATAGAATTTTAAGGTGTTCAAACAGGACAGGTTCTTTGGCAATCAAATCTGCTTTCGAAGGGGGAATATTAGTTGGATTCAGATAAATAAATATTCAATTTCATTTTAATACATTTTCATTAAGAATCTATTATGCAAGGCATTGTGCTCAATATTACTAAACATAAACATAGAGAAACACTTTCTGTGTTCACAGGGCTTTTTACTGATGGGATACTCATGGGATACGACATGTTTATAGATAAACACAAAGCAATATGGAGAGGGCCAGAACACTAAGAACATGGAACAAAAACAAGTCAGGGAAGGAAAGGCTTCTTATAAATGTATCACCTGAGCTGAGCCTTGAACAAAATTAGAGACTTAAAAAGGCGAAGGTGAGAAAAGAGTGGATTTCGAAATTTGGAAGGAGCTGGTGGCTGGAATGTAGGATAGGTAAAGGGGAATAATAGGAAATTATCATAAAAAGGTCGATTAGAGTCCAATTGCAGAGCATTTTAACTATTAGGCTAAGAGGTTTGTATTTTATATTAGAGGTAATATTGATCCATGGAAGATGTTTGAGTGAGGTAGTGATATTGTCTTAGGAATATTAATTTGACAACTCTGTAAGGGATGGATTCAAGAGGAGAGAGAAGTGAAGTCCTGGAGACGTGTGATGAGAGAGGGTTCAGGCAAAAAGAAGGAGAGAAATGGAAGTAATTTTGTGAAGGTGGAATTAAAAGTTGTCAGGAGACTATGGGAGCCAAGGGAGGTGATGGTCAAGGATGACTCTGAAGTTATGAATCAGGGTAACTGGAAGGATGCTAATGTCCTCCACAGAAATAGGGAAATTAGAAGGCAGCATGGGTTTGGTAGTATAAGTTGTTTTGGATTTTTTTAAATGGGCAAAATGAGAAAAATAACTTTCCCTTCAATTTCCAGAAATGTCTCTTTTTTGAATTTTTTTTGAGTTGATTATAATCATCTCCTTTACAAAATTATTTCTCTTAGGCATTATTATACTGTGGGATGACAGTGCAAAGTACAGAAGTTTAGGGCAAAAAGGTTTAACCAAGCTAAAAAAGTTTAGAATATGGACCCGGCATTGGGTTATCTGCCATATTCCTAGTTAAATTTGTAGATCATTTATGATGATGATGACAATGACTAATATTGACATTTTCATATTATCTCATTTGATCTTTACAACTGAGACAAGTGTTATTATCATTCCCATTTTACAAATGAGGAAATTGAGACTAAGAAAGGTAAAGTGACTTCCCCAGGGTCAGTGTCTGAAGTAAAATTCAGACAGACCCTAGTTTTCCTGATTGAAATGTCATATCTACCATGTCAAGTAGCACGTAATGCTTATCACTATATAGCTGGCTGACAGATGATGACATTTATTTAATGCTATGTCAACTCAAGAAGACAAACCACACAGATTTGGAGATAAATTCATACATTAAAAGAATTACTACACTAATGAAATCAGAGATTATTTTTTTAAGTTATAATGTTATAACCTCAGGAAGCCATGCTATAACTTGCAATCTTCTTTAGATTCTATTATTAATTCTACTTAGCAGTTCCTACTTTGCTCTAAGGTAAAAGTGAATTAATTAATTACAAACCTTTAAATTCAAATTTATTTGCTCAGAGACCTCATGGTCAAAGCTTTAGAATATGCTTTAACAATGCATACAGCTGGGTGGGGGGGCAGAGTTCACTGGGGAGATCATAGGAACAATGATATCATTCTAATGCTGCTGGGTAATTTAAAGGGTGCATCCAACACACTCATTTTGAAGCTGATAAAATTAAGACACAGGTTAATAACTTGCTTAATGTCACAAAGCAAGTTAGTGGCAGAGTTATAACTAGAAACTTGACTTCTAATTTCAACATTCTTTCCATCATATTGTATTAGCATTTTATAACAGCACACCTTTAATATCGGTCTGTGCTATTCTACTTAAAAATTATCTGAGGCCTCTCACTACCCAATCTTGTTAAAATCAAAATTTCTATTATCACACACATGCACATACATGCAAACAAAAACACAAGCACAAAAGTGTTGTACTCTGTCTGGTAACCCATTCATTGAAAATATTTAACAAAAGCATACTGTAAAATGATGAAGGCAGTTGGACATTCTTTTGGTGTTCCAAGTGGTAAGATGAATGAACTTTTACACAATCAAGTCTATTGCCAGTTTTGTATGTTGGGAAGCTTGAAAGCCCATAGTTCAGATTAATTGGAGCTATGTTTAGTTTCTGCATTACACGGAGCAATGAATTCTTTCCACATTAGATCCTATGAAGAGATAGAGTTCAATAGCTGAAGTTTCACAGGGTGTTTTCAGGTTCCCTCCCACTTTTTGCTAATTAGACCCAGGCTTGGCCACTTGCCTCCTTCAAATAAAAAGAAAGTGACCAACAGCACCGGAAATTGGACAATTATGCCCACAATGGGAAAATTGCTCCTAAGGTTAACCACTCAGAAGTGCCAATTGAAATCCAAACTTTTATCTTGAAATTATATCTCTTAAATAGTTATTCATTTTCTCAATGAGAACATTTATTAGATAAGCACATAAGCATACCAGGAATATGTTCTTTCCCAAACAGTTTTGGAAAAGCTGATTTTAGTGAACTTGTCAAGCTACAGAGTTTAGGGAGTTTTATATTTAATTGGATTAGACCATTTTTATGTTCGATTTTAGAAAAATGGGTTATCTTTATAACAGAGGGATTCCCAAGAAATTCAGTCTCTGCAGTTAATTATGAAGAAATGGTACCATAAAAACATAGTTATGATAAAAATGAATCTGAAAATTCTTGAAGGGAAAAGTTTTGTAATTTCTAATTCAGTTCAGTTCAATAGACACTGGATAGCACATAGGATTTGTAGAAAGATCGGAGGCCAAGTTCTGGCTCTGCCATTTAATAGGATTGTTTCTTTTTTTTTGGAGGGGGAAAGGCAGGGCAATTAGGGTTAAGTGACTTGCCGAAGGTCACACAGCTAGTAAGTGTCAAGTGTCTGAGGTTGGATTTGAACTCAGGTCCTCCTGACTCCCGGGCTGGTGCTCTACTCACTGTGCCACCTAGCTGCCCTCATTTAATAGGATTGTGCCATTATGAATCATTCTTACTTTCTCAGTCTAAATTTTCTCTTATGAAAAATGTGGATGGTAATACTTGTAACCAGCATATAAGAGATTGCTATGAAGCTCATATAAAAAATTCTATTAAAAAACTCTGTGACCATCTTTAAAGCTATAAGTTATCTGTGTCCTTGGTTGTTGTACCGGACCACAGTGATCCCATGTTATTTGATTGGTGGAATATAGTGAATCTGTAGAACTGGGCTGGACATAGGTATTAACAAATTCCTTAGAAGATAGGATAAGTATTTGAAATGGCCTTAGTAAATGGAATAATTGGTTTAAAATATCATGTGGTCAGGTAAAAAAGGAATGATTGTACAAACCTGGCAAAAGATGCTCTAGTAGTTACATTTGATAACTCCTCAATAGTGATTCTGCATTGCAACCCTATACTTCTAAGAAGCTGGACCAATCTTCAGATGCACCACAGGGGGAGGATTACTCAAAAACCATGAGATAACTCATCCATTGTATGCAGCATGAGTCATACCCTCCCTAGAAACTGGGCTCTAACACTAAGTGGATCTGTGAAGAATGTGGAGCGTTTTTAGAAGGTACCTTCAAACATAACAGAAAGATTAAATAGCTAATAAAAAGAAAGGCTTAGTTAGATCAAAAAGACTGTATAAAAATTATGAAGTAGACATCTCTCCACTGAGGAATAAAATAGAAAAAGGGATATATAGATTAGTTATGTCAAAGACTTTCCTGTCAATAAGACCCTTTTTCCCAGTGGTGATTGTGTAAATCTAAAAACAGGATGCATATTTATCTATATAAGATAGGTCCTATGTGAATTGAGAAAGGTTTATCACCCATGTGGCAATAGTTTGGCTCCCGAAAGGTACACTTTCCACACCCACACACTTGTAATGTCTTCAGTATTGATCAATGGTGTCAAACTCAAATAAAAAGGGGGACACTAACCCATAAATAAAGATCCCTTTGGGTTTCATATTGACTTAGTTTTAAAATGTAATCATCCCTATATTTTATTGTATTTTAATTTATTTAGTTTAATATTTCCCAACTATATTTTAATCTTATTCAGGCTGTATTTGGGGGTGTTATGGGTCATGTGTTTGACATCTGTGATATAGAGGATTCCAGGAGAGGAAACCCTCTGAACTAAAGCAGTGCAGCAATCTTTTGGCAGCTCCTGCTTTTAGAGAGTTGTCTGGATGCACTGAAATGTTATATAACTTGGCCCCAGTTATGTTATCAGTATGTTGTAGAAGGAGGGCTTGAGCCCAGGTCTTTCCTACATTAAACCCATTCTACAATCCATTCAGCAGCGAGTTTCTATTTGCTTATTACACAAATGTCTATAGTAGACCATATGGAACTTAATATTTATTTTAATTTGAATAATATATATTTTATATTTATATATTGCAGATTTCATTGTGTTGTTTAGTAAGAATGACTTTTAAACTACTTTTTGTGCACTATTTCATTTGATTTACTTTTTGCTCTCTCAGGAGATTTTGTTGAATTAGTTCTAATCCTTCCTCTCAGTATTGACTTAAATTTATTAAAAAAAATATAGACCTTGAGGCAGCTAGGTGACACAGTGAGTAGAGCACCAGCCCTGGAGTCAGGAGGACCTGAGTTCAAATCTGGCCTCAGACATTTGATGCACCAGTTGTGTGACCTTGGGCAAGTCACACAACCCCAATTGCCTTGCCTTTCCCCCTCCAAAAAAATGTAGACCCTAAAGTTGATTCATGTTCTTATAATAATAATAGTAATAACAATAACAATAAAAGAAAATAAGCAAACAAAAACAACAAATAAAGAATATGCAGCATCAGGACTGGGACCAACGTGCAAAAAAAGGAGAAGATAGTCACTGGGGTGGGAACTTACAGCCTTGAGGCTACATGAGGCTCTCTAGGTCCTTGGATACAGACAGCCTTTTGATGGAGTACAAGTTTTACAGGAAAAAGTCATTTTATTGAGGCAATTTATTCTGTGACGTTTGGATTCAGTCAGAGGGCTGCACTTGAGGACCTAGAGGGCCATGTGTGGCCTTGAGGTCACATGTTCCCCACCCTTAAAAAGCATATGGAGCCAAGACCTTCTTTTTCCAGTAGTTTTTGGTTACTAGGACTTTGATAAGGTAACAAGTTCTTTAAGGAGAACCCCTTTTAGGCTTGCCTGGTACTAATGCTTTTCCTTAAGGGACAGAAACACTCATCTAGATTCACAAACCTGGTTTCTAGTTCCACATTCTCCTTCCTGTGGCAGTGTCTCCAGAGGCAGCTAGGGAGAACAATGGATAGATCACTAGTCCTAGAGCCATGAAGACCCAAGATGAAATCTAGCCTTAGACACACTTAGTAGCTGTGTGACCTTGGCAAGTCACTTAAACCCTGCCTCAGTTTCCTCAGCTGTAAAATGGGAATAATAAAAGAACCTACCTCTTAGAGTTGCTATAAGAATCAAATGGAATAATATTTATGCCCTGGGCAAGTCACTTAACCCTGTTTGCCACAGTTTCCACATCTGTAAAACGGAGAAGGAAATGGCAAACTACTCCAGTGTCTTTGTCAAGAAAACCCCAAATGGTGTCACAGAGAGTAGGACATGACTGATAAGACTGAACAACAACTAGTATAGAGTAGAGACTTCAAAAATGCTTATTTCCTTCCCTAAAGGGGGAGGAGGAAGGAGAGAGAGAGAGACAGGAAGGAAGGAAGGAAGAAAAGAAGGAAGGGAAGAAGGAAGAAAGGAAGAAAACAAATCATAGTATTTTAGATGGCTATAAAGTGTGACTGGGCAGAATCAAAATCACTTTTTCCTCTCAAATTCAATGAAACTATTTTCATAAAATTTACACATAAAAGTTAGCTGGCATCACATATCTGTTCATGGTAGTGTCAGGGCCTACCACCTGATGAAATTGTGAGATACGGTTATGGAATGTGTGAAAGTATTAGTGTCCAGTCAAAATATACTGAAATGAAGAAATTTCTCTTAACTTGCTCTTTATAGAATGGGAAAGAATGAGGAGAAAAAAAATCCATTCCCTTCAATAGTCTTTCAAAGCCTAAAAAGTAGATAAGACTAAGGATATTTTCACTATTCGAAGTGTTGATTTTTCTACCTTTCCTTGGGCTCTATATAAGAGAGGGAAAAGAGGCAACTGTGGAGTGAATAAAGAACACAATTAAAATATTTCATTTTAATAAATTGAAAATTTAAATGTAGGCAAAGTAAATTTTGATATAACAAAATATTTGTTGTATTAAAGAAAAAATAAATATTCCTAAAGATGAATTTTTCCTCAAAATGATCCACAGCTTATTGTTTTACATCTCATAAAATCCTTTCAGCTCTAAGGATCTAGATTTGTAACGAGCTGACTTATGGACTGAGGTAAAACATGGGAACTGGAGCAGAAATAAAATAGTAGTTAACTGCGTCATAAAAAAAAGGAAATGTCTTTTGTGCTCAGGAAAAGGAAGGGTAGACCCAATGGGAAAAAAATCTCTGTGAGAGCTGGAAACCACTAATCATCTATGAAAATCAGGAAAATGTTGGCTGGACTAATGATCATCAAAGCCTGAGGGCCTGAAAAAGACAATTTACTTTGAGAAAAGGAAAACAAAGTGATCATAACAAAGAAAATTTCCTAAACTTGGGGTCTAGGTACATTTGGTGATTCCTGAGTAAGGGATCAGGTTAGGAATCAAGAATCAAGATTTTAAGAAATCATAAGCTTTGGGAGTGAAGAATTGGATTAGTGAGTGACAAGTACGCATTTTGATATGTGTGATGGTAAAAATTTTGCTGTTTATGTAACTACAGAGGATTATAATTTTAATGCAGAGTAAAGCAGTGTATCTGCTGATTATATACCACTATTATCTCTCTGAATTTGTGTGCTACAAAATTTTCTTCATATATTAAAGTTCTATCTTGACTAAACACAATGGGAGAAAAGGTCATATGCTACTCTGCTTTATGGATGCCTAAACCCTGCATTATTATAATGGTTTCATAGTTACAGTGAAATTTAAAAACATTTTATCCATCCTTCATCCTTTTTATATTATCAAAATAGCATATTAGCTTTAATCCTGGGGTTCCATTTTAAGAGTAAAGAGAAATTTCAGAACAAGTTTTCTCATGTCCTAGTTTTACATCAAATAAAGCTTAACTGCAACCTTACTAAGACAGGAATCTTTTAAGAACTTCAAATTTATTAAAGTTTTTGTTTCCTCAAATAGAATAATGTTTGTATGATTCATGAGGCTGACATGTAGAAAGATAAAATGACAGTAAGTATTACAACTACTGATGTGGCTCAAAAGATTTCACTTCAGGGAGCAGAGGAAGATTTTACCTTATTAAGATGTCAGTTTCTTGGCTAAGCCAATTCAACTGAGGACACAGGATACCAACTGGGTAGCACCAATGCTTTGACTTCAGTCTTTTTAATTATTACCTAAATTTTACCCCAAGATCCAATTGTAGCTTCTGAATTTCACAAAGTACCCTCTAAAACCTTGCTGTGAATAGATAGTAATTTGACCAGATTTGAAATAATTAACAATGGAATATTTAAGGGATAGTCAAGGGATAGCAAATAAATTCATGCACAAACATGGAACTAATTAAAAATGGAAGGAACAAAGTACAAAATGATGCAATTAGAGGATGCGTGTTAGAAGGCAATGAACCAGGAAACCAGGAGCCTGAGAAGCAGATAGGAATGAAAATGACTGTTTCTCCACTGGCAATATTTTAAAGTAATTTCCCCTCAGTTCTGACATGGTGAGATCAAATAATGTGCCATGATGCTGCCCCCTCCCATATAACCTCTTTGGGTGAGAAAATAAATAATGAACCACAATGTAGTCCCTCCCTTATAACTCCTTTGGGTCAGAGAATTCCTACACAAAAAGGAAATTATTTCATGCCTGCCATTGGCCTCCCATGGCTGCTAGTGGAAGAGTTTTATGAAGTTCAACATCAAAAGCAGACTGAGCAGAACTCATGCCAGGACCAGTTTTGACAGTCACTGAATGGGTGGGAGAATTTATATGTATGTGTTTGCTACTCTGCTTTCAACATATCCCAGACCTGTTTTTGTTAGTGGTGTATAATCTAGAGAATGTAAAGGTAAGACACCTTGCTTAGCAGCCTTTCTTCCAGTCACTGCACAGCAGGTAGAGAGGCATGGGGCAGCTAGGTGGCACAGTATATGAGTGTGGACCTGGAGTCAGGAAGACCTGAGTTCAAATTCAGCTTCAGATACTAGCTATGTGACCCTGGGCAAGTCACTTAATCCTGCTTGTCCCATCTGTAAAGTGAGCTGGAGAAGGAAATGACAAACCACTACAGCATCTAGCAAGAAAACCCCAAATGGGGTCAGGAAGAGTTGAACATGCCTGAAATGACTGAACAACAACAACAAGAGGGGTAGAGAGAAAAGGTAGTTTAATGCCAAAGATAATTTTTTGGTGGATAAAGAAAACTTAGCATTAGCAAATATTTTATAGATTGTGTAGAATAAGTTTTACCAATATTTTTCTTTTTTTAAAAAAAAATATTTATGTTCAACATTTAAAAAATTGAGGTTAAAATTCTCTCCTTTCCTTGAGTCCCTCCCCAGTCCACTGAAAAGACAAGCAATATAAGTTATATAAGTGGAATAATTGAAAACTACTTCCATATTAGCCAGGTTGCAAAAAAGTAAGAACAAATAAAGTGTGAAAATTATACTTTAATTTTTACTCAGAGTTCATCAGTTTTCTTACCAGAGGTGGATAGCACTTTTTGAGTCCTTTGGAATTGTCTTTTATCATTACAGTAGGTAAATATTTCACTGATGGTCATCATTATATTGCTGTTACTGTGTACAATGATCTGCTAGTTCTGTTCATTTCACTTTGCATCAGTTCATATAGGTCTTCCCATGTTTTTTTCTAAAATTAATACCTCATCATTTCTTATAGCTCTGCTTCACTTAAATCCAATTCATGCACAAAACAAGACATCAACCTTGTGATATCATTGATCTTCTTTGAGAATGAAAGATGAATAGCAATTCCGTCACAATCATATACCACAACTTTTTCAGCCATTCCCTAATTGATGGCTGTCCCTTCAGTGTCCAACTCTTTGCAGCCACAAAAAGGACTACTATAAATATTTCAGTATACATAGGTCCTTTCCTCTTTTTATTTAATCTGTTTGGGGCACAGACCCAGTAGTGGTAATGCTGGGTCAAAGGGGATGCACAGTTTATAGCCCTCAGAATGCAGAATGAATCAAAACATTTTTTTTTGAGATATAACCAATGTGGAAATTTGCTTTGATTATTCATGTTTGAAATTTTTTCAGTTGTGTTCTCAATTATGGAAGGGTGGGACGGGAGGGAGAGAAGGTTGATATTGGCTGATAAAAGCAAATAAAACATTAAAACAAAATAAAAGTAAAGATAGACTAGAGTTAGGTTGTGAAATGTTTAAATGCCAAACTTAGAGGTTTTGTATTTTATCCAAATGGCAATGGAAAACTAGTAAAACTTGTTGAACAAGGGAATGACATGATCAGATTTGTAGCTCAGGAATAAAAATTTGGGATCAGCATAGAAAAAAGAATTAGAGACAGGGAAACTTTAGGCAGGCAAATCAGTTAGGACACCTTTGAAATAATTTGTTCAGGCCAGATATAATGAGGGTATGAATGAAGAGAATTGGACAAAAACACGAGATGTTGAGAAATTAAAATTAACAAGATTTAACAATGAATAAGAAACAGGGGTGAGAATGTAGTGTGAATGAACCTGGCTGGAATATAAGAATATAAGAATAGCACTGTCCTGTATAGGAATAGGGAATTTGGGAGAAGTACTCGATTTGGGGAACAGGGTGTATGGGTGGGTAATAAAGAGTTGTTTTTAAAATGTTGCTTTTGATGTGCCTCAGGCCTATCTGTCAATAAGAGGTGGAGGACTTGATCTCAAGAGATATATGAAGACTAGATATGTAGATTCTGGAGTGCTATGCATGGAGATAATCTCTGCTGTCTTATACCATCTACTTCAATTGTACTAGAGCTACTGATTGATTGTTAGTCATAAATAATATTTATATTTGAGTTCATGATCTTGAAATAGCATCTGAATCATCAGAGAAAATAAAATTTTGTCAGTTTTGATGCTTAAATATTTTATTTTATTATGTGTCTTTGGAACGTGTTAAGAATAATGATGCTCAAATATGCAGTATGCTCATTCTTCCCAGTCATTTTGGATAAATGGAAATTTAGAGTAAACCTTATTTTTCTTTATCAGAAATTAAAAATGTAAATGTGACCAATAGACATGAACCATATTGTAATCTAGAAGCTGATTTTTTTTAAAGTTGATAAATTTAAACAAGTTCAGATTGTAATTATAACTTAGGGTGTATCAAGTGCCGCAAATAAAATTTGAAGGAAACATGTCATTTTATATTCAAGAGGTGTTGGGGTTCTGAGAAAGTGCTGGGATGACTTAGATAAAGAGATTTCACTATCCTCCAAAATAAACTAACTGAAACCCTATTGTCTCTTGAGATCTTCAAATGTCATCTCCTTAATGATGACTTACCCTGATTTCCTCAGAAACAATTTTTATTTCCTTGGCTCTAATTATCTCCATCAGAATTAATATCTCTCTCCTCAATTATTTCATGGCATCATATCTTGCATTATAGTTATCTGTTTATATGTCAGCTTCCCTATTAGATTCTAAGCTTCTGTGTCATTTGTCTGAATCTCTTCTCGTGCCTTGTAAATAGTAGGAGCTTAATAAATGCTACCTGAATTGAACTGTAAAGTAGAAACTTCTGAATTGTTTCTGAAATATGTAATGAAAATTAAAATGTCTGATGCCCATCACTGTTTATAGCTACAGTTCATCAGAAAAGTTGGACTGGGGTAAAAGTAAAGGCTAGTGAATAAAACAAATCTATGCAGAAAACAATTAAAATATTATCAGACCAGATATTATAGCCAGCAAGCAAGTCCATCGCTAAAGGCTATGGTTCTTTCTCACTAGATGATAAGAGCATGGATTTCGAGTTTAAAGGGATCCCAGCAGCTATAAAATCCAACCTATCATTTTACAGAGAAGGAAACAGGCCTGCAGCATTTAAGTGACAAGAAGTAAATTGCAGAACCAGGATTAAAATTCAGGTCCCCTGACTCAAAATCCAGCTTTCTTTTGGCCTCACTATCTTTCTTGAAAGAGGTATTCAAGCAGAGACTAGAAGAACATTGGTTAGGGATATATTAAAGGGGATTCTTCTCAAAGAACAAATTAGATTTAATAGCCTCTAATGCCCCATATATGACTGGGAGTTGATTCTGAGTATGTCATGAAGCATGAAGGAAGAATTTAATCCAACACATTCATAATGAAAATGGGGAACTGAGACCTAAAGAGCCCAAATGATTTTTTCAAATTTACATATAAAAAATGGCAGAGCCAGAAGTAGAAACACAGGTTTTCTGACTGAAATATCTTCATTCTTCCTAGCATACCTTATATCTACCATAGTAATTATGAATTGTAGTGATTGATGGAGCTCAAGATTAGGAAGGGGGCTAGAGTTTAAGTTTAGTGATTGAGGGTAATGACCAGCTCAAGAGTTACAATTGGAACCATGATTTGTTAGATTATATGGGATGAATTCTTGTCCGTAAACCTCATGCTACAGAATTAAAATTTTATTCTGAGACATATAATACCATATAGAAATCAGATGTTAGTACTATGACAAACAGATACTGAGGTTACTTTGAAAAATGAAAATTAGAAGGAAGTTTTAAAAGTTTAACAGCTATTACCAATAACCATATATTCACATTTTGTTCTGGCTATAAGCTTTTCATGAAAATAGAACCGACAGATTAAAGGAACATAGCAATATTTACCATAATCAATTAATATTTTGATGATAATAGTAAAACAATGATAAAAGCTAAGCTTTGTCTAGGACTTAAAATTTTTCAAAACATTTTACAGATATTATCTCATTTTAGGTCATGACTATTGGTTTAAAATAAATCTTCAAGACAGCTTCAAGCAGACCCTGAGGGAAAATATGGTTTGAGCCTGGAGACAACTGTGTAAGTATGAACAAACTAAATAATTTCAGAGTCAAATGTAATCTAAAGTAATATCAGCCTATCAAAATACTCTATTGCATAAATGTTGTTTTACTGTATTCTCCTGTAAAAGCATGTGTTTGCTTTTTGCTGTATTATTTTTTAGGTTTTAATGCAGTGTTTCCTGACTCTTTTAGGTTAGCTCAATCTCTATATTAAGAGTAGCAAAATAAATACTGCTGATAGAAGAGAAAGGAAAAAAAAAACGATTTCTCATTTGGACGATTACCAGCATAAGAAGACAAGGACCTCCAGGGGGTTGGTGACATTGTTTCTATTCATTAACACTATGCTGTCATTACAAGAAGTGATGAAAACAGTATAAAATATAAATGTAGAAAAATAGTTTGAACACTCTTACTACATGTTCTACTAATACTATCTCCATAGCAACACTGATGACAAGTTGCATGGTAAGATTGATTTTCATAGCCCAATGACTAAGATTTATCTTTAGCATATATTTTCCCCAGAGAACATTTCTCATTTTCCTTATTTTTCTTCTTCTTTTTTCTTTTTTTAAATTTAATATATTTAGTTTTCAGCATTGATTTTCACAAGAGTTTGAATTACAACTTTTCTCTCCATTTCTACCCTCCCCCCCACTCCAAGATGGCATATATTCTGGTTGCCCTGTCCCCCAGTCAGCCCTCCCTTCTGTCCCCTCCCGCCCCCTTTTCCCTTCCTTTCTTGTAGGGTAAGATAAATTTCTATGCCCCATTGGCTGTGTATCTTATTTTCTAGTTGCATGCAAAAACTTTTTTTGTTTGTTTTTGAACATCTGTTTTTAAAACTTTGAGTTCCAAATTCTCTCCCCCCCTCCCTTTCCACCCACCTTCCCTAAGAAGAAGTCAAGCAATTCAGTCTATTATTTTCAGTCTATTCATATTCAGTTCAATTCAGTCTATTATATTCAGTTAGTCTATTTTTTAAGGTGTTGTTTTCTTCAGTATATTTTTCAGTATTTTTTT
>CM053622.1:616522947-616581128 GCA_028646595.1 Phalanger gymnotis | reverse complement strand
GCAAATCATAGTTAATCTTTCACAACATGAATATTGTGGAAGGATTTTACATAATGATACACATGTGGGCTATGTTGAATTGCTTGCCTTTTTAGGGAGGGTGGGTGGGGAGGGAAGAGGGGAGAGAATTTGGAACTCAGTTTTAAAAACAGACATTCAAAAAGAAAAAAGACAACATTTTTTGCATGCAACTAGAAAATAAGATACACAGGCAGTGGGGTATAGAAATTTATCTTGCCCTACAAGAGAAGAAGAGAAAGGGAGATGGGAGGGGAATTGGGGTGACAGAAGGGAGGGCTGACTGGGGAAAGGGGCAACCAGAATATTCGCCATCTTGGAGTGAGTGGGAGGGTAGAAACAGGGAGAAAATTCGTAATTCAAACTCTTGTGAAAATCAATGCTGAAAACTAAATGTATTAAATAAATTATATTTTAAAAAAAGAACAACAAAACCAAATAAATATATATTTCCAACTAAAAAAAAGAATATAAGTTGCGGAGGAGGTTCTACCCTACCCAAGGGGAAACTTCTTTACTTAGGATTTTAAATTAAATTATATAAATTAAGTCTGAGGTTGAGCCTCTATCCCTCATAATAAGGGAGATAAGGGAAGAGAATAAGCCTTTATATAGAACCTACAATGCTCCAGTAACTGTGCTAAGCATTTTTTACATCTATTTCATTTGATCCTCCTAACAACCTTGTGAGGGAGGGGCTATTATCATCTTCATTTTACAGGTGAGGAATCTGAGATCGGCAAAAGTGAAATGACTTGCCTAAGTTCACACAGCTAGTAAGTGTCTAAGATAAAATTTGAACTCAGGACTTTCTGAGGCAGGGCCTTGCACTTTATCCACTGAGCTGGCTGTAGCTGCCTCTGTGAGGCATATAGTGTTGTTAAATATTATAATTGATTTTTATATGACATTTTAAAGTTTGTGAAATGTTTCACATAGAAAGGGCCTGTGCTATGGCAAATCCCAATCTGTTAGGTCTTGGAAATGGAATTTATAGTTGTTCTGACACAAAACTAACTAAGGAAACACAAAAATTGTCAGCCAAAATAGTGTCATTGTAGAAGAAGCTTCAGAGAAAGCTACCCTTTTGTAGATAGGTCGATTGGGAGATACCATTTGTACAAGCGTGGAAAAGTGAGGATGATCATTCAATCATTCAATTTGACTGGGCATGTTTATTGGCAAGTATACAAAATTTCACAAATTCAAAATTTCAAAGAGAACTAATATCCAATTTCTCTAACTCAACCAAAGACAACCAATTAGAAATATTTATAAACATAGACTCCCTTTCTTCTCTCTCTCTCTCTCTCTCTCTCTCTCTCTCTCTCTCTCTCTCTCTCTCTCTTTCTCTCCACTTCTTCCAAATCCAGTACTCTTTGCATTTCTCCATGTAGTCTTGGCCAAATATCAAGGAAGGGAATATTTCCCCTCTGTTGAATTCTGGTGGTCATTGCTTGTTTATCTTTTCATTGTATAGGAATTCCCCGTTTAAAAAAAAGTCTTGTCATGTCACACTATGATAATTTACTATTGTTCCATTCACCTTTATTTGTATTTCCCAAGGCCTTTTGTAGACTTCCGGATTCTTTTTCTACCCTATCTGGTAGCCTCTCAAGGCCCATATCAATTTTGACAAAGTCTTTCCTCTTCCTGAAGGATACAAAATAGTAGCAAGGGTCCCAAGTCTGTATTTGCTTAAATCCAAACTTTCTATGAGTCTATAGAAGACTTCAGTCATCCCCATGAGTGTAATCAGGCTGAGTCTGATTTTCTTCTCATTGATTATTCTTTAAAAATATGCTTGCCTTGCATCATTTCCCTAGTCTCCTCCCACTCTGTTTTACTTCACTATATCAGCCATAGAGTTCTTAATGACGGTTCGATTAACCCCATTTTATTCTGTGGTTCTTGTTACGTAGTGGAGTGTGACTTGCTACTCTTTCTATTTCTTCTCACCTATCCTTACATCCCCTACGGTGGGCCATTTTGTTTAATATATTTTTCTCCATGTTCTTTTACACACAAATAAAAACCTATGCCGTTTCCTGACTCCTGTCAAAAATGACTAATTTGCACTGAAATTATTTAGAGAAATGTCTAAGACAAATTAAGAAACAAAGGGAGTGGCTTCTGTAGGAAGGACACTCATTTACTGTATTTTTACAAAGCACTTCCTGCTTGGGGTCTATGTCCTTTGTTTTCTCAGACCATGGTTGGATATAATAAAACAAAGGAAAACCAAGAGCAAATACTTGTAGCATCCAAAATGCTGATGCTGAAGATTTGCTGCCAATGAGAAACAGACTCTTGTTTTATAGGGGAAATAAGACCATGACTCAACAACGTTGGCAAAAAGATCTGCCAACAATTAGTTAACCCAAGCAAGTCTGTAGATCCACTCTGTTTTTATTTTTTATTTTAAGGTTTCATCTACAGAAAATCGAAACATGCAGATGGGAAGTGAAAAATTAGTTGTTCTTCCAGATGTCTTATGTCCTCACTGCCAAACATCTGGACATTTGGAAGTATCTTCTAGGCTTTGTTCTTAGCATCTAGATGGTGAGCATCATGGAGACAAGAAATTCATATGACTGGCTTAATTTTTCTTGGTTTTCAACATTGGCTAGACGGTAGTATGGTAGAAGAATTTGGAATCAGAGAGCTGGGTTCAAAACCTATCTCTGCCAATTACTGCTTACTTTGTAACTTGGGAGGATATTCAATATCTTTGGGCCACAGTAGTTTCCACAATTTTTTTTTAGAGAACATGCCTCAACACTCTGTCCTTTTTACCCTCCACCCTGCAAAAAGAGATTTTATCTAAGAGAAGAATCTCTCCTCAGCAGGAACTGCCTGGCCAAAGGATTACACATCCCAGGTGCCTGTGTAATTCTGGATATCTAAAGGAAAATAATCATAATAATTCAAGCTCTGTAAACTTAATGGCTTGAATCAGCATATGATTATGACTATATATTTGAATCACAAATTAGCTAGATGGCCCATTGGATAGAACAACTAAACTTTGAGTCAGGAAGAATTGAGTTCTAATCCTGCCTCAGACACCTATTTGCTAGACCAGTTATTGACTTCAATTAGCCCCCACATTGCAAGCTTGTTTTAAGGATCAAATGACATAAAATGTGTCAAGTGCCTTTGTGAACCCTAAAATTCTGTGTACATATTAGCTATTATTATCTTACTACATCTCCTCTCCAAAAGATCCACCAGGACTGTAGGTCTTACTAAAGAGAATAAAGATCAAATTTATTAAAATAATCAGACAACCCTTTCCCCCCTCCATCCAGCTTAAAATTCCCTTGGAAAGGTTATGGACAGGCATATATGCATGCATATAGCCTCTAGGAAACATTTAAAGCCTTTTTTCTCTATTAGGTCACCATATGACAAAAGCATTTGAGACTCAGGACCTTCTATATTATTCTAGACCAACCTTCTCACTTCTGTGCCCAAAGACATGACGATACTTGCAGAGGTTATATAGGAATATCAGAATATAAAACTAAATGTCCAATTAAATTGATTGTTTCTTCAACTACATAATATAGCCTCCCTCTATATATGTATGTACACATGTATATATATATATATATATATATATATGTATGTGTATATATATGCATACATATGCATATATATACAAATATATATATATATATGCAATATATGTAGTATCTTCATGTCTCTGGGCACGGAAGTGAGAGGCTGGCCTATCCAGTTTCTAAAGTTTCTTGCATGTATGCAAATGGCAAAGGTCGATTAATAGAATGTGAAACCTAATGGGACAGCCAGATCTCCAGGGCATAGAGGCACAAACTCAATCAGCAATAAAAGTGGCTCAATGGTAAGTTCCAGTTCATTAGTTAGATAAATAGAAAAACAAGGTGCTAATGAGGTCAAAGTCCCACATTCTATTTATTTACAGATTGGTTAGCTTCCTTTTGTTCTATGGCAACTAATGTCACTGATTTCACACATCATCATAACACACACACACACACACACACACACACACACACACACACACACGCACACACCTCAAAGCTTTCTTAGGAAGAATAATCAGTTAAGTGAATGGAGGTTCATTGCAAATTTATCCCATTCCTAGGAAAAAATAACTCAAGCCACATAATTAAATGAGAATGAACAGCTTGATCTCTATATATAAAGGGCAGGACATATATTATCATCATTATCATTATTATTTATTATTGTTACTATAGATGTCTTTATTCACTGTCTAATTGTCTTGATAGATCATTCATAAAACTAAATCCCTCCAAACTCTTGGAGCAGCCAGTTCTGTCCATTTTCCAGAGTTGGAAAGGACCTCTGGGGACATCCAGTTTACTCCATACCCTCTATACAACATCCCTGACAATGGTATCCTGCCTGAACTTGAACATGTTCAGGTACAGAGAGCTTATGACTTCCTCAGATAGCATGCCAGAGAATTACAGTATTTTAAGAGATGTAAGGGACTCTGAAGGACAGGAGGGCCCCCTCTAGTCCCAAGCAGGATCTTCTGTACTGAATCTATAACACATGGTCACTGAGCCTTCATTTCTAGTGATAGGTGCTCATTATCTGCCCAGATTGCTAATTCCTTTCCTAACACCTTGAATTATAAGAAAAGTGTGTCTTTCTTCCCTTCCCCCTCCCTCGTATTAAAAAAGTGAGGATACCTGCCTCTCCACTGCCATGTATTCCTAGAGCTGCCAAGATGTAGGCCAAGCCTTCAGAAATGGTATAGAGGAGAACACAGGAGAACGTAGCCTGCTCTGTTCTCTCCTCTTGTGCTATGGCACAGTGTTTCCTTTCAAATTTCATATTTAGCAATATCTGAAATTCTAAGTGAAAGGTCATCTACAACACTCATTTCAAAATATAAAACTTTGATGCTTTGAATCAGTTCACAAGTATCCATGAAGTCTCAGATTAAGAATCACCTTTGGAGTACTCTACGTTATCTAAACTTTCATTGAAGAATCAGATATTTATGGACCTTCTGCTTGACAGCACTTTCCAAGAGCCATTGATATATGGATCATTTATTAATTCTTTGTGGGAAAAATTAAACAATAGCATGAAGAGGGGTGTTAACTTCCTCTTTAACTTCTAATTATGGTCACAGAAGTCACAGCACTGTTAACTATTTCAATGCTAGAAGAGATATCAGACATAAATTAGAAACTGCTAAATCTCCTGGTTTTCCTTTTTAAATTAAATGATCCTTTTAAGACAGTTTGAAAAACATAATGGCATACTGGCATAAGGATACTTTAAGCATCTTCCAGATTTGGTCTTACTTCTTTAAACAATAAAAGTTTATGTGTCATTGGCACTGATTTCAATTTCATGTGAAAAGTCTCATCTAGCTCTGGTCTGTAGAAAGTGACCATATGCTTTAGGATTCTTCGAAGGGCTAATAATCTGACATAAAGATTTATGAAGTACACTACACAACATTGGTGATATAGCTTCATCAGATTAGCAGGACTGCATTTGTACAATGAATATTTATTGATATCATACTATGTGCATTATGTTGAACTTGGTAATGAATAAGACATAAAAGATTAAGAAATGATACTGTCTCTCGCAGTGTTTTAAAGGTGACTCAAAAAGTCATTTATGATTTAGGCGAGACGAGTGTGTTGCACACAAGCATATGTGTATCATCTTCTCTTAGTCTATTAATATGGCAAACAGAAGAAGGAGATAGGAATAGCTAGGAAGAGAAAGAGGCTCAATAGTTAGACATAGGTCATGGAAATTCCATAGCTTATGTCATATTCTTGTGGGTCAAATGAGTTTTCAGAGTAATTTGAAATAATGCCTTAGGTGGTCAGATGATATGAATAGGCAGTTCTTGGAAGAAGGAAACAAAGCCCTCTATAGTCATATTTTTAAAATGCTGTAAATCAGTACTAATTAGAGGAAAGCAAATTAAACATCTCTGAGGTATTACCTCACACCCGTACCCATCAGATTGGCTAATATAACAGAAAAGGAAAATGACAAATGTTAAAGGGGGTGTGGAAAAATTGGGATACTGATTCCCTCACTCTTTGTGGGAATTGTGAACTGATACAAACATTTTGTAGAGCAATTTGGAATTATGCCCAAAGAGCTATAAAACTGTGTATACCCTTTGACCCAGCAATACCACAAAGAGATCAAAGAAATGGGAAATATGTACACAAGTATTTATAGCAGCTCTTTTGTGGAAGCAAAGAATTGAAAATTGAAGGAATGCCCATCAATTGGGAAATAGCTGAACAAGTTATGGTATATGATTGTGATGGATTACTAATATACTTTAAGAAATGCTGAGCAGGATGCTTTCAGGAAAACCTGGGAAGACTTTTAAGAATTGATGCAAAGTAAACTGAACAAAGCCAGGAGATCATTGTGTATAGTAAAAGCAATATTGTATGATGGTCAACTGTGAATGCCTTAGCCAGGGATTGGAAACCTGCAGCCTAAAGGTCACATGTGGCTTTCTAGGTCCTTAAGTGCAGCCTTTCAACTGAATTCAAATTTTACAGAACAAATCCCAACCCTGGACTTAGCTATTCTCAGCAATACAATGCAGCAAAATAATCTTGAAAGACTTAGGGTGAAAAATGCTTTCCACCTCCAGAAAAAAAAAGAACTTATGGAATCTGAATGTAGATCAAAGCACCCTGTTTTTTTTTTCTTTTTGATTATGTTCTCTTTTGCAACATAGCTAATGTGGAAATATGTTTTGCATGGCTGAATATGTATAATTTATATCAGAATGCCTCCCTTTTCAAGGAAGGCAAAGTGAAAAAGGAAACGAGGGAATTTGGAACTCAAAACTTATTTTAAAATGGATGTTAAAAATTGTTTTTACATGTAATTGAGAAAAACAAAATAAAACATTTTTAAGAATAAAAAATGAAAGAATGCCTTAATATCTACCAAGAGGCATTGCAGTGGAAGGTTTCTGGTCTTGACTTTGTTCTTCCACAGCGAGAATTTTGTGATTAGAAGTTCAGGAACCTGCTAAGACAAACCCAGGACCTATGAGAACACAATTACAAAATACTTTTCACACAAATAAAGTCAGATCTAAATAAATGGGAAAACATCGGTTGCTCATGGTTGGGCCTAGCTAATATAATAAAAATGATGATTTTTACTTAACTTAATTTACTTATTCAGTGCCATACCAATCAAATTACCAAAAATTATTTTATAGAGCTGGAAAGATAATAACCAAATTCATCTGGAAGAACAAAAGGTCCAGAATATCAAGGGAAATAACGAAAAGAAAGCTAGAGAATGTGGCCTAGCCATATCAGATATAAAACTGTATTATAAAGCAACAGTCATCAAAACTATTTGGTACTGGCTAAGAAATAGACTACTGGATCAGTGGAATAGGTTAGGTACACAAAATGCAGTAGTCAATGATTATAGCAATCTACAAAAAGTCCAGCTTCTCAGTTAAGAATTCACTGTTTCACAAAAACTGCTCGGCAAACTGGAAAATAGTATGGCAGAAACTGGGCATAGACCAGTTATCTTACACCTTCTACCAAAATAAAGTCAAAATGGGTTCACGATTTAGGTATAAAGGCTGATACTATAAGCAACTTGGGAGAGCAAGGAATAGTTTACCTGTAAGATTTATGGAGAAGGGAAGAATTTTTGACCAAACAAGAGATAGAGAGCATCATTAAAATGCAAAATGGATAATTTTGATTATGTTAAATTGAAAAGGTTTGTACAAAAAAAGCCAAAGTAACACAGATTATGAGGGAATCAGAAAATTGGCAAAGAATTTTTACAACCAGTGTCTCTGATAAAATGCCTTTTCTCTAAAATATACAGGGAACTGAGTCAAATTTGTAAGAATACAAGTCATTCCCCAATTGATAAATGGTCAGAGGATATGAACAAGCAGTTTTCAGAGGAAGAAATTAAAAACATCTATAGTCATATGAAAAAATGCTCTAAATCACTATTGATAAGAGAAATGCAAATCAAAACAACTCTTAGGTACCGCATCTCTCCTCTCAGATTGGCTAACATGACAAAACAGGAAAATGATAAATGCTGGAGAGGATGTGGGAAAATTGAAACATTGCTAGTGGAGTTGTGAACTGATCTAGCCATTCTGGAGAGCTACTTGGAACTATGCCCAAAGGGCTATAAAAATGTGCATACCCTTTGACCTAGAAATACCACTTCTAGGTCTCTATCCCAAAAAGATCACACAAGCGGAAAAGGGACCTGTACGTACAAAAATATTTATAGCAGCCCTTTTTGTGGTGGCAAAGAATTTGAAATCAAAGGGATGCCCGTCAATTGGGGAATGGCTAAACATGTTGTGTATATGAATGTAATTGAATATTATTGTTCTGTAAGAAATGAGGAGCAGACAGACTCCATAATAACTTGGAAAGACATATGAACTAATGCTGAGTGAGGGGAGCAGAACTAGGAGAACATATTATACATGATTACAGACACATGGTATCTGTGATGAGGAACTTTGATAGATTTGTCTTTTCTCAGCAATACAAGATTCAAAGACAACTCCAAAAGACTCATGATGGAAAAAGCTATCCATATCCAGAGAAAGAATTATAGAATCTGAATGCAGAATGAAGCAAACTGTTTGCTCTCTCTTTTTTTCCTTCCTTTTTGTATTTGTTTCTTCTTTCTCATGATTCATTACATTGGTTATAATTCTTCTTTACAACTTGACTCTGTGTAAATAAGTTTAATATGAAGGTATACGTAGAACCTATATTGGATTATATGCCATTTTGGGGGGCGTGTGTGTGGGGGGGGAATTTGGAACTCGCAAATGTGAAACTGAGTGTTGTAAACTAAAAATAAAAAATAAATTTAAAAAAATAGAATACAAGCCATTCCCTAATTGATAAATGGTCAAATGGTATGAAGTCAGCTTTTGGATGAAGAAATCACAGGTATCTATAAGCATATGAAAAAGTACTCAAAATCATTTTTTGTTAGAGAAATGCAAAAAAAGAAAAAGAAAACAACTCTGAAGTATCATCTCATATCTATCAGACTGACTTGGGAAAATTGAAACACTTATGGCGTTTCACTTGGTGGAGTTGTGAACTGATCAATCCATTCTGGAGAGCAATTTTGTACTGTGCCCAGAGGTCAATCAAACTGTGCATACTCTTTGATCCAGCAGTACTACTACCAGGTCTGTATCTCAAAGAGATCATTAAAAAAGGGAAAGGACCTACATGTGCAAAATATATTTATAGCAACCCTTCTCATGGTGGTGAAATATTGGAAATTGAAGGGATGCCAATCAGTTGGGGAATGCCTGAAGAAACTGTGCTATTTGAATGTAAAGGAATGCTATCGTGCAATAAGAAATGGTTTACAGGCAGATTCCAGAAAAACCTGGAAGAACTTATATGAACTGATGCAAAGTGAAATGAACAGAACCAAGAAAACAGTTTACATGGTATCAGCAACATTGTGTGATCTACTATGAATGACTCCTCTCTTCTCAGCAACATAATGCCCTGAAACAAATACAAAGGACTCACTAAGGAAAGTGCTATCCACATGCAGATAAAGAACTGACTTGACTCTGAATGCAGATGGAAGCATACATTTTTTTACTTACTTTATTCTTTTTCCTGTTTTTTTTTTCTTTTGTTCTGTCTCTTCTTTCACATCTGTGACTAATATGGAAATAGGTTTTACATTATAGCACATGCAAAACCTATGTCAAATTGCCTACCATTTTTGGAAGAGAGGAGAGGAGGGAAGGAGAGAGAAAAATTTTGAACTCAAAATCTTATAAAAATACATGCTAAAAATTATCTTGACCCATAATTGGGAAAAAATAAAATACTATTAAAATACTATAAAATAAAGTTTATTTGGAGGGGAAAAAGAAATTCATGAACCAAGTTCTGGTTCATGCTGGCTTTCTCCATCTATTCATGAGAATTCATGAAACATTGGTCAGCCTCAGGGAACTCCTGACAATGGGAACTCCTTCCATTGACACATATTACAAGCCATCTCTGACTGACTGTATAGATAAATCCTGGGGAGCTGCCTGGAATACACAACAGTTAAACTCCTTGTCCATGGTCTCAAAGCTAACAAATGTCAGGAGCAAGAACTTAGTTCTAGTATTGATGACTAAACAATTGAATGACAAAGCAAATTGTGGTCAGTGAATGTAGTAGAACATCACTGTGTTATAAGGAATAATGAATGTAATAAATACAAAGACATGTAAAAATCTATATGAACTGATACAGAGCCAAGCAAACAATATACACACGACTAAAATGATGTAAACAGAAAGAACAACCACAAAAAATAAAAAAAAGTTAATGTTGCAGGAGCAAAAGATTGAGGAGTAGAAGCAGAAACCCAGCCAAATGTGCCAACATTCCTCTCCAAAAATCTTTAAGATAATGTATCAGTTGAATTCTGGAATAGCTTGGCTGATAAAAAGTCAAGAAAAAACATTTTTCCAGCCTAAGACAACTTAAGTCAGAAGGAGAAGTCTATGATATCAAGGTAGAGGCCAGCCCAGACCTTGTGGCAGCAACACTAGCTGTGGGCCTTGGAAGTGGCTGCCATAACAGAGCAGCAGCAGCAGCTCTACACACAGAGGTTGTAGGGGAATTGGACAACTGGTCAGAAAGAGGTGTCAGGGGACCCTGAGCTGACACTGAGAGAAGGACCTGGTGCTGTTTGGCAACTTCATCTCCCATACACAGTTCTGGGTCACAGTTCAAGGGTGGAGAAGAGTGTTTGTGGTCAGTCACAAGGGAGCAGAGGCCCTGCTCACAATTCCAACACCAAAAAAGAAGGCTAGCACTTGTAGCTACAAAGGAATAGGGGCCTTTTCCTAGCTAAAGATCAGAACACAGACCAGAAGAGCAGTGATCGCACCTTTCCCTAGATCACACCACCTTGGAAACATAAAAAAGAAACTTACAAACTCCCAAAACTAGCTCGGAAAACAGCACCACGAAATATTCTGAAGCTTGGAACACTGCTGCTTCACTCCTAGGTGAGCAGAGGTTAACTTTAATATAAAGTTCAAAGTCAAGAAATAGGTCAGAAAAATGAACAAACTACAAAAAAAAAGCACCTGACCATAAAAATCCATCATGGCAGCAGGAAAGATCAAGAAACAAATTCAGAAACAGCCAAACATGTAAAAATAGCTATAAGCAAAGCCCCACTGAAAAAAACACAAACTAGATACAACCCTAACAAAAATTCCTTGAAGAGTTAAAGAAAGAGATAAGAGCAGTTGAAAAAACTTGAGAAAAGAGATAAGTGATACAAAAGAATTATGAAAAAAGAATTAACAGCTTCTTAAAGGAGGAACAAATAATACTGAAGAAAGTAGTATTTTAACAAACAGAACTGTCCAAGTGGTGAAAGAGGCTCAAAAATTCACTAAAGAAAAGAACTCTTTAAAAATTAGAATTTACCTAAAGAAAAAAATTTACAAACACAGAAAATAATTCCTTAGAATTGAGCAACTGGAAGCTAATGATTCCATGAAATAGCAAATAAAACAAAGTTAAAAGAATGGGGGAAAATAGAAGTATGAAATGCCTCATTGGAAAAACAACTGACCTGGAAAATAAATTGAAGATAAATAATTTAAGAACTGTTGCACTACCTGAAAGCCAAAATCAAAGAAAGAACGTAGACATCATATTTCAAGAAAATACAAAGGAAAACTTTCCTGATATCTTATAAAAAGAGGGCAAAATAGAATTTGAAAGCATTTACTCATCACTTCCTGAAAAAGATCCCAAAATGAAAACTCTCAGGAATATTATAGCCAAATTCCAGAGCTCCCAGGTCAAGGAAAAAAATACTACAAAACAGCCAGGAAGAAACCATTCAGAAAACATGGAACCACAGTCAGGGATTGTACAAGACTTAGCATTTTACACATAAAAGGAACGGAGGGCTTGGGATATGATATTCTGAAGGCAAAGGATTACAAGTAAAAATAACATACCCAATAAAACTGAATATAATCCTTCAGGGGGGAAAGGTTATTTAATGAAATAGAGAACTTGCATGGATGCTTGATAAAAAGATCATAGCTAAAGAGAAAATTTGACATTCAAGTATGAGATTCAAGAGAATTATAAAAAGCTAAACATGAAAGAGAAATTATAAGGGACATAATAAGGCTAAACTGTTTACATTTCCATATAGAAGATACATGTAATTCCTAAGAACTTTATCATTATTAAGGCTGTTAGAGTATATATAGACAGAGGGCAATGCTATGAGTTAAATATCACGGGATGATCTCAAACAAAATGAAGGGGCGAGAAAGAAGGATGCACTGGGAGAAGGAAGAAGGGGAAAGAATGGTGAAAATTATCTCTTGCAAGACAGGCACAAGGAAGAGTTTGTACAGTGGAGGAGGGAATGGAAAGGAATGGTGGGCCATGCTTGAACCTCACTCTTATCTGAATTGTGTCAAAGAAGGAAGAATAGACACACACACACACACACACACATGCACACTCAGGTACATACAGATACCTATTTTGCTCAATAGGCAAGTAGGAGAGGAAGGTGATAAGAGAAAGAGGTGGGTTCATAAATGAGAAAGTGGATTAAGAGAAGCAGTGTTCTTAAGCAAAATGTACTTTTGAGGAGTGACAGGGTAAAAAGAGAGGAAGAAACAGAAGAAAATGGGCTGAAGGGAAATCTACAGTTAGTCATCATCTTTATGAATGGGATGATATTATGCATTAAATAGAAGCAGCAGGCTGGATTAGAAAACAATAACCAACAAGGTGTTGTTTATAAGAACACACTTGAAAAGGAAAGACACACACTGAGTTAAAATAAGGGAGTGTAACAGAGTCTGTTAGGCTTCAGCTGAAGTAAAAAAAAAAAAGGCAGGGATAGCAATCATGATCTCAGACAAAGCAAAAGCAAAAGCAAAAAAAGGTGGGGCAAACTAGGTGGTACAGTGAGTAGAGCACCAGCCCTGGAGTGCAGATGGACCTGAGTTCAAATTCGGCCTCAGACACTTGACACATGTACTAGCTGTGTGACTTTGGGCAAGTCACTTAACCCCAATTACCTTGCCAAAAAAACAAAATGCAAAAAAGAATCTCATTAAAATAGGTAGGGAAACTACATCTTACACCATAGACAATAAAGTAATATCAAATTTTTTACGACAAGTTTCTCTGATAAAAGAAATTCTTATTTCTCAAATATCTAGGGAACTACATCCAATTTATAAAAATAAAAGACGTTCCCTGATTGACAATTTTCAAAAAATATGAATATCTGTTTTCAGAAGAAACAGTGTTATCTAGAATCATATGAAAAAAATGCTCTAAATCACTCTTGATTAGAGAAATGAAAATTAAAACAACATTGAGGTACCACTTATGATGAAAATGAATCCTGGAGGTATATAGAAAAAAAAGGATACTAATACATTGTTGGTAGAGTTGTAAACTAATCTATTATGGAAAACAACTTGGAACTATGTTCAAAAGGCTATAAAACTGCTCTTACCCTTTAACCCAGTAATACCACTACTAGGTCTGTACTCCAAAGAGATCAAAGAAAAGTGAAAAGGATCTATATGTATAAAAATATTTATAACAGCTCTTTTTGTGGCAGTAAAGAATTGGAAGTCAATGGCATACTCATCAATTGGAGAATAGTTGAAGTTGCGTCTGCTTCATCATGATGAAGTATTATGGTGATAATAAGAAATTATAAGGCAGATGTTTCAGAAAACCTGAAAAGACCTATATTAATTGATGCAAAGTGAATTGAGCAGAACCAGTGTAACACTAAACACAGTAACAGCAATGTTGTAAAGGTGATCAACTGTGAAAGACTTAGCTATTCTTATCAATACAATGATCCAATACAAATCCAAGGGATTCATGATGAAAACTGCTACCTACTTCCAGAGTGGGAATTTAAGGATTCTGTATGCAAAGTGAAGCATCGTTTTCTCTACTTTATTTTTGTTGCCTTTTTTCCAACATGTCTAATATGGGAATATATTTTAGATGATTTCACATGTATAATTGATATATTTCTTGACTTCTCAATAAGTGGGGTAGAGGCTAAATGGAGGAAGAGAATTTGGAACTCAAAATTAGGGAAAAGTGTCAAAAATAATTTTTAAAAGTAAAAAAGCAAATGTTGCATAATTATAAAAAAGCACGGTTGAAATGAAGAGATATGAGAAGACAGTCCCATGCTACCCCTTTACAGAGGTGGGAGCTGCACAGAAGTCATACATAGTACATATTTTCAGACTTTTTCAATGTATTGGTCAGGCTGTTTTTTCATTCTTTTTTGTCTTTAAAATACTATTTGTTATATAGAGTGGTTCTCTGGCAGATTGGGGGTAATTATAGTGATACTAAAAAAACACTGAAGACAATTTTTAAAAAGCCAAGGGTAAGATTTTCATCCAGGTTTAACTTTAGCAGATGCAGTAGAGATATAGACATGGAATCAGGAAGATCCGAATTCAAATAGCGTCAGACCCTAATGGTGTTATTCTGGTCAAGTCACAAAATTCTTGGTTTCTTCATCTATAAATTGGGGGTGATAATTGTATCCATCTCCCAGGATTGTTGAAAGGTTCAAATTCTATAATTTGTGCAAAGCACTTTGCATGCTTAAAATACTTTATAAATTGTAGTTTATTGTTAATCATCATCATTCCTTTGTTCTTTAATATCTAACCTGGTATTAATAACTTTTTTGGTAGGAAACCTCCTCTTTAAACTCTCTCAATGATGGGTTCATAGCAAATAACTCCTGAACCTTTAAATCAATCTCTAGAATTCTGAGTTCAATTTCCCATAACCTACTGCCTATTGGACATTTTTCACAAGCATCTTAAACATATTTTCAAAAGAGAACCCCTTGTCCTTCCCCCTGCCCCCAAACCTATCCGTAATGTATTCTTCTTAACTTTCCATTGCTGTTGAATCTTCCTATAACTTGTCACCAAAAGCTAAAACATCAAAATTCTCATTAACTTTTTATTCTCTTTCATGCCTATTTCCAATTTCCAAGTCAACAATTTTGCCTTCGTATCTAATTTCAAATCCATTCCCTTATCTCTCTCATATGCCTATCACCCCAGTTTGGGGTCTAATGTCCTTTCATCATCATCTCTGAAATATTACAATAGTTCTTAATTGGTATTTCTGACTCATCTACATACTCACCAACCCATCCTCCACAATGCTATTAAATTCATATCGTTCTGACCATGCAAATCTACTCCCCTGGTCAAAAAAAAACCACAATGGCTCCTAATTACTTCTAGACTAGAGTCTAAAGTTCTTTGCTTGACATTCAAAGTCTTTTACAATATGTCTCCAGACAACTTTTTCAGGTTTATTATTATTTGGAAGCTATCCTCTCATTAAATAAATGAGAATTAAAAATAGCATATAGTATGTGTAACTGTGGCTCATTACCTATCTTTGCCTCACTATCTAGTGAGACAGTATCTACCTGTACTTTACTTATTTTTAAATCCAACACAACCTTTTAAAATTGTAAAAATACACGAAGAATGCTGTCAAATATAATCATTTCATATGTCTATTTTTTCCCTTCAGGGTGTTATATACTGTACAGATGTTACTTAGACTTCCTTTCTTTTTCTTCTTTTCTCTCTTTTCTTCTCTTTCTTCTATGCACACTATGTGCTGGCCAATGAGACTCCAACTCCTATCTCTATTCCTTTGCACAGGATGTCCCCCATTTCTGGAACACACTCTAATCCTATTAAATCTTATTAAAGCTCCTGATCATCTTCATTTTATCCGTCCCCTTGCTCCTGCAAATATTTATATTTATCTTAATACCTAAGTTAATGATGATTATATGGATAATATGGAAATTAATGAGTCATTTCTAATACTCAGGTATCTTCCAATGAAAGATACTATCCCGAAAATCCCTATCATGAAGACTTGGAGTGACAGGGGAAAGGGATGGGAATAAGTATTTATTAGTACCTACTATTTACCAGCCACTGTGCTAAATGCTTTCTATAATTATCTCATTTAATCCTCACAACCACTTTTCAAATTAGGTTCTATCATTATTCCCATCTTACAGTTGAGGAAACTGAGACAAACAGAAGTGATTTGCCATGGTCACACAACCAGTATATATCTGAGGCAAAATTTGAACACAGGTCTTACTGATTACAGGTCCACTGCTTTATCCACTGAAGTACCAGCTGCCTTATATTAAAATCCAAGTAATGATAAAATTCTTCACTTATTTTACATTTCTTCCACAAATGAAAAGCATGGCTTCAAAGCACTATACATTAGGTAGTTTATTGATGGCTTCTCATTCATTTAGCTAGAGTTTTGTTTTAAACTTATGTGAGTCTCTTTCGAAACAGAAGTTAAACAAATCTATGTCTAAGTTTAAACCATTTAAAATACTTTATGATAACTTAATTTTGACCCAGCTTATCATATAAAAAACATCAGGGGAGCCCAAAATATTCTAGACATTTCATGCAACAGCCAACTTGTCATGGAATCATTGGCTTCAACTTTGGAAAGCACTGAAAGAGACACAATATTCAGATCTTTTGGATCCTCAAATGAATGACACTGTAGAGCAAGGAGACCAGTGAAGAAAAAGATACACTATGAATTAAAGGAGTAAAAGAGATAGCTAGTTCTGGTCCTATACAGGAAAGGATAGAAATCTGGCAATTTTTATTTTATGATGACACATTATAAGGCAGCTATGGCTTAGTGGAAAAAAAAACACTGACTTTGGACTTAGGAACTAGGTTTGAAACTTACTTCTGCTATTTAGAAGCTGTCCAATGTTGAGCAACTCTTTGAACTTCTCAGTGCTTCTGTTTCCTTACTGGTCATAGGATAGATGCACTGTATCACAGTTTATTGGGGAGAGGAAAGAAGGTAATTTATGGAAAGCACTATGCAAATATCAGCTCTTCTTATCATTATTCCGAACTGAGATAATGCAGAGCACATTGTAGTCCACACAGAACTCACCATCCCTGTAGGTATTATCCTCCTTCTTTCCTCTTCTTTCATATCTGCAAGCATGTGATCATATTAATAAAACACAAAATAGACAGAAGCTGGAGGGAGTGGTCTGCTCAAAGCTACACCATCCCAGAGTTGGAAAGAACCTCATATAGCTTTGTTGCTCCATAGACCTTTAGGCCTCAATTATCCAAATTGCTGGCTCTTCTTCATTTTATTTAAGATATGCAAGAAAGGAGATTTTTATAAGCCACTCTAACATTAAATCACATTTTGTAGCCAATGAGCTGTCTGATAGCTAGCTAGAATTTCAGACCATTTTCTTTTATGCGGTCCTCTTTTAATGTAAAGCACAGATAAATAGCTAATGTCTCCTTCCTATACAATGCACATATTTGTGTTTACATATACATGTATATATATATATGTTTATATATGTATGTATATAGATATGTGTCTAGACATAGATATACCTCACACACATATACCAGATGCATTGAAAGCCCTATGAGATCAAATTCATGAGGAGAGAGTTTCCAAATAATTTCTCCCTACACTGCCACTGTGATTCCTAGAGACCATTAGAAATGTTTAAAATAAAATGGAGCCTAAGAGATCATTTATGCCAACTCCATCATTTTATATGTTAGGCAACTGAGTTCCAGTAGCTAGTCATGGGAATAAGACCCAAAGTAAGGGATTCTGTCTGTGCACTATAACATTCCCATCGAATCTTAAATGAAGCAAGATTATACTCTTGTGAAATTGCATCTGATGCCATTTCATACCCATCTGATCAGGATGGAAACAACTCTAGTTTCCAGGGATAAGTAAGCACTTGGAATTTTTAAGCCTTGTTCCAAGGAAAATGGATTCTAAGAAATGGAAAGCTCATATATAATACAATGTGCAAAGGTTTCTGAGCACTGAAAATATACAGCACAGGAATGATAAAGTTTCCAAAGGAGGTAAAAAGTTCTGGCCTTGGTCTATGCCTAACAGCATGGTTGAAGAAAAAAAATGATTGCAAATAACCAAAGAACAAAGGAGCTATTGAGCTATTTGGAAGTTATCCTCTCATTAAATAAGTTAGAATTTAAAATAGCATATAGTATGTGCACTGTGGCTCATTACCTATCTTTGCCTCACTCTCTAGTGAGACCCTATCTACCTGTACTTCACTTATTTTTAAATCCAACACAACCTTTTAACATTGTAAAAATATACTAAGGATGCTGCCAAATATGATCATTTCGTATGTCTATTTTTTTTCCTTTCAGGATATTATATACTGTACAGATGATACTTAGACTTCCTTCCTTTTTCTTCTTTTCTCTCTTTTCTTCTCTTTCTTCCAGACCTGTGATTTCACCAGTGTAGGGAACTCCCAGTATGGAAAATCTAAATACCTCCTCTGAAAACTGGCCATCTTGTTAGAATTTATCAGGTTCAGGAGAGATACCTAGGGGCAAACTCTAAGAGTTAAAGGAGTTGCCCAATGACCCACAGGTATACCCCTGAGGCAGAATTTGAATCCAGCTCTTTTTTTAATTGAAGGTTAGCCCTCGATGTACTACTTCACACTACCTAGAATTATTGTTTAAAATCTGAATAGTTGTCAACATTATATTACATTCCAATAGAAGCACTAATGCTACCAGAAACTTGTAGCAATGACTATCATTGCAACTAAAATTTTTGGCAGAAAGACTTAATTATATCTGTTTTAGTTTATCGGACAACTTTCCCTTTTTCCTTGTTCTCCAGATTTATAAGTAATGTATATTTGTATGTTTGGATTTCTTTTAGCACCTCAGTACAGGCAAGTCAAGATGCCTGCATGTTTCAATATGGAGAAAGATTTGCAGTAGCAAGGAATATACTAGAAATAAGCAATCAACTCTATTGTTTTAAAAATGATTCTTCGAGAGGCACAGTTTATTCAAAATCTTGCTAGGTTGATGACTAGCTTTATAAAGTTGAAAACCCTCAACCTAATTTGATCACCAAGAAGAGTTCTCTTCACAAAACAAACAGGAACAGCCCACTGAACAATCCAAAATTATTTTATAGCAGCTCTACTTGAAACACAGCTACCACTTTACCAATGTTCAACTTTATTCCTTTGGAGCTTTTTGAAAAACCACTGTGAGATTTTTATTTTTATTATTAAAATAATATATCCATTACACCATCTACAAAATTCCTGTGTTTTCATTATTCCTTAGGAAATGAAAGTTACTCATTCTTTGAGGATAGCGTTGAGCCAATTTATTTCTCCAATAATAGATGTAGTTCTTGAAAGCAGGTCCATTACGATAGAGAAGAGAGGCATTGTGATGCCAGGGAAAAAACCTTGGATCAGGAATGAAATGACCTAGGTTTGAATCACTTCCTACCATTTACTACTTTTGGGACTTTAGGCAGGGTATTTCATGTCCTTTGCCTCAGTTTCCCTCCTTTAAAACCAGGAAGTTGACATCTAAGGAAACTTCTAATGGTAAATGTATGCTCCTATTGGAGATAAAATGGTTTTAGGGAGGCTATCACCCTTATCACCATTTCTTCTCAAAAATCCAAGAGGACATGAACACAACTCAGCAATTTTGAGGTATGTGTTTGTGTGTGTGTATGTCTTTTGTTTTGTTTTGGTTTTTTTTTGGTTGCACAGGCTAGCTCAGATGAGTGTTGATTGATTATAAAATAAAATTTGCTTAACATTTTAATATTAAAAAATTACATTTATTATCTCATTTGACCCTCACTGGGCGATATGTGCTATAATTATCCTCATTTTGCAAATCAGGAAATATAAGATATAATATTTAATTATAATTAATTATAGCTTTATTTAAATAAAATGTATTCTATGTAATATTATTTATTATAATATAATATATGATGGTTAAAAATTCTTATATGATATATATCATTATGATTGATAAAAGTATTATTAACAATAAAAAGTCAGCATTTACAAAGCACTTTAAGCTTTGCAAAATGGTATAAATGTGTTATTTTATTTGACCCTCATAGCCCTATGAAGTAGGTGCTACTCTATTTTACAGATGAGGAAACAGAGACTGAGATAAGTTGAGTGACTTCCCCAGGATGACATAGCTAGGAAGTTTCTGAGGCAGGAGCTAAGTTCAGGCCTTCCTGATTCCAAGTCCAATATGCCTGCATCCTGTGCTACGAAGATGTTAAACACTATCACACAACTTCTCCAAGGCAAGATTTGAACCCAAATCTCTCCTCAACCAAATCAAACTGCTTTGCTATTTTCCTTTGATCCCCTTTGAGAGTGAGGAAAAAAGAGCGAAGAGGAGAACTTATGCAGAGAGAAGTAAACAGTTCCAAGAAAATGAGCTAAATTGAGAAGTTGGAGATGCAGAAATCAGAGGCAGTGTCTGAAACAAAAAACAAGAACCTCCAGAAATCCCAATAAGGCTAAGGGGGAGCCAACCAGGGGCAGTTTGGAGTCAGACAGTTCATGTTTCGGTGACAGCAAAAGGAAAGGTTTGGACAAGACAAAAGAATGGAGTCCACTTCTCACACATTCCAGTGTCACAGGAGCATGGGAGTTTTAAGACCCATTGTGTTTGGTCAAGTCCTCTTTCCCAAATTCCCTTTGGTCCCCTACATTGCATGTTCCTAATATGACCATGATTCTCATGAACTTCTGCAGCATTGATGCAGAGGGAGAGTTCCCTGTAGCCAGGGCTGGAAATTTCTAGAACTCAATGATCAAATGCAATTTAATTAATGCTAATACATTTTGCTTCCTAATGTAAACAAACAAATAGTTTTCAGAAACTAGATTATGGAAGAACAGAAGCAGGCAAATTGTACCATTAGAGGGAGGAATAAAAACACGGTACTCAGAGTTTTGTAATCTTCAGTCCATGAAGTTGTCCAACAGATGAGAGATAATAGCTGGCTAGATAGAGATACATAGAAATGTATGTTGATAGCATATTATACTATCATATCATTGATTATCTCATTCAAAGATTGATATTGATAACTATGTTTTGATATAATTATTTTGCTTTATAATATTATGTAATCATTTAAAATATTTTTCTGAGAAGGGGTCATTAGGTTTATACCACATTGCCAAAGGTTTCCATGACACAGACCCTTTTGAAAGGACCCAAGGACATTTTCTCTGGATAATAGATTAAGAGTTAGAGAGGATCTGAGAAGCAATATTCACTTCAAAATTTTCTCCTTGCAACTGGGGAAACTGTGGCCCAGGGAAGTTAAGCAACTTGCCCAAGGTCACACATACTTGCTGTCTTAAGGGCAAAGTCCAGGTTTTGGACCCAAGTCCTCTGACTCTGAATCCAATGAGTACTATATCTTGTAATGGAGTTGATGTAAGAAACTAAGCAGAAATTGATAGTGAGATATTGGAAAATACCAGAGATATGTTTCCCTTTTTCATAACAGATTGATCATCTACGTTATTGAGGAATTTGTTTTTGTCATTCCCTTATTCTTTTATTTAAAAATAAATTAGCTGTTCATTAACACTTTGAAATCATGGTTCTTTATCTATTGATTATATTGAGAAATAATACAGAGATTGAAAATACTGTGAAATCAGGGTTTGTGAAATCAGGTGAGACAATAGCATAATTTAAAAGCATAAGATCATAGAGTCAGAAGAGACTACAGGGATAAGTCTACGAAGCAGGTAGGTTGTGCGGTGCTAAGAGCACTGAGCCTGAAGTCAGAAAGACCAGAGTTTAAATCTGACCTCAGATACTTATTATCTGTGTGGCTGTGGGCAAGTCACTCAACATTTTGCAGCCTCAGTTTCTTCAACAATAAAATGGGGACAATAATAGCTTTCCAGGGTTATTGTGAGGACCAAAAGAGAAAATATTTGTAAAGCACTTATCACACTGCCTAATGTATGATAAGCATTTAACAACTATTTATTCCCTTCCTCACCCAACCCTCTCATTTTGCATAAGAGGATGCTGAGAGTCAAAGAGGTTCAGTGACTTGCGCAAGGATTCCAATCTCATTCCTCCAACTCCAGATCCAACACTCCTTACCACACTCTCTCTCTTTATAAATTTCAATTATCTCTTTCTTCTCATATGTAATGGTATTCAGAATACTACTGGGTTAAATAGCTCTCCTGCTATTTATTATAATATTATGTACACTTTTTAAAAAGTTGATAAATTCCCATCATAATCAAATTATTATTATCAATATAAATATATATATATTATATATAAAATCTTGAGAAGTTTCAAAGTAGATATATTCACAGACATCAACTTCCATTATGGGTGGAAAAGTTTTAAATCATTCTTTTTACCTGTTTAATTCAAACTTTGTTGAAGGCAGAAAATAAAAATACAATTAGTTGTGGACAAGAGAATAATGTTAGAATGAGTTTATGTTTAGTTTAAGAATTATGCAAAAAACAAAACAAAAACATATTTTCCCCTGAAACTCAGTTCAAATACCCATTACATTTCTTTTGTAAACCTTGGAAAATTATCATGAGTTGTGGCATTTCATCAGGGCATGAAATTAATTAAGTTGAATGTAGAAAAAATCAGGTTGTGAACAACTGAATGTTTGATTAAGAGTTTAAAATAGTTCTCCAGCACTATATTGCTTAACACACTGATTGCTCTTGGTATTTACTTAATGAGGAGGGTTTGATATTTTTAAAATATGTTAAAGGGAGAGTCTTAATGACATAAAGGCTTGTAAGCTGCTTGAGAGTAGATGTAGATCTCAAGCATCTTGCACAGTGCTGGATGTATTCTGTATCGAACACAATGAATGCTTAATAAATGATTGTTGCTTGATTATATGTCTATCTATACGGAGCTCTTCTTCCTTCTTGAAGAATCTATTTATGCCTTTTAATCATATATGTTCTATGCATACATTAACACACTATTGGCTTAGCATATAGTCAATTTCTCTAGGAAGAAAGTAAAATGTAAATAATATGGGGCCAAAAAGAGTCTCTTTAAGAGCTTACAGTGAAGCCAAAAGAATGAGCTAATTTTCTTTAAGTGGCACTGCCTGAAGCCATTGGCCAACAAAACATAAACCAACCACACTAGAAGCAAACCCTTAAAACCACATAAAAGAAACAGATTTGATGAAGAACAGTATGGTTTCTGTAGCAGATAAATTCGGGAGAAATGACTTATATTAAACTCAAGGAAGGAAATCAGAATCTCAAAGAAGAAAAAAAAGAGATGGAAGATGGGAAGTAAATCGCCATTGGATATAAGTGAACCTGATGTTTATTTCTAGAAGACAATATATTCCCACAATGTCAAAGTGAAAAATTCTGGAAAAATTAGCTGGAAAAGTAAAACTAAACTATATTTGTCTTTATTGTTATGATGCAATTTTCCCAAAATAGAAACACAAAAATGGTTCAATAAATATTATTAAATATAATATAGAATAGTGGAAAAAAACTACTAACTTTAGAACCAGAGGTTCTGTGTTAGAATCCTAACTCTCCTACTTATTCCCTATGTGACTACGAGCAAGAGTCTTCCCATCTCTCTACTTGTGTCTCTGTTAATAACGTCTAGGGGCTTAGTTGGATGACAAATGAATGAAAAAGTATTTATTGAACCCTATGTGCCCAGCCAGGTGCTAGATGTTGGGATACAAATAGAAAAAGCTAAATGTCCCTGCTTTCAAGGAGTTTGCATTCTAATTGGGGGGAGACAACACATAAGAAAATGTTGAACTACAGGGGAGACGCAGAAGCCTGGAATTTCTAAGGGTTAAGAATACCACAAGACCTTAGATGTACATGAGTTGGTCAGATGATGGAGGAGGTAGTATGCAGCATATGGAGGCAGAGCAAATGGTAAGTCTTGGAGTAATTTAGCATTCAATGACAGGACAGATGATAAGGGCTAATGGTCCTACATCACACCAGAAGGAAAAAGAGGTGAATTTCATCTAAGACTTGCATGTAACTCAAGGAGTACAGAAAGGTCTTGAACTTCCCAGGGCTGGGACATAAGGCAAAGAAAAAGGAAGGGAGGGCATCCCTAATGGTGGCATTCTAGCTCTAAACCCTATGACCCCATTATGTGTAAACAAAAGTGATTGAAAAAGAAAATCAAAATGACCCAACCTTATCAATTTTAGAGGTGTAGGAGACACTTCAGAACTGTACTTGATATTCAGGAGAGTGTAATTATTATCAAAAGCATAAATATGGATTCATTATCACCATTACCATGTGTTCATGTAACTAAGAAACAAATTCTTTCAATTCAGAGTTAAAATATGTAGCAGGAAAGGAAATAATTGGAACTCCTTTAACATTATAGGGATATGCTTCATAACAAATATCAAAGCATTCAAAAATATCAGGAATCTAGTGACAAATTGGAAACATCTGACTTCTAAGGATAACTTTAATCCATTTCCCATAACAATTTGCTGCTGAGCCAGAACCCTTAAAAACCCTGAAAATCTACCATAATTGAGAATGGCAGTGAGGTGGGCTTTATAGTGGGCCAATCTAACTTGAAACCTGGCTTTGTTTTACTGGAGTGTTGGTGAGGTTAGTCATTTTATAGCATTTCACAGCCAAGCCATAGGAAAATTATGGTTAAAATTAAATAAAATGTCATTGTTGGTGGGCTCTCTTATAGGTCAACCAAATGGACAAATGATTAATTATGCACCAACTAAACAAAATGAATATTTGAATTCTGTGTAACTCCGAATTGTTATTAGAAATATCTAACATGCTTATTTCCAATAGTCGTGCCATACTCTAGACTGTTTCAGACATTTGATGTGCATGTGTCTCCAAGCCCTTGGTAGGCTAAGGAGACCTATAAAGATTGATGAGCTAAGTGACACAGTCGAGTAGCATATTTGGAATCAAGAAGACTGGAGTTCAAAACCTGCATAAGATAATAGCTACATGACCTGGTCGATGCAATTTACTTCTTTCAGATTCAGTTGTCCCATTTGTAAACCAAGGATAATAATAACACTTATTCACAGGATGTGAGGTTGTGAGGATCAGACATAACACCATGTACAACATTTGCCAAACTTCACATGATAAATAAATGTTTTATGTTGTTGTGGTTGTTGTTGTTATTATAAATTATTGCTAGTGCCTTTAAATATTCCTCTCTTGGCTCTGATTCCAAGTCTCTGGCTCTCATTACCATGCCTTTGCTGCCTGTTCACCTTGGAACTTCCCTTAGCACTTGTAGCATTCCCACCCTGGAACAGTCCCCTGTCCCTGGAACTCCCATTGCTAAGTTCCTCCCAGGGCCTTTATTTTGGGAAAGAGCTCAAGCCAGCCTTTCTTCACTCCTCTCTTGATTCTGCTTCTCACTCTCTTGACTGCCACCATGGTAACTTCCCCACAATTTTTCAGCTCCCTTTAACATATCCTTCTCCCATTAGGATGTAAGCTCCCTGAGGGCACAGACTGTCTTTCTTTTTATATATTTGTATCTTCAGAGCATAGCACATAGTGCCTAGAACAGTCCTTTCACATGGTGTTTAATAAATGCTTGATGACTAACTCACTGACTAACCTGAGGTTACCCATTACCAAAAAGGACTGATGGACTCTATGCTACAAAACCTAGAGAAGACACCCTAAGGAAGCATGCCAAATCACATGGAGCCATTATGCCTTAGTTTCTACTGGAGTGAAGAGAAAACACGACAAAATAGGAGTAAGATATGCAAAGTTACGTGGTATTATGTGGAATTTATTTTTCTCTAGGAAGTCACAGCAGTCTCTGAATGGAATTCTGATTCTCAGATTCCCAGTGGAAGGCTTGAACTAGCTGGGAAAGATGGTTACATCCAGATCTTGATAATTTAATACCGTCAAATGTTGGTGCACTTGGTTTTGAACTCTCTTGATTCCTAAAATATAATGGGTTGTGACTTCTCTTATCACCTCAAAAGTTACAAAATTTTAAAATGTACATTTTAATGCCTTAAAATTAGAGCAGCGGAAAACATACCTTGAGAATGATGAAATATTATTTCCAATTTTACTCAGCTATCAGGCTGAATGTAAATGTAAATGATATGTAAATGTAATGTGAATCTAAAATAATGTATAGCCAAGCCATTTCACGGAATTTTAAATGTCATTAATTCTGTTAGTAATGATAATACATAGCAAGAGAATGGAAAAGTGACATATGCATTGTCATCCATTAGCGATAAGGAATTATGTCCTATGATGTTAGGCCTGTAGCCTCTGGTAATAAGGCATGATAATCAGACATAATTTTTAAAGGGTAACAATTCCTACTTCCTATGTAGAAATTATTGCTCAGATATTAATGATTTTCTTTCTAAAGAGTGATGAAAGTTCTTTGTATTAAAATTGTGTCTTGTTTTCAAAACATCTAGTCTGAAAAAACAAGCTTGGGCAAAAGCTATCTCAAGGGAATATCTGTTTTCAGATTATAGAAGATATATGGAGGGTATTTGAAGGATCACTCTATGTGTGGACAGTGATTCAGGGCAGTAAATGTTTTTGCCTATATATGTCAATATACCTATATTTAGGAAAGAGTGAATGTAAATTTCTCAGTATGACCTTTTTCTAAGCATTAAAACAGTAACAGGATGTACAAATTCATCTCACTGAACCCAGCCTAGGGCAACAAAGGCATAATCCTTGCTGTCCTGGTTAGACCATATAGGGCATATTATTTTCAGGCTTGTCTTTACATTTTAGGAGACATATTGATATGGCAGAAATCATCCAGACAGGGCTGGTAAAGTGATGTTTGAGATCTTGCCCAATGATAATAAGTTGAAACAACTGAAGATGTTCAACCCGGAGAAGAGATTTATGGGGGAATGGGGAATATGATAGCTGTGTTTAATTATTTGAAAGATTATCAAGTAGAAGATAAATGACATTTATTTTGTTTGGTCCCACAGGGCAGAATTAAGAGCAGTGGAAAGAGGTAAAGTTGTGTTTGTTATACGAAAAAAATCTTAACAATTAGATATATGTCCAGGTGGCTAAGTGAATAGAGGACTGAGATTGTCATCAGGCGTACCCTTCTTCCTAAGCTAAAATCTGTCCTCAGATACTTACTAGCTGTGTGACCCTGGGCAAGTCACTTAACCCTTTTGCCTCAGTTTTCTCTTCTGTAAAATGAATTGGAGGAAAAAATGGCAAATCACTACAGTATTTTTGGCAAGAAAACCCCAAATGGGGTCATGAAAAGTTGGACAAGACTGAAAAACTGAACATAACACAATTGGAATGGACTGGCCCAGAAAGTAGCAAGTTTCTCTTTGGCTCTAAGCAAAGGCTGGATGAACATTTGTCAGGAATGTTGAGAAAAGGATTCTTAACCTGAGGTACAGGTTAAACTAAATGGCTTCAGAGGTCTCTTAGTGTTGAGATTTTATTACTCTATGAAGAGAGGTCTCTACACTCTAAGTACTCATTCATAAACATCAAATACTCTTGTCAACTCCTTTAGGAAAAGTCAGATTTTTTCAATATTGTAGCATTTCCATAAGTACCATTTTCACCCATTTCCAAGCTATTCCAGAATTGAAATATGCCTTCCTTTTTTTCCCCTCAAAGCAAATTGGGCAAAATAAATCACAAAGTGCCAATGTTTCTGAGCTAGGTTGTTTAGGGAATACACACTAAGTTTTTTTTAGGAAGCCAACTAGAGTGGTAGTGTTTTCTGAGTATCAACATACCAGAAATAATTTAAATGTAGACTAAGGACAACCATGTATTTTGGGAAAAAATAATTTAATGTTGAGATTCCCTTTTAAGGGATTTACTATTTATTATTTGTATAATTTAACTTTATACAATAATAGTTTTATTTACAGTGCATGACTTTTGGTAATTTTCCATCTTTACAGAAGCCAGAATATTTGGGGTGAGAGAAGGTTAGAAGTAAGGAAGGCAAGTAGATAGAGTAGGGCATGTGAATATTTTAAGTTGAACACTGTTTATTTTGGACAAATTATTGGCTATTTGACTCAAATACATTTGTTTCTCATGATTATAATCCTTTCATTTATATTAGCAAAAAATTATGCAGTAGCTCCATTAATAAAGCATAGGACAGTTTTACATGCTTCCTCTTTCCACTTCCTCTTTTTAAATATTATGGCCAGTTTTGAGATTAAGGATGATATAAGGACAATGTCTTACCTCAGCACTTCTCTTTGGAAAGAAAAATACCTAAATATATCTCTGGGCTAAGAAGGAGGATATTTCTTAATAAGATAGAGTATGTTCTATTTTTAAAGAGAAAAGGCCTATAAATTAAAGAGATCTCCACTCTAATGAATGCTATCAGTGGCAAGATTTGTAGAATATTAAAACTGAAAAGATGTCAAAAATCATCTTTTACAACTCCATAACTTTTTTACTAGACCTGTGACTTCATTGATATAAAGAGCATCTAGTCAAGAAACATTTTATCCATCCAGATGCATACCTTCCACAATTTACAGTCTTAGTCAGAAAGTGGACTAGACTGATAGACTAATTGGTGTACTTGGTCACATAGCTCATATAGGTCAGAAATGGGACTTGAGTCCAGGTCTTCACCTCTCTAAGACCTGTTCTTCTTACTGTATCATGATGCATCTCCAACCCTCTCATTTAATTTTTTTTTTATTATGGGATTAAAATATTTATTTTTGTAACTTCCCCAACAAGGTGAACATACACTCTAAATAGTAAGACTTAATTAACTACACTCATACTGCACATTGCTATTTGATCCATAAGTACCATAAATATATCAAAAAAGCAATTGTATCATCGTACTTTTATGAAGGAAAAAAATTACTCTACTTCACTATAGACTACATTTGGGAAAGAATGTCTCTAACACTGTTATTTGCATACTAATAGGAAATACATATTCAAAATATGCTTTCAGAAATTATGAACAAATGATTATGGACATATTAAGAAAACAGACATTTCACAAACCAACTTAATCCCCCCCATACATACATAAATAAAGGCTGGTAGGATTTCTGCTCATATTCCCTGGTGCTGCAGAAAAGTAGGAGGAGGAAGAGCAAGAGAAGGAAGAAGAGGAAGAGGAGGAGGAGGTGTTAATCAATGATATTCAGCCTCTTCAAGCTACCCCTAAACCCAAGCATAGTGAATGTTTCAAGGTTAGGCAGCCTCCATTTTGAACATTATTGTCAAAAGCTTTTCCTAGCTAACTGTATTCAATCCTCTCATTTTAAATGAGAGAACCAAGCCCCAGGAGATAAAATTACTGATCTAAGACTACACAACTTATTAGTGGCAGAACATAAAACAGAAGCTAAATCTCCTGACTCCTATTCTTATAACTCATGTTCTTTCCTCCATACTAGGATCTCAGTTTTAAAAATTACTTAGGGACAAAAGGGAACTGGCACTTAATGGCTTATTGTGATTGATAGCAGTGAATATATCGTGATGAGACCCATGAACAAATTCCGCATTTATAAAGAAAATCTTCTTAATACTTAAACTTCATTCCTCATCTTATTGGAAAAATGCATTTTTAAAATATGTGACTGTAAATATTCTATTAATAGTTGATAATCCTATCAGTCTAATTCTATATTTAAGTACTGTTCACACTTCTTTCGGAAGTTCTGTATTCTTTGATAAATGCATACCAAGCAACCTGGTAAATTAAATTGAGGCAAATATATAACTCATCACATTGAGTAAGCAAGACGCGGTTCCAATGACAACACAGTTCAATTTGTACTATGTTGCATGAACACTATTCTTTCTATAAATTGGCTTACTAACATTCATAAGTCACAAGTATATTCTTTTTATGTCTGTAGACCCCTTAGCAGTTTTGTCTAGAAAGGCAATAAGAATGGACTTAAAGTTTTTGTAGGGAGGAAAGAGTTGGCAAGTCTGCCAGTTTCAACAAGTATTTCTTGCTAATTTAAGGCACTGTTCTGCTACGTGGGGGAAGGCTTCTACAATCTATGTTAAATTACTGAGCAATCTTCTCACCCTATTTTGAAAGGTCACAGAATTCACTGAAACCTGAATCGTGATTCTACTATTGAAAATATATTTATTTGATTATATATGATAATATGATTATAAGTAATATATAAGAAATATAAATATGTTAAGATATTATTGTCAGATATATTAAGCTATTATAACCTCTCTAATATTTAAGAAACATAAATATGTATTTACATTTAGAGAGAAGAAATAATTTATATATTAGAGAAGAGATAATGAACTAATCTAAGTATAATGCAGTGGTAATTAGCATTGCAAATATTTTCTCCAATAGGACTGACCAATTTTTCCTATACTGATCCTTGGATTTCAGCTTCAGATGGCTATTGTTTAGAGACATCTATATATTATATCAAGGAAAACTAATGTTTAGTTTTCCATAGAAATGGTGAAAAGCATACATGTCATAATTAAAGTAAATCCGCAGATATTTCCAGATCTTTATTTTGACCAATAATTTAAACCTCCCATCAATAATTTTAACAAGATCACAAAGGAAACTAAATAATTACTTTGCCTCAGAAGTTTAGTTTTGGCAGTCATACATAACACCAGCTAGGTGGTGCAGTGCAGAGTGTTGGACTTGGAGAAAGGAAGACTTAAGTCCAAAACCTGCCTCAGATACTAGTTATACAACCTTCAGCAGGACACTTAACCTCTCTTGCCCTCAGTTACTCTTTCTGTAAAATGGGGATAATAATAGCACCTACTACACAGAGTGTGAGGATCAGATGAGCTAACATATGTTCATCACTTTGTTAACAATAAATAAAATGCTATGTAAATATTAGCTAGCTATTCAGTGGGGCCTAATTAAATTATTTTTATGCCTCTTAACAGCATTAAGAATGACTGTGCCAGGTAGAGTAGAAGATAAATTGAAGGATAAATTGAAAGAGAACTGAACTGGGAGTGAGAAAAATGTGTGGTCAAATACCACCCCCTGCCCTTACTAGTCCTAACTTGAGCAAATCACTTAACCTTTCTGATTCTTAGTTTCCCCTAAAATAGTCATGGAGATACCTTTATAGCCTGCTTCATAGAATTGTGGCCAGGATTGTGGCTAGCTAGACAGTCAACCACTGAAAAAGGAAAAGCTGAATTTAACTTTTAATAGGTAACATCATTTTTAGATAAGATCAAAGCTATCCAATTTAAATTCTGAAATGAATAAACATTGTTAACTGCTTGGTATATAGTACTTTCCTTAAGGTCCTCTGAATATCAGCTCTGGTTCATAATAAATCAGGTAACCTAGTACATGAATACATAGATAGGACCATTTGGAATAGGTTATGGGAAAGCCTAAAAGTCAACAAATTTGTGCTTCCTGGTAGTCAGAAATAGAAGTTTTTAACCAATGGTTCTACAGACAGATTTCATGAATATGGATAGTCAAAACAAAACAAAACCAAAAAAAACTATTTAAAAAAATTGGTTTCTTTATAATCTTCTACATTTGATTTTATGCATTTTAAAATTCTAAGACAGATTCATAGGCTTAACTGGATAGTTAAAAAGGAGTATAGGACACACACACACACACACACACACACACTCAGACAAGAAAAAAAAAACCTAATACAGTAAAGAAGGTGAATGTGGAAGTATTAGCTGGACATAAACACAGAAGAAGAATATTTGAGCACTGCATGCACCAGAAACGTACTGCTGTTGTAAAAGAAGATAATATATGATCATATTTTGATATGTTTGAGAAATAAACCATGCATGAACTGGGCAAGTTTACCTTCAAGTGGTCTGAATCAATCAGAATCATGTGAATTCATATGTCCAAAACATTATTGAGAAACTGATCTGATGAACATTTAGAGGGAAATTGTTAGGATGATTAAAATAATGGAAAGTGGGACATATAACGAAGGGTCTGGAGGTTTATTTTTTCTATTGAATAGAATATATTGGTTTTAATTACACAAGTTTAGGAGCTGGAAGGAAACTTTGAGAATGCCTAGTACAACTCTCTCATTTACAGATGAGGAAACTAAGACTTTCCAAATGCCAAAGTGATTAACTTAGGTTTGCATAGTTAGTAAATGTGAGTCAGGACTGGAACCCAGGTCTTTCATTTTAAAAGTCAACTATAGTACATCCAAGTATGCTAGTTATTCTTGTGGGATATAAATAAAAACAATAAGTATAACAATCCATTAAAATTTAAAGTCTTAAAATTCCAAATATTTCCCACCTGCATCACTATTCCCTTATCTGAAACAAGGATGTTTCAGATTTTCTAGGAAAATACTCTATCACATTACAACAACAAGCTATGCTCTATCATCTAAAAATAATGAAATCTGAGTACTGTATTATGAGACCTCCCAAATTCCCCCAGCCATTGAGATCTTCTCTGGTTGTATTTTAGTCTGAGTTTTCTACTCAACGGTTTTAAAATTTTTGTCTGCTTATAAATTGTATGTATGTGCATACATATAGACACATGTAAATATATACGTGTGAACATATTTCTTTTTTTCCATAATAGGACTTTCAAAAAAATTACTGCATTTTCTGCAATCATAAATTCTGCAATGACATGCAAAAAGGATCAGAATAAAAATGGGATCAAGATATATATGGCTTTGTGGTTATTTCAATTCCTTTAAAGAATAGTTACCTTCTGAAATCACATATTTATAGTCAATTGCATCATTGTTTCTCCAAATAACTCTATCATAGGATAGAATATTCTTTGTTTAAAAACAAATCTTATTTTTATTACAGTTACTTCAATCTCACAACTTTACTGTGATACACTAACCCAATATCTTATTGCTTTTATAAAACTGGTTCCCTTCCAAGCACATTATCTCAAATACTTACTCCTGGAAAGAAAATGCACTTCAAAATATCACTTAATCATAGAGCTCAAAGTAGGTGTTAACAATGTGTCATTAAAACAAGGGTTTGCCCAGCTGTAAAACTCCAACATCTCTTATAAACTTGTGCCACATTGAGTTCCATTTGATATTCACACTAAATAAAATGTTTTGGCTCTCCCCACACTGGATCTTTTTAGTCATAAGTTATACACCTAGGGAATTTCCTTTAACTCTTTTAAAAGACTGAACAGCTATACTTGCCAGGACACTATTCCGTGCAGTTTCTTCAGGTTTTTCATTTCTAATTTCACATCAACTTATGACTTAATCTTGCCTGATGAAAATAAACTTTTTATTCACCATTGTGATCAGAAAAGTTAGGAATTTAAAATAATGCTATGAAGGACTTTGGAGGGATTTTGAGTTTGTTTTTTTTTAACAAAATTGGGAGGAACAAAGTTAACTTTATTAAATATTTATAATGCTAGATAGGCTAAAATTTGGTTGAAGTGTGGAACTATATCAATTTTCCTATCTAAAAGTACCCACAGAAACCATGGTGACAGCTGATGAACCACCCATGTGCTATAGCGAGCTCCAGGAAATGCAAGAGATATAGAGGATGACCCCAAGTACACTGGGTCCCACTCCCCACCTCCAGGAGGATTAACAAAAAAAAAAAAACAACCATGAACAAATGTCACTGAAGAAGGGAATCCTCTTCCTAGCATTAACTCCAAAGGATCACTCAATCTATCATCCTGACAGCTCCTCTGCCCTATTAACTGGCAAGGTGATTAAGTTAAATTATTATCAAAGAAATCACTTTGTAAGCCTAGAAAGTGACAATTTCTTAGATGAAATGAAGCCAGAAGAAATTCAGTACCATCCCCCCCAAACATTTTTTAAAAGGCAATGATTTTGACTAGATTACTTAAAATTTTATAATACCCCAATGAATTCTGAATATATTTTGACATGGATGGTAGAAATGGTACCTAGGAGGCAATTTATTTTATTCCTTTGCCTTCAGTAAGTAGTTTTTTTTTTCCATTTTAAAAGGATTGGATAATTCTTAACTTGCTTTGTAAATTCCCCACTTCTCACTTTTGGATGTTTCTTTTAATTATGGAAGCATACTGGGAAGAGTAAGAAGAAGATGGGAACTATACTGGTTATGAAGAATGGTTTTAAAACGATTAATTATGGAGGTTGTTACTCTTCAATTCAATAGCAATCTAACAAGCACTTAGTATCTACTATGTGTAAGGCACCATGCTAGTTGCTGGGGGAAACAAAGTCAAGATTTTTGCTGGCAGAGGCACTTCACATTCAAGGATAATTTCTATAGAAAATATTAAAAGCTAGTGTATTCATCCAGTTGAGAGAAATCTTGTCCCTTGTTGTTTCAATTTTCCACCTTGTATAGTTATGTTAATTAAGTTAATGAAGACAGATTTAAACAAGCACTTATGAGTTATTTGTGGAATATGTGAATCAGCTATTTGATTATCTCAGATATTTAGCTTGTATTTAAACGACAGAAACAGAGGCTAAACTATGTGTGTTAATTGCTCAACTACATAAACTCTCCCCGGGAATGATTTATGAATTTCTGGTAACTGCATTTACTCTTAGGACTTACTCTTTATTCCTCAGGACACCATTTCATACACTAAAGCAATAAATGTTTATAATTCCATCAGATCCTCTGACCCATAGACTTAAGGTTAGTTTATACCTGCCCTGAGATCACTTCTTGGGGCTTGTACAAAAGTGGAAACTGTTGGTTCATTAGGTACTCCCTTTCCATAAATGCAACAACAGTAGAAGAAATGTTTTCCTTAAGGTCATAAAAAGTAATTCCCTTTCGTTTGTGACTATCATTGCTCCAGCAATTTTACAAAACGCTAGCAAAAGTATTTATAAAACTACTTTAAAATCTTAATTGTTTTGCATAAATGCAGACTGATTAGTGATTGTATGCTGATTTGTTTTTTTAAATGACTTCCACCATTCTAGTTGAGCACAAAGAGATAATAATTTGTATGTAACATTACTTCTATGTTATATAACTAAATAGATATAGATATATGAATCTGTTTGTATAGACTGAGGTGAAATTTATAGATGAAGATGTATATATGGACCTATAAGTATAGATTCATATATTTATGTATTCTATCTCCATATACATTTTCTTTATATGCTGTATGTATAGATGAATGTTTCTGTGCTTGGAGATATAGAACTATATCAAGAACTTTCATATTATTGTTGTAGTAGACTGAAAAATGTGTTTTTTAACTATTTCAAACTTCTCACCTTTGTAAGACAAGGATTGATATAATTAATATGAACATCATATTCTTCTAGGACCTAAAGGACCATTTTAAACTTAATTACACAAAATCCCATCAAATTATCTCAATTACTTTCCTAAAACTACACATACCACCACCATCACCATCACCACCATACCATACCACATTCAAACACAAGAAGGCAAACAAATGCAGAGATGAGGGGGGAAAAATACAGATAAAATGAGCCTGAATATTGCCATTAAGGAGAGAGTTGGCGGGGGGGGGGGGGGGGGGGGAGTTATAGACAGGTTTTTTACTTAAATGAACTATATGGATAACTTTTCAACTATACTTCAGGTTCATAGGTATATAGACATGACTTATTTCTGGTGATTTTTGCTTTCTAAGGTTCAGCAGAATACTTTTAGATATTAACTCACAAAGACAGCACTAAAGGAGGCAGGTTATTTCTGTGTTGTATGGAATAACAGGAACATAGTAAGGTAGCAATGAGAGCTTTTCTGGGAAAACAGAAACATTCCAGGTACTCTAAGGAGACTGATACCAGACGTGAGGAAAAGTTTATTTTACTGCACAGATTCTTCACTTTTTAATATTGACTGAAAGCTTGCTTCTGGTTATGTAATAGCAGTAAGGGAACACACTACTACCTTTAGTAACTAAGAGAAGCTTTCACACCAGCTTATAATGGAACAGTTTATCTTAACTGGCAGGGGAGTTTCTTATTCTTCTAAACAAAGATTAGATAAAGGACAAAACTAGTGCCTGCAAATATCTTCAAAATGCCTTTACTCAAAACAATTTCCTAGGAAATCAGATTTTTTTTTACCTTAAAATCTTTACAAAATTGTAGTCATAATGTGAAAAATCAAATTTAAGATTTTAGACACATCAACAGGATATTGGCTTGCCTTTGTTAGCTAGTATATGAAAAGATAATAACTGCATGCTTTCAGTAATTACCACCAATTTTCTCCCAAGCTAATTAAAATACATTTACATTTACACAATGGTCACTGCATTCCCCAGGAAGCAAATTAGTTTGCCAAAATGAATTAAATAATAAACAGTGAATTGGAATCAGTCCTTTAGTTTATTGCCTATGCCACTTTGTTTCCTTAAAAGTTACTTTTGGGAAATTTCCAATTAAGTCCTAGGAACATTCTTAAAGACTGAATTATGATCAAACTTTAACTCTCCTTGACATTTTTCATAGGAAAATAGTAAATCCAATGGGCACTCTAAATTTTGGTTTATTGACTTTAAGTATGGTTAGGCAATCAAAGAATTCTTTAGTAAATAATGTGGCAGTAATATGAGATACATAATTTGCTGTTAATTAAATATAGATTTCTATTTTTTCACTGAAAAGTCTTTCTACTCATCTTGAGAATAATGATGCAATTCTTCAAAATTTAATATTAAATTATTTTGCTTAAGTGAAATTATTACACAGTGGTGAATACTATTATTCTAGAACTTTGGTAACTTTAATATGCCTTAACAAAAACTGAGGAATATTCTTTTGGGAAAATTGCAAAGTGAATGTGCTCTAAAGATGGCCTTATTGAGGACATAAATCTGCGCTAGTCAAATAAATGATGTTTTTTTTTGAAATTATGGCTTATAGTTTACATTTCAATTTTATATCATTTTCTGTTCCTAAATTAATTCATTTAATAAGTACAAAATAATGTACTTATCACCTTCTGCATTTTATTTAGCATCGCTACTTTTTGACAGGAAACTATCACTGAGAAATAGAATAAATCCCAGTATTTTCACAAGTCAAGAAATATTTTGGAAAATGAAGGAAAATTTGAACAATTATCCCAATAATACATTTTATTTAATAGTTTAAATATTTTAGGTGAGTGTTTTTTGGCTTAAACCATCCATCGCATTGCATTGTCTTAATTTCCCATTTCATTGTACATGTGTAAACCTGGCTTAGGCATACATGGTGACTCCATGCAGTCAATGGGGGAGATAGCATGAGAAACAAATATATTTGAGAAAGTAAAATAATTGCCTCATTACCACAATTATGGACAGATTCATGAAGGCTATTGATTTTTAAAGGAAACAATTTTAGAGTAGTGTGTGTGTGTGTGTGCGCGCACGTGTGTGGTCCAAGTTATTTTAACTGTTGCTTCAGTCTTTAGCTCTAGAAGATCAATATTGCTTGGTTCTTTTTGTACAGTTATTTTTAGAGATCAAATTTGTAAGTAATTTCAATTTACAGACATTTAGTGAAAATAACATTGGATAAATACTTTCCCCTCTCCCAACAATTAATTAGGTATTTGTCACTTTGTCCATGTCTTCACTTTTTATTTTGGGAATATGAAATATTTGATTAAACACAAGTTCCCAAAGAGAGAGATATAATATTTATCATTAGAAATGAATTTTTTGACATCTATTCTAAGCAAACCCAAAACTAAAGAATGTACTATTTCAACTATATCCTTCCTAATCCCCATGCCAGACTTCAAGAAGCTTTCAAAAGTAACCAAGAATCCCCTCTCCTGCCATTTTTTTTTTGCATTTGTGTACCTCTCATGGCCAAAGAATCCAAATGTAAGCAATACAGAAATTAAGAGGAAGAAAATCATATAGGTGTACTCTTGTGAAAAGTTATTTAGAAGCATCTATGGTATTGAATATCCAGGGCAAAACTGCAAGGGAGTTGTACCGGATGAGAAATTAGTCGCTTGTAATGTGTTAAATTTATGGGTGATTGAGTCCAGGATGTCCATAACGGAAGCAAAAAACAACCACAAAAAAAAAGATATAATGTCATTGAAGTCAAAACCCATCTTAATCAGTAGTGGCATCTTCAATATCAGTCAAGTACAAGTTTGATATCTAGTTTCCCTAAAATAAATAATAGTATTTATTCTCTTTCCTTACAAATTATGTGAGTATTAAATTGTTGAATTCATTGGGATAATTTGTCTTGCCTGAAGGATCATTAATTCACTTAGAAAATTAATTCTCACCACAACCAGTAGTGAATAAGGATCTAGAAATAAAATTATTCTGCATGTACTTATTTAAATTCTTATTAATCCATGGTACCTCATACATATACATATGTATATATGTATATGTATATATATATATATATATATATATAATTCCCCCCTTTCTTTTGCTGAATATGCCCATGTCTCCATTTCCCTCTACCCTCTCCCAAAACACAAGCACAGAGAAATGAGTAAGTCAGTAGACTACATGTAGCACAATAGGAGGAAATGCTGGATTCTCTATGAATAAATATTAAAAATAAAAATATATACATATTCAGAGATTAAATTATATTCTCTCCTGACCTATTTTCCAACCTTCCAATGACTTTCCACCTAGAATCTCACTCTATATTCTGCTCTAATGCAAATATTTGGAGTGTTATGAAAAGATAGTTTGAAAACACCCAAAAAATGATATCAGTTAAGATATATGTGAGTTGAGGTGAACTGCAAGTAGAAACAAGTGAGATCAATGGAAAGCTAGTGTTTTTGCCTTTAATTGCCTGTTCAAGTAACAGCGCCAGTGAGAGTAGGAGACCTCAGGAGTAGAGAGCCGGTAGAGGTTTTCATTTATTCTTCCTCTTTCCTAAGAGTCCCAATTGTGCTGAGAGAGTTTAGAGACCTTTTTTTTTTCTGAAACAATTGCTTTAATGTTTTCCAGCTGGCAAGAATAAAACTTTTTTTTTTTAATATTAGGGCTATAAGAATTGCCCATAGCTAGTTTTGGAGGTCTATTCCCACAAGAGCTCCTTTCAAGTCATTCAACTTTTATTTCTTGCTCCTCCGCCCCCCCAAAAAAATCTGCAATACTAAATTATAGGAGTATTTAGTAGTTAACAAGATTTCTACTTTTACTGTTGCACTTTATAGCTTATCTTACACAAAAGAGAACCAGCTTCTCCCAATGCCGGTAACTAAAGCCCAGGAAACAATCTCAAGTCAAATGACAGTATCATTTACAATTGTTAGATAGGCTTAAATATGTACTCACCCAGCCCAGTTCCTGAGGAATTTTTAGGTAAAATAGTCTTGGATGCAATTTGATTTTTCTGAGATTCTGCAGAAGAGATTCTCCCCCTCAGGCAAGGTGGGGGAACAGCAAAAGATTTGCTATTTGATCCTGCAGTCTGTGTGTAATCCAGTTATCAGAACCTGATGATCTTAATGGAAGAGGTTGCACAGCTCTACTGTGGAGAGAGGGCTTGTTCTGAGTAGAATTGGAAGTGTTGTCAGATTGTAAGTGATCAGCAGCAGAAGGGAAACATCAGAGCTTCCTGTTACATCACTCTGACCCCGCCTGCATTTAGTGTTAGATTACTTTCTTGCTCAAATAGCACACCCCAGGAAAGCTGTGCTCCTCTCTTCTCAGGCAGGGGCAAGAAGCAGCCTGAGCAGAAACAGTTCCTAAAGTCGTGAATACATTGTTACCAGTAAAGACGGGCTGGCTTGCGTCTTCCCTGTGTTCTGTTAGGACTTGTCAAGCAGATACATCAGTGACTTGAAACAAGTTGATCTGAAAATAATGCTCTATTTAAAGGAGCTGAATTTGGCACATGGGTTTGGGGTGCCTATCAATATGAACACTCACAATGGGACATACAACACTTTAAAGAGTTTCCAGAAGGGGGAGAAAACAAACCAGTACAACTCAGATTTTACTCAGAAGTGAACCATGAGAAGGATTAGCTGCATTCCTTTATACTAATTCTGTAATCTGACTCTAGACCATATGAATTCTGATAATATGCGCATGTCCCAGACCATGCTTTATAGAGAGAGCTAGAAATTTTGCCTTTATGATCTTCCTTTTGAAACATATAATATATTTATGACTAATTTAAAAGGAACTAGTTTTAAATAATTTAGAGGAAGGATAGTTTGCAAATAGAATGATGTCTTTCTTAAAACTCCAAATGAATTTATCAGTCAGTTAACAAGCAGTTGCTGAGTACTCACAGGTGTCAGGGCAGTTCCCTAACTGCATGGGGTATACAAGGATGACAGATTCAGCCTCTGACCTTATGGATCTTTGTGTCGAAGTGTTACAGATGGCTTACATTTTCCACAGTTCAAGCCTACACGGAAATCTTTAGCTAGAGAAAATGTGACGCTAGGCCTAGGGAACCTAGGACTGAAATCTATGGTTATCAGTTGCTCTAGGTATGAATTAATACATCGCCACCTCCTATAAATAAACTATAAATAAAAATGTCATGTTGCTTAAACTTACAACTAAATAAATCAGAACAAAATGAAAGGAGGGCAAGTGGTAGAGAACGTTTATTTCTTTCTTTCTCTCTCTTAATTCAGGCTTTGTTTATATGACTTTATACCGAGCATGCAGGTGAAAAGCGAAAAAGTCAATTGGTCATCCAAGGTGTTTCCAATTGGTTGGACTAAGATTTTTTGTAGCCAGAATATCCAGATGATTCATGACGTTTTTCATTTTCACTGAAGTAGCTGGCATCATATGGATTCAGCCCAAACCTAATTATGGCCACCTAATCTCTAAATTTTGGTAATTGCATACATACAAATATTTGATTAGTGGATGAAATATTGTGGCCTGAAAAAATAAATTTTTGAGGAAAAGATCCACTCTCACAAAGTATCTAATTCATTAGACCACCATTTGGCTTAATTAATAGATTCTACAGTACAATATATTTTAAAATTAAAGTATATAATTTTGGCTAAAGTAAATATTCCTTTGCTACAAATCCAGTATTTTTAACATTTGAGTCAATTATCTAGAATTGTCTTATGCATATTTGAAAAAAAAAGCTTTATCAAAAAGTTAAACAATTTTCCCAGATATTTTGTAAACATTGAAAAGTTCCAGAAAAAAAAAATGTGGCTATAAATGGAAAGTATGTTAAATCTGTGACTCAGAACATTCATGTCATTGAAATTACTGGAACTTGAAAATAGCTTGAACTTATTAAGCCTTAGTTTTTCTTTTTTTATTTCATAGTCTTTATAAAATAAGAGTGACTGGACTAGAGGACTTCTAAAGGTTCTTTTGAGCCAGAACTACTATTCTATTATTCTATGAATTTAGTTCAAAGATGAATAAAAGGCCATTTAAATTGTAGGGTGGTGGATTTGTTCTAATGTAATTTGAGGTCTCAGGAATTAAGGACTAGGTGAGCTTTCCAAATTAAGGAACAATTCAAGAGTTTTAAATGCCATATGTCTTAGATGCATGACATCCTGTGAAACAACAGCCACTGCACATAAATCATGAAGAACTGAATTGCTAAAGGATGCCCGTGAATCTAAATAAAAGGAACTGAAATGAATCCTGTACAGCATCAGCAGTAGCTCCTAATCTGATGATCTTTTGACCCAAGTTGCTTCACACTAGACATATACAAATATAGTTCATCTTAGTGAAACTAAATATATAAAAGGAAGTACACATGAGAAGTAGAACATGCAATGATCCCTAAAAAATTTAAGTCATGGAAGAGACAACTATTAGAAACTAAACTAGATCAAGTTTAAGTATTGAAGAATAGCATATATTCTAAAGGGGAGCTTTTCTTGTTTTAGAATGTGGTATTTAGGAACAAATGGTTAGTTCTGCTGTTCTCCATTTGTCTACTAGGGGACAACCACAGCAGGCTAATCAACTTCCCATGAAAGAAGTCTTTCAATCTCAAGGGTTAAGAGGATATAGTTACAGACTCCACAAAGAATGGCCATGGAACTTTTCGGCTAGACTTTATACATAGAATTGGGAATAATTTTGGATTAGGATAAAAAAAAAATAGGATCCAAAGACATGGGTTCTCCTTCCAGCTTCCACTAAGGAAATTATTTAACTTTTCATGGCTTCCTATTCTTCTGTCTATAAAAAGAGGTGATTGGACTAAATGATTTCAAAGCTTTCTTCTGGCTTTGACATTCTTTGCATCCATGGAACGGGAAATTGAATAAAAGTAGCATTTCCTTCAGGACATGAAGAACGAAATAAATAATGGAAAGGTATCATGTAAAAAAATTCTTCTTTTGGAGTGGAGGGCATTTTACAGTTTACAAGATGCTTTCATAAACAAAGTCTCACTTGATTCAATCAACTCTTCTATGAGGTTGACAGGGATGATCATCTCCATTTTAGCAATATGGAAAATGGCCTTCAAGGAGATAAAGTAATGTGCCTTATAGAAAAAGTAATAGTGGAACACTCATTGAAACCTAGTTCTTCTGGTGGCTTTTTCTTCTATATCCAAGAGGGTACTAGAAAAGATTGAACAACTGGATCTCCAGGAAAATATATCTACACACACAAACACAGAAAAAGAGAGAGATTGAGAGAGAGGGAGGGAGAGAGAGAGACTGCACTTCAAAGAGTTTTCAGAAGGGGGAGAAAACAAACCAGTGCCTAACTCAAATATTACTGGGAAGTGAACAATGAGAAAGATTAGCTACATGCCTCTACACTATTTCTGTAATTCAACTCCAACTCCATATGAATTATGATAATACATGCATACCCCAGATCATGCTTTATAAACAGCCAGAAAAATTTTGCCTTTATGATCTTCCCTTTGAAACATATTATATACTTATGACTGGATTATAAAGTAACTAGTTGTAAATATTTTACACTGCATTTATTAACATGTTTTATGACTTTCTTAAATTTAGCAATCCACAAAAGGGTAAAACATGCTTGATTTGTAACATTTGCTAATTTCCAAGATACAAACACTCACACTGAAAACATTGTCTGTGGTATGGTTCTGCTTAGGAGCCGTGTGTGTGTGTGTGGGGTGATGGGGAAGAAAATCTGGAACTCAAAATCATGTGGAACTAAGTGTTGTAAAGTAAAAATAAAAAAATCATAATTAAAGAAATTAGATTACGGCAGGATTTCTGATTTGGGCCTATAAAATGATTTCAACAAGATGGGCAAAATAAATCCGTTAAGCACAGGCTGAGCCCCAAGTACAAACAAAAACTGAAGAGAAACTGGAGTGAAAGATATCATCCAGAGAGGGGATGATCCTGGAAAAGGAAAAGCATCAGACTAGCCATGAGTGAGGATGTAGTTGCCAGGAGTGCAAGTAACACTTAGAACTACAAATCTATTGATAGTAACTTACATTTGTAGAGCTTTAGAAAATTTACAAAGTACTTTTCCCATAGCCACCCTGAAAGATGTGTAACACAAGTATTATTAGAGACAAAATAAACAGTGGATAGAGCACACTGGACTCGGAGACAGGAAGACTTGAATTCAAATCCTGTCTCAGGCACCTAGAAGATCTGTGACCTTGGGTGAGTCATTTAACCTCCCTCTTCCTCAGTGTTCTCATCTGCAAAATATGGATACTAGCACCTACCTCATGGGGGTTTGTGAGGATCAAATGAAATAACCTATGTCAAGCATTTTACAAACTTTGAAAATGTTATATAAATGCTAGATATTTTTATTATTATGTGCATGTTTACCTATGAAGAAATTTAAGTTCAGAAAGATTAACTTGGTGGACAGGGTCTTGACTCTAAGTCTAGCACCCTTTTTAATATATCATGTAGTTTCTTCAATCAGATGTGTTTGATAATAACAACAAGCTAATTTTATGTAGGACTTTAAGGTTTACAAATTTCTTAATTTTTTAATCTCATTTGACCCTTACAACAACTTATGAGGTAGATACCATTATTATTTCCATTTCGCAAATGAGGAAACTGAGGCTGAAAGAGGTTAAATGACATGTAGCCATACATACATACATACATATACATACACATATGATTTTATAGAAATGCATGTGTATGTTTCATGTGGAATATCTAGCCAATTGTATATGAATTCTTTCAGGTGTGTGTACTTATATAGATTGCTATCTATCATACTCAAAAGCAGCTTTGTATTCAGATGAAAGTGATGATTCCTATGGAAAGAGCCTCGCCATACATAGCGGTTTTCTCTGCCATGGTTGGTCACAGTGTTAAGCATCTTAAAATATGGACAGCAATACAAAATTATATTCTTAGAAAAAGAACGATATGGTACTAGTAATGCGATGTGGATAGATTGCTCACTTAAAGAATATGTGCGAGAAATTATGCTAGATTTCTCTGACTAGTGCCCAGAGTCACACAGGGTTGGACTCAAGAATAGTACTTTGTGTGACTGTTTTTTTCACCATCGAATTTACTGAATAGAGCAGTTGTTCCGGTTTCACATTGATATAGTTGAATTCAATTGGATAAACATTTATTAAACATGTTTTGAGTAAGGTGTTTTTCTCAGTGTTGGAGATATGAAGACAACAATTAAACTGCCCTACCCTCAAAGAGCTTATATTCTGCAATACTATATTTAGTTCATAATACTGCCATCAATGAATTAGCAGTTTTACTAGTACTGTGTTACAAGTGCCAATAAGTTACAGACCAGTTGTCTACCTACATTGGTGAAGGGAGTTTCCAAACTCCCTACATCAATTAAATTGCATGCTGTCTTCTAAAAGTCTCCTCCTCAAATGATCATAAATTACATACTGGAAGAAATTTACTAACTCAGCAAAATCATGCTATTTTATTTTTAAAATATATCAGTACTAGTTACAGAAACAAAATCCTTGGAATTCTTTCATTTCTTTGCTGAATGAATTAGTTTACTTAAAGACCTTTAAAATGTTTACCCAAGTATTTGGTTCCCTTCAAGTTATTCCTCCCAAGCTCAGATTGACAGTCTATGGAAAAGTTTTTATTCAGTTGCAAGGCTGCTGAAACTTAGACTGTCCTTTTAGAGTATCCAGCTAATTGTTTAGATAAATGAGCCATCTTTGCAATCTAATTAAGCACATAATCTAGCAATCATTCTAATGGAAATCATGATGTCCCTTTAAAGTCATTTACTATCCCGAAAATATTCAAAGGTGAAGATACCTAAAATTAAAGTATCCATCCATAATTCTGATGTATTTCTGAAGAAAATATTGCTTTTATAACATATGTGCTAGGTTGATAATTTGCATCGATGACACAAATTAGACTGTTCCTTCTAACCAGGGCCTAAAGAAATCTGCCAGTGCTCAAAGAGAATTCAACAAGAGACCAAAACAAAATGACCACAATTTGCCTATCCCTTCAATCATCTTTTGTTCAGTTCTGATGGGAACTTGTGTCTGTGAGGGAACTCAGGGTATTTGTTACAGGAAGCCAAGTGCATTCCCATAATCGGGTAGGCCTAGAAGGAGGGTGGCTGTGGCTAGAACAGGAAGTGACAATTACATTCAATAAGAGTAGGACCAACCTAAATGGTGTGGACATGTGAAAATGAGATATTTCCAGTCCTAATTGCAAAACTATGCATGTGATAAAAAGCTTCATATTTGCATAAGAGAGCAATGTCGGCTATAGAATGACTGTCCTGTGCACAGATGTTCTAAGACAATGACGTGGTCTTTCGTGGCAAATTGTACCGTCCCTGAAAGTTTTTTTTTTTTAAATGCTCACTCTTTCTGTGATGACCTAAATGTATTATTTTTGGATAGCATGGTTCAATTTTTGGATGTCGTTCTCTATTGTGTAATTATTTTATATATAAGATATCCTTACGGTGTACTTTGAATTTTTTTTTAGTTGCTGATTATCATGGATAACACCAGAACTGGGATCAGAGAACTTGTGCTGAAGTTCCAAGACTGTAGGATGATATCGCTAGTTAAGTGTCTGGTGAGCTCATCTAGTCCATTCTCTTCACTTTATAGATGAGAAAGCTGAGGCTTAAGAAGTGATTTGTTCAAGGTCTTACAAATAATATTATTCTTCCAGTTCTAAATTCATATTATGATTCTAGGTAAAAGCATGAGGATTTGAACACAGAACGACTGATTTCAGTTATGGTGCTATGTACGAATTTTAGCAAATAGTGGAGTGGAAGATTCCTAAGGTCACTTTCAGCTCTAGAATTCTATAAATATTAATTTCATAGAAATAATGATTTCAATTGTGTAATTATTAGATTGTGTATAAATGAACATTTGAAGTATAATTACTGAATAGTAAACCAATTATATCATAATATAGAATGGTCACATATAATTAACTTATTTTTAAATTATAGGACTTAAATTATAGGACTATTTCAAACAGAAATCATCTGTAAAAAAATTATGACAAAGTGGTAAAAAAAAGTATGGTAATATTTTTGTGTTTAATATGAATTCATGTGTTTTTATATAAAAGCATATGCTATATCACAAAATGAGATGGTCACACAAACATAAATGCAGGTCATAATTAATCCATTGTTTAACTATGAATGTATAAAATTCTTCCATTTTAGTCACGAATCACAGACCTTTATAGCACACATTGTAGTCTTATGCTGCCATCTAGTGTGAAATACTTTCTGACTTTCTACAAAGCCTCTTTTCTAGCATGAATAAGAAATGAAAGTTTTATTCTCTTCATTCTCAAGATTTTATTCTGATCCACAGGACCACTAGGCTTTGAATGTACAAATGCTTGAGGATAAGCACTAAGAAACAACCATTTAGAAAACAGTAATTAAGGATTCTCTCTCTCTTTCTCTCTCTCTCTCCCTCTCTCTCTCCCTCTCTCTCTCCCCGCCCCCATCACTCTCTCTCTCCTATCTTGTCTCTGTCTCTCTGCATGTCTGTGATTTCCTTTGTCTCGGCTGTAGTTTGTCTTTCTTTTCCTTTGTCTTTATCTCTGTTTCTCTGTCTTTCTGTGATTCTGTCTCTCTCCTCTTCTATCTCTCCTTGTCTCTGTCAATCTATCTATCTCTGTGAGTCTCTGTTTCTATGCCTATCTTTTTCTTTCTCTCTCTCTCTGAGATTATATAACCTCTGATAGACAAGCATATGGCAGCCACATCTTTGTCAAAGGCTATTTCTATACAATGCCCAAATTTCTAGTTAGTCCAGTCAAAATACAGTCAGTTTAGTAGAAAAGATCAGGCAAAAGGGGAATTTTGTATACTCACTGCTGAATTAATTTGATGACTTTTTTTGCTTAAAAAAGTCGGTTGTTCAAATATCTTTTTTTCTGAAATCTTTTCTAAGTGTGTGTGGGGTAATCCTTGCCAAATAATTTACCCTGCTAAGCAACTTGCTAGATGTAGTTCTTTTAAAATGGATTCCAAATGTGGTCTACTCTACCACTAAAATGGGAAATACTTTATTACCCACTAATTACAGGCTGATCTGTCTGGTAGACATACCTTTAAAACTCTCTAGAAACTTGCAAAACTTTCCTCCAAGATGCTGTCTTATATGTAGCTCAAACAAGATTCAGAAAGAATTATTCTCCTTTTTATCACCAATCAATCAATAAACATTCATTAAGTATCTACTATATACCAGGTTATCTGCTAAGAGCTAAGGATGGAAAGAGAAGCAAAAGATAGTCCCTGACATCAAGGAGCTTACATCTAATGAGAGAAACAATATGCAAAAAAATATATACAAAGCAAGCTGTATAAAGGAAAAATGAGAAATAATTAACAGAGGGAAGATGCTAGAATTAAGAGGGGGTGGAAAAGGTTTCCTACAAAGGGTATAATTTCAGTTGGTCATCATTGTGGTCTGCTCCAACACATCAAGAAAACATCAGCTAATTTGTTGTATTTATATATTAATCCTGATTTATTGATTCAATAGTTGAATTTGGACAGCTAGGTAGTACAGTGGATAGAATGCTGGGTCTGAATTCAAGATAGACTGCAATTCAAATCTAGCCTCAGATATTTACTAGTTCTGTAACCCTGAATAAGTTCCTTAACTCTTGGTTACTTCAATTTCTCCCAACTGTAAAATGGGGATAATAACACCAACCTCTCAGGGTCATTGTGAGTATCAAATAAGGTAATAATTGTAAAGCTCTTAGCAGATAGTAGGTGCTATATAGCTGTTAATGATTATTATTATTATTGATCCAAAGCACCTATAGGCCCAACTGCAAAAAAGAGAGGATACATGTAATTCTTTATAGATATAGCACATCATAGTTTGTAAAGCTATCTCATTCGATCCTCTCAAAACTACGAGGTAGGTAGGGGCTACTGATAAATGTTTGTCCCAGTTTCAGATATAAGGAAGAACCCTTAGACCTAGAGAGGTTAATTGATTTGCTAATAACCACACAATTTGTAAGTATCAGATGCAGGATTTGAACTTTGTAATTCCAAAGCAAGTAAACTATCTTTCAGGCTAGTTTTATTTTTCAAACCCTGATTCTTAAAAAAAAATGCTGTTAAAACCATGCTGCTAAATGCTACTAAGACCTGCCATATTTGAGACAAAGATTTTTTTCTTTCTCTGCTTCTTAAATCATTTGCATTGATTTTGTTCATGCAAAAATGTTTCTTTTATGTAATTGTTGAAAGACTGTAGTTGGCTCTATTAGTTTTTCTCTTGTTTCTTGTTTCTTTTTTAAAGAATCAATTGCATCTCCTCTCCCCTGACCATGTGCTTTTTGGTTCTTTCTCTTTCTCTCTGTCTCCCTCTGTCTCTTTCCCTCTAATATTAAATCACAGAATTATTTACTAATTTTTTTCAAAGCTTATTTTCTGTGTGGTATAAAATGTTGGCCTAAAACTAACTTCTTCCACATTGCTTTACAGATTTCCCTGTAGTTCTCTGGTTCTTGTCAAATATGAATTATTTCCCTAAGTAATTGAGTCGTACTAAATACTGGGTTATAGAGTTCATTTGGTTTGGAGTCTTTTTTATCTTTGCTAAGTGATTTTATGCTGTATGCTGGAATGAGGGACAAATTCAGAGCCAAATAGGAGCCTTGTGGCTCTGACCCCAGAAGTGGAACATGGTCCCAGTTCCAACTTCTATCCTACTCTGAAGTCTGAAGAAGAATAACTAAGGCAGTGATCCCAGAAAAAGGGAAGCCTACAATTCTGTCACTCTGAAAGGATAGAACTTTCCAGCCTACTGATAGTGGTGGAGGTCTGCAGCAGTCTATTGAAACTCCAAAGGAGGAAAGCCCACAAGCCTGTTGCTGAAACCCAAACCAAGGTAGACTCAAGAACTCAGACCAGAGGTTGGCAATTGGATTAGACTATTTGGGGAAAACTGAAAGACTGTAGGTCCCCAGGTAAGTGAGGGGGAAATCTTTGCATCAACTGTATCTATATTCTGATATTCACGACACATAAGGAACTGATTCAAATATACACATGTAAAAGCCATTCCCTAATTAACAAATGGTCAAAGGATTTGAACAAAGAGTATTCAAAAGAAGAAATTTAATCTAGGAACAATTTTATGGGGAACAGTACTCTAAATCATTAGTAATCAGAGAAGTGCAAATTTGTTTCTGCTGTAATATTTGTCTCTTTGTTCACTACTAGGCTTTAATCTCTACAACATCATTTAGCCTCTTCGAATTGCTGGGAGTCTGTGGGGTTATTTACCTGCACCTTCCCTGGTTTTTCTGCTGTCCCCTTAACATAGATAATACTAACACTAATAATCACCAGCATTTATATAGCACCTACTATGTACCTGGCATCGCAATAAGGGCTTTATAGATTATCATCTCATTTGATCCTTACAACAATCCTAAGAAGTATATGTTTTAATTATTCCCATGTTGCAGTTGATAAAACTTTAACAAACAGTGGAGAAGTTATTTGCCCAGGGTCACACTGCTAGTGCCTGAGATTGGATTTGAACTCAGGCCTTCCTCACTCCAGGCCTTCTATCCGTTGTACCAATACAATACATTGAACAATTAGCAAGTACATGCTATGTTGTTAGTGCTTTGCTAAGCACTGAGGATATAAATAAGGAAAAGAAAGGTAGCCCCTGTTCTCAAGGAGCTTACAATTTAATGAGTGAAGGTAATAAACAAAGGAAGCTGAAAAGGTGGGATAGCCTAGCAGAGGGTAGCCAGTGTGAAGAAATGAGTTTGGTGGAATTGAGAATCAGTAGTTGGGAGATGAAGAAGTGGCTCAAAATGCCAAGCTTATCATCTTTGTGGAAGTATAATGACAATGGAATAAAATGGAGCAGAATGGGAGATGAAGAAATTTTCATTTCTTATATTATTAGTGTTCTGGAGAATTCTTTCATAAGTTTCTAATATTGTTCAATGGCTCTATTGAGAAGAGTCTTTCCTATCTTTTTACTAAATAACTATTGAGAAATGGCTGCTGATTACGCAAAAAGCTCTTTCCCAATAGATAATTTGCATGTGTATATGCATGTGCACATATATAACACATGTAATATACACATATGTAATGTATGTAACATATATAGCATATAACACAATATACATATTGCCTTCGTGTATATAAACATACAGTATACATTAAATGCATATATAATGCATAAATACATGGACATCCACATAGAAATATAAATATTAATTGATAACACATACATGTAAGAATTCACGTGTGTATATATGTATATATAAGTACATATATGTATACATACTTCTAACACTACAGATTGATAGATATGGTAGGTTACACAGATAGATGGATAGAAACATAGTTATATGTGTATTCAAACACAGATAGTCTCGATTTCTTGTATACCATCGAACTTTTATCCAAGGAATTACAGTATTTTCTTTTACTTGAGAGGTCTGGATATGGGCTATGAGTTTTCATTTTGTTTCTTTCAGGAAATGATTGGTGGAGTCTTTCAATTTTCATTTTGTTCTCTTTATTTTAGTATGTCCTATCAGTTTTCTATTATAATTTCTTGAAATATATTCAGAATCCTTTTTTGGTCATGACTTTCTTGGAATGCAGTAATTCTTAAATTGTCTCTCTCTAATTTACTTTCTAGCTCGGTTGGTTTTTATATTAAATATCTTGCATTTTTTTCTATTTTTAAAATTATTTGACTGTTTTAATACTCATCATTGATTCATAGAACTTTTAACTTCTATATGGTCCTTTCTAGTTTTCAAGAACTTTGTTATTTGTATAAGGTTGTGTACCTCCTGTGTTATGCCATCAATTTTCTTTCCAAGTATCTCTTCCATTTTTCTTACTCTTTCTTCTATCTTTCTCATTACATTTATGTTATAAGGTTGTCTTATTAAAAACTCTTCTTGACATCTCATTCACAACTCCACCAGCAATGAACTGGTGTGCCTATCTTCCTACAACAAAGATTATTTACACCTTTGTTACCCTTGCTGTTCAAATTCCAAGGTTGTCTTGATTTGCAGGTTCCTTATTATTTGTCAAGAGTAGAATTCTTTCAAATAGTTTTTAGTAGTTTACTATTCTTTTGAGAATTACTTATTCATATCCTTTGGCTACTTACTTACTGGGGAATAGCTTCTGGTTTTATATACCCAAACAAAATACATACATGTGCATATACACACAAAGATATGCTTGTAGATATCATGTGTATGCATTTATACCAATACATGTGTGTTTATGTATACATATGTACATATAGATAAGGTTATGCTCTTTCCATTCTCTGCGTGTATATACACACATATGCACACTTACATACATGCATATGTACATTTATACACACATGCACATACTTGCATGCATGTATATGAGTGTCTATAAATAGATGCATAATATATAGGTATATCTAATCTCTATAGCTATATATGTCTTGGACACCATGCCTCCATTAGAGAAATTTAATTAAAAAAAAATTATCATTGAACACTTCATATCTTAGGTACAAGGAGTTGACTTAAGCCAAATTTCTTCCAAACTTTTTTTCAATTTTCCTAGCAATTTTTCTCAAGTGGGGAGTTATTTCCTAGATAATTTCTTTTTTTCTAGTTTATTAAATACAGTATTATTGAGTTCCATTGTTTCTAATTCTTCTTAGTCTAGTTCTTTCAATGAGCTCTATTTTTATACCAATACGAAATGTTTTTGATGACTTCTGCTTTATAAAATATTTTTAGATCTTAGAGTGATATCACATAATTTTTATTTTCCAAAAACAAATCATATCAATTTTTGTGAAATGTCTTTCTGATAACCAATTTATGTCATTATAAATATAATTTAAAGTTTCATACCATTGCCATTTTTATTATATTGGCTTGGCTTAGCCATGAACCCTGATTATTTTTCCAGTTTTTTAAGATTTTCTTTATTTCTTAATTAAGTTTGTTCACATATTTTGTGTATTTTGACAGAGTGATACCAAGATACTTTTTGAATTTTCTAGTTATTTGTAATAAGACTTCACTGTTATTGAATCTTGGATATTGTTATTATGTTGGAATGCTATTCATTTTTGAGAGTTAATTTTGTAGCCTGCCACTTTGTTTATTGTCTTAATTAGTGTCTTTCCTGACACTAGCTAAGCATCATGTCATATTCAGATAGGGATAGTTTTATCTCCTTTGCCTATATGTATGCCTTCATTTTTTTTCCTCCTTGTGTCTTATTGCTGTTGTTTGCATTCTAGAACTTCATCAAATACTAGGTGGGAGAGTGTGTATTCTTGCTTTGCTATTTATTGGGAAAGGTTCTTGTATATCTTGATTTTTGCTTTTGGTTTTAGATAGGTACTTTTAAAGATATGAATAAAAGGTTCCTGTATGACTACACTTTCTATGGTTTAATATTTTGGCATATATAAATGAGTATTTGTAACAACACAATGCTATTTGTCACTATTGTGGCTATGTAAGACCAATAACACCAGCACACAGAAGGGCTGCTAATACAAGTTCTTTAATCTACTTTTCTGAGGACAGCAACTTTAAGGGGTTTACAGTCTCACTTTAATTAAACATATATATGCCACTCAGTTCTGGGGGAAAAGTCAGCTCATTGAATTTCAGAGCAAATACAAATAGAAATTACAAATATAAACAGAAGAAATAACACAAATCAAGAGACAGGCTTCTAGATGTCTGACCAAAGCTAAAATTACATAGTTACCAGAAAGAGAAGTACCAACATTTGGGTTTTTTGAAGCCAGGGGCTCCTTAACAGCTACCCAGAGTCTCCACACTAACACTCTTCCAATGAATGAACCCCAAACAAAATGCTAACCTCAGAGTATATATACACTTCTTCAGGGTCAGAGGGCTTCACACTTCTTCAGGGCTTCACACCTCTCCTGACCTAATTAGCAAAAGGGTGTGGACCTTCCTACAAACAAAAGCAAGACTCAATTAAAGGCACTTGATTTCCTTTGTGCTGAGAAGCACTCCAAAACAAAAGACTACAAAAAGTCCCATTTTGCTTGCCATTACAATATTATACCTTGTCAAAAGTTTTTTCCACATCTATCAAGATATCCATATGGTTTTTAGATTTTTTGTGTTTTTAATGCAGTTAACTGTGTAGATTTTTTTCTAGCGTTGAACCATCTTTGCATTCCTTGTATCAATTCATCTTATTCATGATGAATGATTTCTTAGATGAAGAGCTGTAGTCTTATAGGATTTTACTTAAAATTTTTAAAATCAATATTGATTGGTGATATTGATTTATAGTTCTCTGTGCTTGATTCTTCCCTACTATAGATATCGGGACTATACTTGTAATAAAATTCATCTAGTAGGGTGCATTATTTCTCAAGTTTTAGAATAATTTATGTTGTATTGATACTAAATGTTCTTTAAATATTTAACAAAATTATCCTTTAAATCTTTCAAGAGCAGGAGTATCCTTCCCACCTCTCTTTGGTATTTCCTTTGCAGGAAACTATATACACACACACACATATACATATATACACATACATACACAAACATATGTATAAAAAGATTAGGCTTGGATATTTACATTTTTTAAAAAAATGTTCCTCTTCTTTTTGTGTATTAGTTTTGTTAGAATATAATTGTAGATATGTTCTAATAATTCTTTTTATTTCTCTTAGTTTTGTTGAGATTTCATTTTTTTTTGTTTGCAATTTTGCTTATGTGATTTTGCACCCTCTTTAATCAGGTTGTTGAAATGTTTTTTTTTCAATTCTGTAAGTCTTTTCAAATAATTCACTTATAGTTTTATTTATCTTTTTAATGCTTTGAGGGGCTTACATTTTATGTTTCTCCTGAAATTTTTAGTATACCTTCTTTCATGCCTATTTTAGTTTGATATATTTTTGACTTTCTAATTTTGAAAAATAATTGTTACCGTAAGTCTGTAGGGATATATATATATATATATATATATATATATATATATATATATACATATATGTGTGTATACATGTATGTGTGTATATATGCACATATATACACATATAAATTCATACATATGCATAAACATGCATATGCACACATATATCTCCCTGAGGACTGTTTTAGCTATATCCCCAAAATTCTGGTTTATAGTTTCATCCTGATTTTTCTTTCACATAATTATTAATTTTTTCTATGATTTACTCTGTTCCATTCGTTATTTAGGATTTCTTTATTAATTCTCCATTTGGGTCTGTGTCTTTTGCTCATGGACCTTGAACTGATGACTACTTTCATTGTATTATGGTCTACAAAGCATGCCATTTCTATTACTTCCTTTCTACATTTGTTTGCAATATCTATGTGACATAACATGTGGTCCATTCTTGAAAAAGTTCCTTTTGACACTGAAAAAAAACATATCCTTTTTAATTAATTAATTTTTAGTTTATAACATTCAGTTCCACAAGCTTTTGAGTTCTAAATTTTCTCTCCCTCCCCCCTTCCTCCCCAAGACAGCATTCAGCCTGATATAGGCTCTACATATACATTCACATTAAACATTTTCACATTAGTTATATTGCAAAGAAGATTTATAACCAATGGAATGAACCACGAGAAAGAAGAAACAAAACAAAACAAAAGAGAGAGGGCAAATGGTATTCTTCAATCTGCATTCAGACTCCATAATTCTTTCTCTGGATATGGATAGAATTTTCCATCATGAGCCTTAGAACCTCGCGTTTCTGAAAAGTGTCGTCTATCAAAGTCAGTCATTGCAAAATGTGGCTGTAATTGTGTATAATGTTCTCCTGGGTCTGCTCCCCTCACTCAGCATTAGTGCATATGTTTTTACAGGTTTTTCTGAAGTCTGCCTGCTCATCATTTCTTATAGCACAATAGCGTTCCATTACATTCATATACCACAACTTGTTCAGCCATTCCCCAATTGATTAGCATCCTCTCAATTTCTAGTTCTTTGCCACCACAAAAAGAGCTGCTATAAAAATTTTTGTACATATGGGTTCTTTTCCCATTCATATAATCTCTTTGGGATATAGCCCTAGAAGTGGTATTGCAGGATCAAAAGGTATACATATTTTCTTGAGGGGGGAAGGCAGGGCAATTGAGGTTAAGTGACTTGCCCAAGGTCACACAGCTAGTAAGCATGTCAAGTGTCTGAGGCTGGATTTGAATTCAAGTCCTCCTGACTCCAGGGTGGGTGCTCTACTCACTGTGCTACCTAGCTGCCCTTGTATGCACACTTTTATAGCTCTTTGGGCATAGTTGCAAATTGCTCACCAAAATGGTTGGATCAGTTCACAACTCCACCAACAAAGCATTAATATTCCAATTTTCCCACATCTTCTCCAGAATTTGTAATTTTCTTGTCTTGTCATGCTAGCCAATCTGACAAGCGTGATATGGTACATAAGAGTTGTTTTGATTTGCATTTCTCTAATCAATAGTGATTTAGAGCATTTTTCATATGACAATATCTTTAATTTCTTCCTCTGAAAACTGCCTGTTCATATCCTTTGACCATTTATCAATTTGGAGAGAAAAATACATATATATTTAGCATATCCATTTAGAAAATGCCACGCATTTTTAGCTTTAGTTGCTACAGTAATTTTTTCAATTCAATATTTTCCCATTTGCTTATCTTTTTGTTAGATTTTTCTGAGGCTTAAAGAGAGATAACTCATTTTTTTTTATGAAACCAGACAAACCGTTTTTAGAGAAGAGCACTAAATTTGAGATAGTCTTAAACTTTCCTGAGTATAGAAATCCTGGATTTAAGTGATAATCAGAAACACATGGATTGATTTCTCTCCAGATGCATAAGATGGTAAACTGCATGAATTAAATAGTTGGGAGAAAAATATGTTTGGAATTTGAATTAGTCACAAATGTTAAAACATTTAAAAACTCAGCATCAGATGTAAGGATCCAGGTGTAAAGGTGATAGCAGCTTTTGGTATGGCCATTAAAACTTCTAACATTTGGGATGGGGGAAATTTGGTAGTGACATAAGGCCTATATCATATGTATAATCCTCAGTCATTTAAAAATGGCAGTCTGTTCCCTGACACAGGTAAATCACGAAAGTAACCAAAAGATATCAGGAAATGTTTGACAATTTATTTTCTCCTCTAATCTTTCTACATCTTTGGCAATTCCTCAAACATCTTTGAAACCTTACTTTCCCTTGATGACATTGTCTCCCTAGAAATTCTTTCCTATAGATTACACTCTGCCTGTCCCATTTTTTTCTCACAAAGAGGATAGTAGGAGGGAGCAACACAATCCTAGCTCCCTATTGTCATTTCCTTACCATTCCACTGCCACTATCATTTAGCAATTTCCCTTTTGAAGTCCTTGTATGCCCATCTTAGTTGCTATTATCAATTGACCCACCTCCTTTCTTGACTCTATTACAATCCTCCTCTGCATTTCAATTTCATTCTATTATCATTTAGTACTTCAGTATTCATGCTGATGACTCTAGTCGGGCTGCTAGTTGATACACTGTTCAATTTTGAAATCTTGGACCATGAAATCCCTGTCTCTGAGCATGAATTCATACTCTAAGAGATTTCCCACCCCCTCACTGCTATTAAACATGCTCTTATAACTTCCAATCTGTTGAACTCTTGATATTGTTGAAATCAGTCAATACCTTCCTGATTTACATGTTTGTATTGTCTAAAATCCCTTACTTTCCTGACTTTGCTGAGATCCTGCATAAACAACTTAATATTTACATTTTCTAAGTCTCTGAGTTCTGAGCAGTGCTGAAGAATCATAAAACTATTTGAATTTTAGCATAATTTACACTATCTAGCTCCAGTCGGTTTTTTCTTTGGAGATAGATGGACAATAATTCTATTTTCATTTTTCCTGCTTCCTCTTACCTTCCTTAATTTTTTAACCTTTTGCAAATCCCTGAAACACTCTATACCCCTCAAACTCAGACGGAGACCCCACTTTCCCTTTTAGAAAAATATGCTAGAACACCTGGATTGAAATAATTTAACATTGCTCTTCTTAATATTTTTTCTGCATCTTTTCTTCTTGCCCAAGTAAGCATTTTCTTCTTTGCCAAATCTGACTCCACTATATTTTCTCTTGATTGCACTCTTTACCTCTGTTATAAGATTTTGCTCCATCAATTTCCCTTCCTCTTCCTTCTTTCTTGTATTTTTAACCCCATTTCTTATGATGGACTTTTTTGCCTCTGTCCACAATCATGATAGTTATTTTGCCTTTTCTCAAAGCCCTCTTTTTTTCTTACTTTCTTTGATGCTACTCTAACACTCCAGTGGATCTATTATTTCATTTAATTATTTATCCTGTAATGATGCAGATTATGACACAGCTATGATTCACCAATCTGGCTTACCTTCATCTACAACCTCCCATAAATTCACCATAGAGGTGTATACCTATGAGGCTTTTTCAAATTCACAGTATTTTACATGGAAACCAAGAGGCATGTAGACTGCCTTTGATTGTTCTTGTTTTCACTATAGTAGAAGGCAAACAGGATTGTACCAAGACTCAAGATTAAACTATATGAGGGTAAATTAAAGGAATTTGGAATGTTTAGATTGGAGAAGAGATGACTT
>CM053622.1:616511966-616522847 GCA_028646595.1 Phalanger gymnotis | reverse complement strand
CTTTGTAAAAGGGAGAACTTCCTCATAATTAAAGTTATCAAAAAGGTGGAATGGGCTAGCATAAGTAATAAATTATCTTTCACTAAAGCTATTCAAGGAAGGCTGGATTAAAATGTGTCCAATATGTTTTATAGGATACTTATACCTAGGTTTGAATTGGTCTAGGCTATCTCTCAGGGATTTTTCAAATCTGAGATTGTTATTGTGCATTGGGTTGTCACATTATAAGAATAGCATTGGCAAACCAGAGTGGATCCAGTGGAAATAGCTAGGGTAGTAAGTGGACTGGAAAAGTAAAGGGATTATTTTTAAAAGTGGCATGTTAGCTTGCAGAAGACTTGAGGGGATGTATTCAAATAACCCAGTGGCTGATTATATATTAGAGACTGGTTATTTTCTGCCTAGTGATTGGTTGGCTCTTTGTTGCTAAACTCAGGTTAATGAATGAAAGTTGAAGAAGGGCAGATATGGGTTCATCAATAATGAACATCTTAACAATTATAGATATACAACAATTGAATGGACTGCTTTGGGAAATAGTGGGTTCCCTTCCACTAATATTTTTCAAGTGAAGGCTAGATATCTACTTGTTACATAGTTTAAGGGATTCTTAGTCTGATCATAAGTGGATGAGATGATCTCTGAAGTCTCTTCCAACTCTGCAATTATATGCTACTAAGAAATGACATATCTTATTTCATTCTGACCATATGTACCCAATCTACTTCCTAATGGGCCTAAAACAAAATCCCTGCTCTTCTTCTAGCAACAATATTCATTGCTTTTGATATTGGCATTGTGGCTTTTTTCTGACTATTGTGTGGCCTCACAACTCACTCTCACACTCAGAGTTTGGGATCTGTTTCCCCAGTAGGGGAATTATGTGACCTACGTTGATTTTCCCATTATAAGAAGAATCTATGGGCTATTATTTCTTTTTGATATCCTATAGGTAAAAGACATGTTTTCTGTTTCAGAGAGAAATAGTCCTTTATCTCTATATCAGTAATCCTGTCAAGTTATTTGAATTTATTAACATTTATACTACGATATTTTGCACAGAATCTTTCCAATTTCATGATAAAGAAACCATAGTGAAACTCTTGTTTTAATGGGAATACATAGTGAAGGAAGCTGCTCATTTTTCCAACTTCCACACTAGAAGAATTAGTCTGAAGGAAATATAGGTTCAACTATCCACCACCCCAATCATACCTAAGCAAAGCAAGATTTGAATCTAGAGTTTAGAAACACTGCGCTAATCACTGTATTATTTTTTGAGGTTCCTATGTATGACATGTTCCAAATTCCTGTACATTTAGGATAACTGATTATCAAGATCAAGTATTGGGAATTACAAAGATTAAATTAATAATACTCCAAAACACCAATTATGTTCATTGCATCAAACTCACATATTTATTTAATTAAACTGAGTAATTTTAGAGTCATAGCATACTTAGTTACATCTAAATGGAGGAAGGGTATTATCCTTTATAATGAAACTCCTTGAAATTGAATTTGAACTGTTAGAAAGTATCTTACCTGAATACAAGTACATGCAAAAAGAAATAAAAAAGAGATTTCCTTTGAGAGCAAGAAAGAACTCTAGGTGAATAAGGGAGGTTTTTTTTTTGTTTTATTTCAAGGTTTGTGTCTCAGCTGCAAAACTTTAAGACTTATTCATTTATTTTTGTCATGGACTGAACAGAAAAGATTGACAGGGAAAACTGTTTTACAGATTAATATATTTTATTTCTTACAAGTAAATAAAAGACTGTCAAATTATATTTAATGAAAGAGGTGAATAGAGAACATGAAAATCAATATCTAGTTTAAATGCTATGATCTTTAGTAATTCACAGTTAAATTTATTTAGATAATATAAAATGAAACAGAACAAAAACTAGATGATTTTGGAAAAATACTAGAGTAAAAATACAGTTGTAGAAATCTGAGTATAGTCAATCATTGCAGTGTACATATATTTGGATATATAACACACATGCACAAAGACTCAGTCTAAAACCCTCATTAAGAAACTGAAATTCATGGAGGTAAATTGACTAGCCCAAGGTCTCAAAGTCAGCATCAGAGGCCGCATTTAAACCCAGGTTTGTTGATTCCAGAAATAGAATTCTGGACCACATTGCAATGTGGTAGATATTAATGTTTATTTGTAAGTGGCAATGTCTTCAAATTCCACAATTGAGTTTGACCTTCAAATGTTTCTAATTGTTCCAAAGAAACCTTAACTAACAATCATTTTATGTGCTTACTTTTTTAAATGACGGAATGGTGTCTTAGTCACACAGATGAATTATCTTTTGCAACTGAAAATGTAAGCAAAACTTCAATCAATTAAAAAAATCTGTATGGAAATGACTGTTCCAGACACTGTGTATGATACAAAGAAGTATCAATTCCAATTCCATCTTCTCTTTCTCTCCCTCTCTCTCCCTCCTTCCCTCTGTTTTTCTCTCCCTTCCTCCCTGCTTTTCTCTCTCTCTCTCTCTCTCTCTCTCTCTCTCTCTCTCTCTCTCTCTCTCTCTCTCTCTCTCAACGTGTGCATCTCTGAAATATGTGTGTACATTATTGTAAGATAGGAGCATTATGGATGATTGGTGCTATATGAATGAGGTATAAAAAAAACCAGCTTAAGTTAAAGGCTCAGGAGAGATGAGGCTTGAGCATTCAAACCTTATTTTAGAGTTGTGTAGAACAGGTGTACTTGTTTATTTTTTTAACTGGAGTTGATGCTTCATGTAGAGAGGACTAAAAAAAAATGTTAGAAAAAGTGACTTGAGCTAAACTATGGAGGACCTAGGACATTGGGCCTTTTTCCGCTGAGATATGCAACTCATTGAAAAATTTTAGGTAGAGGAGTAGCACAGTAAAAATGGCATTTTAGAAATATTATTGTGGTAGTGGTGTGCAAAGTATATTGGAGATAGTCCAAACAAGGAGACCAATTCTGAAGCTATCAGAGGAAGAATGAGATGACATGGGCATGAATAAACTATCAATGAGATTAGAAAGGAAAAGACAGATACAAAAGACATTATAAATGAAAAAGAGGCAAGAATAGATGATCAGTTCAGCACATGGGAAGAAAAAGCAATAGTTGATTTTTGTTTTAAACCTAGATAACCATTAGAATGATCGTACCATAAACAGTAAGGAGGAAATTAAAATGTTGAAATATTTTGGAGGAAAATAATAATATTAATTGCAAAAATGTTCAGTTGTGGTAATAATAATACAACCCCAAATATCTGACTGGAAAATTTCAGTGAAGAACAGTAAAGAGTAGGAAAAAGATGTTGATTTGGAATTCATTTGTATAGAGGCATTGTGAGAGTAAAAGATGAGATACAGGAAATTGTTAAATTTGTTATTCACTATTGGTAACTTTTAGCTGCACCCTACACATTATTATACCTAATGTAAATAAAATGATATATTTTTACATGACTTATGGGACCCAATGAATGAATGTCAGCACAGACATAAAATGACGATGCTGTAAATAAAACTGAATTACATAGAACCAAAGACTTAAAGTGTAAATATAACATTTTTTTTAACTTTTGTAATCCCATACTCTTTCAGTGTATAGCTGTTTTTGCCTATGACTACGTTGGCATGGAGAATAGAGTCAATTATTTGGATTGACTTTTCTGTTTGGTGAATTCATGTGGATTTGACTATGTTAAAATGTTCAGATCAGTTCTGTCCCTTGACACAGCTTCAATAAAGATGATTTTGCATCTTGATTCTTTTTTTAAAAAATTGAACTAAAATATAAAAACACACATGGGCAAGTACATTTGGTAAAATCTATCACCACTGGCTCTGTTCAAATATATAAGATAGCTGGCTAATCCCTTGAGGGCAAAGAATAAAAGGCAATTGTTTGATAGCAAAATTTAGATCTCAAGGAAGCTTAATTCTTGTTGCTTGATATCAGAAACCTTAACCCAATTAAAGGCTAAAAGGGTGAGAGTAGAAGATGATGCCTAACAGCTGAAAACTGCCCCATAAATGGATTGTTAACAAAATGAAACATATATCCCTTTGAATTTTATGTACTGGGGTAGACAGTAATTTGGTAATGATTTGTCAATTAGTAAAAAACAAAATATAACCGAAAAGAGTAGAGTATGAAAAAATGAAACAAGGTGATGAAATTAGCTCATGAATAGGGCTGATCAAATAGGGAAGTGGAAATATGTCACATTGATGAAAAATAAGGTTATACTATTTCTAGACAACCAATATTCATTTCATGAAGTGTTTTACTGAGATGTGATTAAAAAACAAATTTCAAGACTCTAATCAAGCAATTAATTCTTTAGGTAATTTGTTTATCTAAATTGCCATCCATTTTACATTTTGCAAGCAAAATCTCATGCGGTGGGTCGCCTTGATTTTCAGGTTATTTTGTAAGGAAGTTATATATTTTCAACAATGATTTCTTCATATATTATCCTCATTGGTTGTTTCTTCCTTTTTCTCTTGGTTTTGATTAATCCACCTTTAGCTCGTCTACTGAAACCTATACAAAGGACAAAAATAAACAGTATTACTTATATAAGGCTCATCAACTTTAAGTTAAGTATTTTTTTACAAAAACTACAAATCAATGTTTGAATTATCTAATGATCACCTACAATAATTATTTATTATTAATGATTAATTATACAAATAATTCTCTGTTATTATTGGAGAGATGGATAGCTGGATTTTGAAAATGGTACGACTGCCACTTGTTGTGTCCAGATATGGATGAAATGGACTTCAAAGTCATTGTTCTGAATTAAATAAACATAACATTCTATAGAGATGAGAGAAAGTCCTACTGATTCTTGTACTTTCTTCTTCTCCAGAAAGAAATTAATGCATATTTTGTGAAAATTTAAGAAAGAAAAATAAAAATCTTTAGTATATTCATTTGAACTTAAATTTCTATAAGCCAGAAACTATTAGAAAACCATTTAAAACAACTGATTATCATTTGTAATCTCCATGTTTTCCCACACATACTCATGTGGTGTATATGGGACAATTATTTTAATTAGTCATGACAGACTTTTCCTTAGGAAAAGAATGGAAAGTAGCTCTTTTTTAAAGAATAAAGCTTCTACTTCTTATATTTAGTTTATGTCTACTTGTGGAATAGCATAAAAAGTTTAGTTATTTGTCAGTTTTCTCATTTAAAATCTGCTTATAATATATGCACAGTTCTTTGGACATTTGCAATTTATTTTAGAGAGGGATTTTCATACCTTTCTTACAAGTCCTGAGACATGATTTTTTAGAAGTGAAATTGTTTTCATTCCCACCACAACCACTGTAGTAAAAAGAACGACATTTCCCAATAGCAGAATTAAAATAAAATCTTTTCTCATTGGCCCTGCAAAGTCCTCTATCTGCAGGAGTCAGACACCAAGAAGGGCCGTAGAATTCTAAGAATATTAAACAAAATGGTTAGAATGATATAACATGTAATCATGATCATATCTTCCCATTATAACAAATTAATTTAAAGATCAATTTGCTTATAGAATTTTATAGAGGGTCTATGAATAATCTAAAAAGAATTATTTTACAATTGAGAGACGAACTGTATTTTATAGATTAAAATTAATTCAACATCCATATAAAGGCTTCAAACTCTAAGTGTTCTTTAAAATAAGACTTTTCATTTTAAAAACATGCAATAGAAATTAAAGTTATAAAATATAGTACTATGATTATACTTCCTGGACAAAAAACTGACCAATATTAATACAAACTACCACTAAAATTATTTATTAAAGGTCACACAACAAAATGAGAGAAGTTAGTGAAAAATCACTATCCCTGTTCTTTCTCATTCACAAAAACATTGGTTGATATACAAAACTAAAGTGATTTCTTAATGTTCCAAACAAGAAGACAGAGAATAATGACTAAAATCTGTATCCATGGTATGCCACAAACATTTTAATAAGTTTAAGAATATTCTGAATTGTGCATGAGGATTGCAAAAATAAGCAAGGAGTAATATGCAGTGAGGTTTGCCTTTTCAGTCTTCAAAACAGAACATGCTGAAAAATTTATTGGCCTTGCTGGTAACATTTTCACATAAAGCAGGAAGGAATTGAAGTCTCAAGTCTGGGTAATGGTTAGATGTTTGGCCACAGGAGAAAGCAATGCCAAAGCTGCTGCCATCAGAACTCCTGGGTCTGTGAAGGAACATAGACCTTCTTCAGAATCAGAAGAGAAAATGTGCCAAAGGGTAAAACAGAGATGCCCTTACTCCATGAATAAGGGAATAAGAGTCTCAGTTTAATGAGAGCATTTAAATTTCTTGAAAAAAGTCTTTCCCTGAGAGGAAACATATACTTTCTCTGGAGAAAGCGAAAATGTCCATCAAGAGTGAAGGAAACATGCTGCACAGACAGGATGGAAGGTGGGGAAATTTCAGAGGTTTCCCCATGGGTGAGCTACAGCATAGGAAATGCAAATGAAGAGGATTTGTCAAGTTGTCAGTAATGATGGGACATAGAACTTGAAGGTCCAATAGCCAAAGAAGTTCAGAAAGCAAGAGGCTGCCTGATGGGGGGAAAGCCCCAAGGGATTAGGCTGTAAAAGAAAAGAAAAAAAATGAGACAATTCTGAAATTGACTTGCAAATGTTTCCCAATCTTCCCTTTATAACAATCTATAGAGTTTTTAATAATAATAATTTAATTTCTAATAATTTAATAATAATAGGAATAATTTTTATATAGCTTTAATATATACAAAACATTTATTTGCAAAACACGATACACATTCAGTGTCCAAAAATCTTAGTACAGTTTGAAGCTATAACTGCACCAAGACTTTGGGACACTTTGTATAATTCACTTGATCCTCAAAACAACCCTGTGAGGTATGTGCTACCATCCATCTCCATTTCATAGGTGAGAAAAGCAAAGTTCGGAAATTTTAGTTATTGTCCAGTCACATAGCTCCTAAATATCAGACACACAACATATGAACATGTATTCTCTAAGTATGGCAAGTATAGTAAACTATTATGCTGAACCTCATCCAAATATCTTTTTGTCCCTTTTTCACTCTAAAATACATTGATGTGAAGTACTAGATATTCTGATATAAAAGATAATTTATTTTACACTCCTATGCTGTTCTGGGAAATTTGAAATAAAAAGAGGGAAACTATTCTCTGGGCAGAAATAGGGGAAAATTATTAGCAAATTACTATTACATTAGACCAAAATTATTCAATTTAAATATAGAAGGAATTTCAAGTAATGGTGGAAACATATAGAATCTGTGATTACAAGGCACTCCTGAGTTTAATTAAGAAATAATTTAAGATTGTGCAGTTCCATTTGCACCTCTTCATATTGAGAAAGTGTAAGATAGCAGATTGCAAGAAAAATTATGGGAATTATTTAGCAGCATAAATTTCTAATTAAAATAAATATAACTTATGCATCTACCCCCTAAGTTCTTTGTCACTTCTTATCTATAAGATCAATACCAGACTTCAAGAATCTGTGATTGCATTGGTATGTATACTCCTTCTACTAATGTGGGTCACAATCTGTCCATACCTTAATAAGTTCTGTGATGAGCTGCTATGGGATAAAAATAATCACCACTATGAACTTGGTTGACTGTGGTCTTAAAGCAAGACAGACATGGTATATTACTGGGTCTTGGGCTTGTCAGAGCTTGTGTTCCCTTAATGTAGCCTTTGAAAACTCATCCTCCAATTCTTCTAATATAAGATAGTCTTCTGCCTTATGTCCTACACTGTTTCTTCATTTTGCGATAGAGGTGACCTAATCAATTTAAATATGACAAACCTAATGCCTGGGCAGGCTAGCCAACTTGCCTGAGGTCACACAGTATGTCAAAAGTAGGATTTGAACCTACATTTAAAAGAGTCAGTGCTTTTTCCACTAAGTAAAAGTAGAACCAAACTGCCCTCAATTGGAAGGACACATCTTGGAACCTATCTGGGGTCTCTACATATTTGTTTTGCAAATGATTGTTATCCAACAGGCTGATTAGGATCAAGGCCCACTTATCATTGGCCAGCTTGAACTCTAGGTCTCTACCTTTTATGAGACTAGGACCTTGGCATCTCTAGCCTACTATTGGCAAATCTTTTGTTGAAAAACAACAGAGGAAACAGATATTGAAATTAAATTGTTATTTCATCACATTTATAGAGTCCTAATGCCAAGGCAGCTGGGAAATTTAGTGGGAAAATGTAGCTAGTAGTTTTCTATTGCTCTATCTACTTCTATTCCTTTCAGTTCTGAGCAAGGGTAAGACAGGACATCAATGATGCCAGAGGCAGAGGTGGCCAGTATCCATTTTGGCTTATCAGTGTTGGTTAGAGAAGCAAGTTATATCTCTTATAGACACAATGAATGTCTACCACCGTGGAAATTCCCCAAAGTAGCAGAGATCAACAGAATTCTCCTTATACGATCTGATGGGGACTATTATGTGTTATCACTAATGTAGTCATAATGTGAATACGACTAAAGATGTGTGGCAGACACTTTAAGGTTTGCAAAGTGCTTTATACACAATGTCTCATTTGATCCTCATAACAACCCTGTGAGGTAGTTGCTATTATTATCCTCTTGCTATTGATGAGGAAATTGAGAGAAACAGAAGTGGAGTGGCATAGCTAGTAAGGTAGGAATAGACCTCAGGTCTTCCTGACTCCAGGTCCAAGACTACTAAGCCACCTAATTTCTTGTCCAAATCTCTAATATAATAAACTCTATACTGTAAGAGCCATTATCTACTTAGTACCAACATCACCCCCCATCTAACCATACACACTTGTCTATTATGACTATATTAGTCCCATTAAGAGGCTCCTTCAGGTAATTTAAAGATTAAATAACCCTATGAGCTTTGTAGGGGAGTGTCAATGACTTCCTGATAATAAACTCTTTAGACATTAAATATTGATTTCATTTTTTGTCTGTGATGAACTGTTTTTTCTTGCTAAATGTTCGGGATATTAGCTCTGTTCCAGAGGAACACGTGAACTTACCTCTTTAACATCAACACTATAGTATCTATAAAGAAAGAAAACAGAAAGGTCTTTAAATCTCACATAAGTGTGAATTTGGTCTCTGTTTTAACATTTAGTAGAATCTAAACATACAATAAAAAGGCACTAACCTGGTGCTGCTTTATTCTCCAAGGAAGTATACAAAGCCAAATGGCTTATCATCTTTAGGGTGACATCATGCTCATTAACTTGTCTTTGAAGAAGCTTTGTTGATAAAGTTCAACAAATTCAATCAACATTGCTAAGGTGTCTGATAAATAGAGCATAATGCTAGGGACCAAGGAAGATATATAGAGGTCCTAGATGGTTCCTGTTTTCTGACAGCTCACAATATAGCAAAAATTGAAAATTCTATTTGTGGAATCATTTTACTAACTGTAACTGCTATGATCTAACAAAAATAAAGAACTGGGACAAAATATTCAAAACTCAGTTCAATCATGCAGAAGATTTTTTATGTACTTAATGCCCACTCTACAGTTTTGTAATAGTAGTAGCAATAGTGGCAATAGTAATAATAATAGTTGCAGTAGTAATAGTAGTAGTGGTGGTGCTAGTGGTGATGGCAGTAGTAGTAGTGGTAGTACTAGTAGTAGTAGTGGTAGTACTAGTAGTAGTAGTAGTAGCAGTAGTAGTAGTAATAGTAGCAGCAGTAGCAAAGAAGAAGGAAGAGGAGGAAGTGATGGTATCCTATGATTTCATTGGTATAGGGAACTCCCAATGAAGAGATACTAAGTACCAATATAGAACAGCTCTCTGAGATTTATAATCTCATGGATCTTCCTGTGGCACCAAGAAGTAAAGTGACTTGCTCAGGGTCCCAGAGCCAAGTTATTCTGACTCTACAGCTATTTCTATCTGCTATACCATGCTGTCGCTTGTGTTATTTTAATTTTGAATAAAAGTTTATTTTTTTAACTTTTACCGACCTAAATTTAGTATCACAAAAAGCAATTTAAATCAAGTCAACTTTGATTTGACAAATAGTGAAGTACTTGACTTAATTTAGACATCATGCAATAAATATGTCACTACATTCTTCCTGCTTTTTTATCTTCCCACAAAAGATGGGCGTGTTGAAGGATGCAGAGAGGAGAAAGGCAAGTTAGTTTAATCAGGAATAATTTTTTTTAAATTTTTCTAATATTCTGAAAAATATCCCGCTTATAATTTGCTAAAATAATAACAATGATATCTTATATTTAGATGATTTACAAAGCACACTAAATCAGAAATTGACAACCTTGCTTGGAAGTCAACAGAGAATGGGAGATATTCTGAAGGACTCGTGTCTGCACCTCTTGAAGCACTTAGCTAGAATGAAGATGAAATTCTAAGCAGTTTACTAAGTCTCAAGTCTTTGCAAAATTGTCACAAGTTAGGCCTATAGGATTTTTTTTCCACTGGGGAGAGAGTATTTAAACCCAACTAGAGAATAGAGAATCTGGGTATCTGAGCAAGTTTGCCTATGGTATGAAACAGCCTCACCGATAAGATTGTCAGGATTCTGACAAATGGAGAGAATGGTGGAATAGCATTCCTAATCAATATGATTATTTAGGAACTGTCTTCAAACCATGATGGTCCTAAGGAAAACAAAGCGAGGAAACAAAACAAAACAAAACCTTAAGGCAGAAATTTTCAAAATCATAATACAGGTTTTCTTCCCCACATGATAGAAAAATAATTTTCTCTGCTGTCCATGAATAGCATAGAACACCTACAAAATGTTCTATACCCAAAGGTGAAAATTAACATTTTTTTTCTGGACTCCTTTAA
>CM053622.1:616481925-616511466 GCA_028646595.1 Phalanger gymnotis | reverse complement strand
GTATGGAAACATGGAAGAAGCTGAACACTTGCTTTAGGATGCTGTTAAGAATGCCAAATAAAATAACGAATCATCATTTTGTATTATAAAACTACCCCAACATCTTTTCAAGATACAGAAGAGCCTTCCAAAATCAAGAAAAATACTCTTGGAAGCCATTGAGAGAGACAAAGGGAACATAAAATTATACCTCAACTTATTTGAACTGGAGTATAGTGGAGAACTCAAGCAAAATGAAGACAATATCCTCACCTGTTTTGACAAGGCTATATATGGTTTATTAAAATTGTTTATTAAAATGAGAATTATATTTTCTCAGCAAAAAGTGGAGTTTTTAAAACATTTTGGTTCTGATGTGAACAAGCTTCTGGATGCTTACGATGAGCATCAAATACTTTTAAAGAACAAGACTCTTTAAAAAGGAAAGCTGAAAATGGGGCAGAAGAGCCACATGAAAAAAAAAAGTATACACAGAAGATACAACTTTCGCATCAACTCAAATGGTTGATGGAGACATCCAAACTAAGTTGCATATAATTATAATGCCTATTACCAATACAATTATCAGAATCCCTGGAATTATAGACATTATTATCCTCTTCCAACTGATGTAAAAAAATCATAATTGTCTGGGGCAGTGGGAAACATACTTTTTTAATGAGGGGTATAAACAAGACTTAATTTGATAATATTTGATAACTTGTCTCCCCTGTTCACATGTAACATGATTTACTTAGTAACTGGGACAATATTTCACTTAATAGCAAATAACAAATACTATTTCCTACTTTTTATTGGAGATTTTTAAAAATTTTTGCATTAAATGGTCTAGAATTCTCTCAACACATTTGAAACCAAGTCTAGTAGCCTTAAGAAGAAAAAAACCTTCTGAAAAATCATTTCCATATAGCAAGTAATTCTGAATATACATAAGGACTGGTTATTAAAATGCTTTCACCTTATCTATCAAAAATGATTTCAGACTTTCAACCTAAAAAAGGTTGTGTCCAGGTCATGTTCCAATTGTCCTCATTGTGACATTGCATCTACTTATAAAAATAGAAAGATCTAATCCTGAAAGGGATTTTCAGAAGTGATAAAATGTAAAAATATTTACATTCCTTTAAAAATGAAAATCATTAAAAAATATATGGTATTTCAGATAGATTTTTGTACATTTTGTACATGTATAACTTGTGAGCAGACTTTTTTGATCAAAATAATCATCTTCGTTTTCATAATAAAATAAGGACTTCTATAAAAAATAAATTGGTTGGGTTTTGAGTATTTCTAGTTGAATTCCTAGTTCATCAATTTGTTCTCTTTTTTTGTTTTGTTTTGTTTTGTTAATGCAAATGCTTAGCAGTTAAATACTGCTTTGGCTGTATCTCTGAAATTTCAGTTTGTTGTCTTATTGATGAAATTATCTTTAATAAAATCTTTATAATTTTTATGCTTTGTTCTTTGAAAATCCAATTCTTTGTGATTAATTCATTTAATCAAGAGTTTACTTTTTATAAGGGAAGCTAGTTGGAGCAGTGGATAGAGTGCTGGTTGGAGTCAAGAAGACCCATCTTTCTGAGTTCAAATCTTATCTCAGACTATTACTAGGTATGACCCTAACCAAATCATTTAACTCTGTTTGCTTCAGTTTCTTCATCTATAAAATAAGCTGGAGAAGGAAATGGCAAACTATTTCAGTATCTCTGCCAAGAAATCCTCAAATGAAGTCATTAAATGGGGTCACAATTTTTTAAAAAAATCTATTCAGAGTAGGGCATGCAGTAATAAAACTATCTCTTTTTGCAGACAATAGGATGAAATACTTTGAGAATCCCAAATACTCAACTAAAAAGTTAGTTGAAATAATTAACAATTACAGCCACGTAGCAGAATATAAAGTAAAACCATGTAAATCATCAGCATTCCTATATATCACAAACAAAACCACATAAGAAGAAATAGTGAGAGATAGTCCATTTAAAATACCTCTAGACATTATAATATACCTGGAAGTACACCTGCCAAAACAGGTGAGCAAATTTGTGAGCAAATTATAAAAAAAATATACACATAAAAGCAGGTTTAAATAATTAGAAAAATAGTAATTGTTCATGGATAGGCAAAGCCAATATATTTTTGCCTAAACTAATTTATATAATCAATGACATCCCAATTAAACTACCAAAGTATTATTTTACTGACAGAAAAAAATGTTTATTATTAAATAATTCATTTGGAAGAACAAAAAGTCAAGAATATCAAAGCGACTAAAGAAAAAAATGTAAAGGAAGGAAATTTAACAGCACCACATTTTAAACTATATTATAAGGCAGTTATGATCAATACTCTCTGGTACTGGCTAAGATATAGAAAGGTAAATCAATGGAATAGAGTAGACATACAATTTACAGCAGCAAATAAATATAATAACTTTGTATTTGACAAGTGTAAAACTTCATATTTTGGGATAATGATTTATCATTTGGTAAAAATTGTTGGGGAAACTGAAAACAATATAGGAGAAATTGGGCATAGGCCAATATCTTACACCATTTACCAAGATAAGGTCAAAATGGATACATGACCTACATAAAAAGATATTTCGTAAGAAAATTGAAAGATGTTGGAATATGTTACTTATCAGAATTATGGATAGGCAAACAATGTATGAATAAACAAGAGATGGAGAGCAAAGTTAGGTATAAAATGGATGATTTCAATCACAGTAAATTTTTTAAAAGTGGACAAATAAAGCTAATATAGCCAAGATCAGAAGGAAAGCAGAAAATTGGGGAAATAAATTTTGTAGACAGTTTCTCATATAAAGGTGTCCTATCTCATTTATCAATTGGGGAATGATTCATATTCTTGCAGATTTTATGAAGTTATACATATATGTATGTATACATATACATGTATAAGTATATGTATACATGTATATGTATATATAAGAAAGCACGCATATATTATACCTATATGTTTCTGTATGTGTATGTATATGCCTATGTGTAAATATGTATGCATATATATGTACATATATCATACATATACATATACATGCACATACATATATATTTTTAAACAACTTTATGAAACCTAAAAGAATGTGCATCACTCTCCAATTTGTAAATGGTCAAAGGATATGAATAGTCAATCTTCCAATGAAGGAATTAAAACAATTTATATTCACATGAAAAAATGCTCTAAATCATTATTGATTAGAGAAATACACATTAAAACAACCTTGAGATATCTTTATACATTAATCAGACTGACTAAAATGATTGAAAAGGAAGGTGACAAATGTTGGAGGGGATGTAGAAAGGCTGGGACATTTTCGTTATTGGTGGAATTGTGGAAGAATAGAACCATTTTAGAGAGCAATTTCAAATTATACCCAAACACTTATTAAACGGCCTTTGACCAAGTAATACCACTACTAGATCTGTTTCCAAAGACAATGAGGGAAAAAGGGAAAGAACCTAGATGTTCTAAATTATTTATAATAATTCTTTGTAGTGGCAAAGAATTGGAAATTGTGGCGATGCCCATCAATTTGGGAATTGCTCAATAGGTATTTGGATTTGTATATTTGATTGTGATGGAATAGTACTTTGCTATATAAGAAATGATCAGCTCAGTGATCTTAGAAAAACATGAATAGACTGCATGAAGCAAAGAAGGGAAAAATGAACAGAAGCAAGAGAATGTTGTATACAGTAATGACAGTATTGTTTTAATAACAATTTTGAGGAATAAATGATTTTGATTGTTACAAATACCCAAATTAACTACAAAGTACATATGAATGAAGATGCTACCTGTATTGAGAGAATGAACTGATAAATAGAAGTGTATATAGAATTATTTTATATAAAACACACACATATTTGTGTCTAACGTTAGCCATCTTTAGGGTGGGGGAGGAAATAAAAAGGAAAAAAGAAATTTACATGATTATTATACGAGGAGTAGCAAGTTGTACATAATAGTTTTACAATTTCATTTATAATCATATTTTTATTATACTATATTATAGAAATGCTTATTTTATTCCATAAACTAAAAATAAAATATATTTTTTTAAAAAAGCATACTTGCTACCTAGATGATTCTGGACAACTCACTTAACACCTCTCAGCCTAAATCTCTTAAAATGCAAAATGTGGATAATAATAGCACCTACCTTACAGTGGTGTTGTGAAGTTCAAATGAGGTAATATATGTTAAGAACTTTGGAAACTTTAACACATTACACAAATGTGAACAATTGCTAATGTTATACTGACTTATCACTAGGAACATGACTAAAATGATTTTTAATTTTTTTCTTTAACTTTGTATCATTTAATTTTATTGTGATCAGTAAAGGATATGTGTTTATACATACACATATACATATAATTTTATATATTTTTGCTCAGTTTTTGCGTCCTAATGCACGATCGATTTTTAGAAAGTTTCATGTACACCTCAGAATACACACATACACACATATGCGATAGAGCTTTGGTGATTATTGAGTGGAGAGAAAAAATCTCCCTCCTGATATTTAGCTTTACATCTTCATGTGCCTCTTGGCCATCCTGAACCTGATATTCCTTAGATATCTTACACTCAACATTTCCAAACCAGAACACATTATTTTTCCTTCATATCCTTCCTTTTACGATGTAGGTTATCTTATTTGTAGCCTGGAGTGTTAGAGATTGGCCTGAAGCATAGACATGTTCAAAGTTTAATACCCTCCAGAAAGTGGTTTTAAATCAGTTATTCCTGACTTTGAGGACATTGTTCTATCTACTATCCTATTCTGCCTTTCCTATGTATTGATTATTCATAGTGTTATAAATTGTAAATGTACATATGCACATGTGTGTATATATTAGTGAATTCATACAATACAAATTGTATGAAAATATATTATATATGCTGGGGAGATCATACATGTGCACAAATGAATGAAAGATGTGATGAGTATATAGTTCAACAGAGAAGGAAGAATATAATAGTTCAATCACGGTCAACAGAAATACATGATTCGATTATTTGGAAAAGGATACTTCCATATCTAAAATTCCCTTTCACTTTTCAAGTTAGAAATGAAAGATTGCTTTTCAAATACTTGATCCTTTGATTCTTGGTCACATTTTCCCATTAGATTTCTAAAAATAATAATAATTTCTCTAAAAATAATAATATTTCCTCTAATAACTATATTTTTCATCCTAGATGGTTATGTTTACTCTCTATTGGCTTTTCAGATTAAAAAAAGCATATTGAATCTTTTTGAATTCTCTCTTCTGTCATAATGTTAAATGTAATTGTATTATGATTTCTATCACACAGTGCTTTGGATACTCATACTTCCTATAATAACTTCTATTTTTTTTGGCTTTTTTTTGCAGGGCAATCAGGGTCACACAGCTAGTACTTGTGTCAAGTGTCTGAGTCCGGATTTGAACTCAGGTCCTCCTGATTCCAGGGCCCGTGCTCTACTCACTGTGCCACTGAGCTGCCCCTATAATAACTTCTATTGATTGATCAGGATTAAGCCAGTATATTTCCTTTGATCAAGATTCCTTATACGTGGGACCTTTAATAAAAGTAATTGACTAAATGTTAATCTAGACTCTTCCTAGTTCAGCCTAATACAAATTTCAGCCTAAGCCTTAATAGAAGAAAACTGTAGTGTTATCATGGATTATACCTAATAGCTACAATTGTAAGTTGTAACCACAGCTTCCTCTGTCTTAGTTTACAGTGAAGTCAAGAAGATATTGGTTTGTATACTACATCAGATACTAGCTGTATATCATTTAATTTCTTTGACCCTTGTAGGCTCAACTATAAAATAAGAATAATGACATTTGACTAGGTGGATTATAGTGAAGACCACATGAGATAACATGTATAAAACCTTTTGCAAATGTTAAAGCACTGTGTAGATATGAATTATCATAATCGCTCCCAATTTAGAAGAAGGATTTTAATCTGATGTAGAATAATAGCCTGCATTTATATAATACTCTAAAGTTTGTAAAGTGTTTTTCATCTGTTACCAAATTTGATTCAACGAAAGAGACCTAGGTTATACTGGGTCCCCATCAAAAAGAAAATGAAGGAAACCAAGAATGGACAAAGGGGAATGTACTCAGATACAGAGAGTGGTGACAGGGTGATGAGAGAGCTAGAGACCATAACACGCGAAAATTGGTTAATGAAGCTAAGCATATTTTTGCCCAGTAAAAGAAAGATTTATAGGAAATGTAGTAGCTGTTTTCAAGTATTTGAAGTTATGTGGAGGAAGATAACTCCAGAGGGCAGAAGTAGAATTGGTAAGTTTTAGATTTGACATCAGAAAACTTGGTTTCAAATTCTAGATGTACCACTTATTAGTTAGATGGCTTACCATAAGTCACTTGCCCTCTTTGAGTTCACTTTCTTCATATGTAAAATTAGAGGGTTGCATAGAAGACCTCTAACATTCCTTCCAACAGAAAGTTCTTTGATTTTATGATGTTAAAGAGAGAGAGCCAAATTCCATTTTGATATTAGGAAAAACTTCTTAACAACAGGATTTGTCCAAGAGTAGATTGGCTGTCATGGTAAAAAGTAGATTTTCCCATGCCTGAATCATTTAAGCTGAGTTCTTACAACACCAATAAATTCAATATGCTGGCAGAAGAAGAGAAATCACAATAATTATTACATGTATTGGGTATAAAATAAACTAAATGACACAAAAATCCCCTTGAGCTTTGTGAATTTGTGAAGGAAATTATAAGTAAAAGGGAGTGATCACCTGTTGAAGTTTTATATTATAATATTGTAATGACACTGGAAGTATCTTTAAACACCTAACAAATATGAAAATCAGCAAATTCCCAAATATCTATTGAGTCTTTGCTATACAATGTTCTAGGTACTACAAAGAATTGTACCTTAAAATGAATGGCTCGTTTACAAAAAAAAGCTCTGATTTAAGGAAACTTAAAAAAAAAAATACTTCTGATGAAACAGTGACACATAAACACCTAACTTTATTTTAAAAACACATTATTTCCTTTTCTCCCTGAAAGTTGTCCTCCCCACAACTTGCTTGCAGGATCAAACAGATGGATGTACCAAGAAATTAACTCTCAACACTGTCTTACATATAAGAGATGCATAAGCAATGTTTGTTAAATGAGTAATTGAGAGGTCATCTAGCCTACTCCATAATTTTGAAGTCTAAATGGACATTATGAAATCTCTAGGTCTGTCAACATTTATAATGAGTCCTTTTTGTGTTCCTCAGATTGCAAAAGAAGTGAGATATGGTTATTCTCAAATATGTGAAGGCAGATCACATTTAGGCTCAGGAAAAAATAAAAGCCCAGCTGGTCAAGAAATGGTCAAATTGCACTTGGAAAGAAAAGATTTTCTTGAGTTCTAACCACCTCGGCTTTGAAAAAACCTTGTTATTTCTTTAGAAAATGGAAGGCATATGATTTCCATAGCCATTCATTGGAATTCAAAGGGCAAGAAATTAACTCCCTAAGAGGAAGGTTTTAAGGAGAATAGCAAGGGCAAGGTAGTCACAGAAAGAAAATGAGATGGTCAGTGATATGCTGACATCTAAGTATTACATTTTTCAAAGAGGAAAGTCACTAAGATTCTAAGCCAAAACTCCTAGGGTTCATGTTATAATTCATCTGCCACCCTCTGCTACCCACATGGCTAAAAATCAACTAACTCCCATAATTATTCATATTCCTATTACTTAATACTCTTAAAGAACACTTGACTCTCACTAGCCCATTCCTTCATGCCAATTTCCTTATCCCCTTCCACCCAACTTATTCCTTGAACTGTGCACTTTGTAATTGCTGGTCCATAATAAACTTCCCTCCATCCTAGACTTCTTCCTCTTGTTCTCTCCATTCATCTATCTTTAATCATATAGACCTGATTTTCCTCATAGGGGAGCAGTCTAACAGGGAGCATGAGAAAATCTACCCTAGAAGTGGAGTAGATGGGCAGGGATGTCCATCCCTCTATCAAATCTAGAACCCATCAATTCTACTTCTGCCCTCTGGAGTCATCTTCTTCCACTTTACTTCAAATACTTGAAAACAGTTACTGTGTTCCCTATAAATCTTTCTTTTGGTGGATGAAAATGTTTGGTTTCAGATATCAGTTCCAATCTACTGTACTACTGGGGTACATTCTCCTATACTCCCTGTTATACTGTTCTTAGATAGAGGTTGCAATACAGTATGCTCCCCTTGCCTCCTATAGAATTTTCTACTGCCACTAGTATTCAGCAACTTTTCCTCCTTTGAAGTTCATTAATGCTTTTTACCCAGCATAAATCATAGTGGCTATTGTCTACCAGTCCCCAGATATTCTCATTGTCAACTTAATTCATTTGTCAACCCAACTCTCAATTCCTTTCTCAAAGAGTTCAATTCTTGATTTACCAATTTTCTCTTTTCCCTCATTCTTGAACTTAGGGAAATTCAACATTTATATTGATAGTGACTCAAAAAACTCTAATCTCCCACTTCTTCAATCTTCTCAAATTTTAAGATTTTCTCCCCTTCACTTCACCTTAGCTATTCACAAGACTAGTCTTCATATCTGACAATTATCAATAGATGCCTCAATTTTTTGACCAAAAGTACAGATCTATCTGACCATGATTTCATATAATGCCACCTTTACTTATGTCTTACTCTTAAATCTATTTTTTTTACTTCATTGGTGCCCTTGAATCTGCCCACCTCTTCCTTTTTTCTTAGGCATTCCACCCTGATTGGACAGCTTTTCTTCATTCTCCATCCCAATCAGTTATACTCTACTCTTTCCTCTTCTCCTGAATTCATTATACTTTTCTACTACTGCCATGTATTCCTTATCAAACCCCAACTCTGGATTAATTCCACAATCTGCTATACTCCTATGTTCATGATGTTGAAAGGATCTGGAGGAGGCTAGGCAACCTAGCTAACCAAGTATATTACAGATTTATGTTCTCTAACCTCAGTGGGGCTCTTAAGACAGCAAAGTAATCCCTTTACTCATCCCTAAATGATTCTCTGTCCCACTCCTTACAAAATTGATTCCAAATGTTTTTTTCTCTCTTCAGACCTCCCACACATTACCCTCCCTCCTCTCCCAGCTAAGGAGTTTGTTTCTTACTTCACTGAGAAAGCAGAAAACATTAACTGTGAGATCTCTCTTTTCCACTTATGTTCATCTCAAAACCCCTTGGCTTTGTCTTCCCTTGTCTTCTCCTTTCCTCCAGGTTCTGATAATGGACTGTTTCCTTGACAAAATTAAGTCCTCTGTATAGGTCCCTGATCCCATCCCTTCTTTTTTTTTTCTACAGTATATTGCCACTTCAATTAGTCTTCCTCTAAACTTCCCACATTCTTTTCTATTAGTTCCTTACCTACTGCATTCCAACATTTCTTCTCCTTTGCTATCTTCAATTTTTCTTACCTTTCTCATCTAAGACTCTTAGAAAAAAGCTATTTGTGTTCATTGCCTCTACTTCCTCCCCTCTCTTTCATTCTTCAACCCATTTCAATCTGTCTTTTGATCACATTACTCAACTAACACTCCTTTCTTCAGAGTTAACTCCAATTTAGTTTTTCTCATTCTTGCCTTTTCTGCTGCATTTGACATTGATTACCTCCCTTTTGGACATTCTATCTTGCTTGACTTTCATCATACTTCTCCTCCTCCTCCTCCTTATCCTCCTTCCCCTCCTCCTCCTTTTTCTTTTTCTTCTTCTCCTTCATCTCTTCTGTCTTCCATAGCATTCCCCCTATCCACGGCTGTACCTTCAAGGTTCTGCTTTAAACCTTCTCTTCGTACTCAATACACTCTCTTGGGGACCCCATTAACAACTATGTGTTTAATTATCATTTCATGCAGATGACTCCCTGAATTACGTATCCAGTCATACACTCTCCTGAGCTCCAGGCCCACATCACAAACTTCTTATCATGAATCTCAAACTGTCATCTCTGAAACATCTTAAACTCAACATATCACAAACCAAATTTATACTCTTCCCCTCCCAATCCACCCTTCTACCAAATGTCCTATTTCTCCTGAGAATATCACCATTTTTCAAGTCTCCTGGGTTTGTAACTTTGGTATCATCCTTTCTCCTTACTCTCTCCCTATGTATCTATAATCAGCTGACAAAATTTGTCACATCTACCTCCACATTATCTGTCACTTCTGACAGCTTCTTTCTACCCATGCTATCATTGCTTTGATTCATGCCCTCAACACTCTTGCCTAAATTATTGCAATAATGTCTTCTTCGTTGTGCTCACTGCAAGTCTTTCCCCAGTTCAGTTCATCCTCCACACATCTGCCCATGCTACTTCCTGACTCAGTAAGCTACAGTCACTCTCTGTTGCCTCTAGATAAAATATAAATGCCTCTGTTTGACTTTTAAACACTTTTACAACCTGATCCCAACCTATCTTTCCAGCCTCATTTTTTTCTTTCCTGAACCCGTGGTCCTGATTTTTGCTCTTGCTAACATGACATGCCATCTTTTATTTCCTTTCCTCTGTACTATCTGCCTAAAATCTGTCACCCTCCTCACCTCAAAAACCAAAACAGAAACAAAAATAAAAATAACTTTCTTCCTTCAAGAAGGAAGTCAGATATCATCTTCTATATGAGACCTTTCATATTTCTTTCTAACTCCTATGGATTTAGTTTTTCCTAATTTTTCTTATTATGTGTATACACACATGTGTAGGTATATACATATATACACACATGTGTGTATATGCATACATGTGTGTACACACATACGCATACACACATATGTTTGTGTTGTCTTCTCACAAAAGAATGTTCTTTGAGAACAGAAATTTTTGCATTTTTAGTTTTTGAATATCCAGCATTTAACACAATGACTGGCACATAATAAGTATAATAAATGATTTTTTGACTAGTGTATTATAGTAGCTTTAATGACAGGAAGTCTATACCAAGGTATGAAAACTAAATCAAAATATAAAACTTGTTGGATGCCATGTTCATTGGTGTACTCTATAAAGTAGCTTCATCTTCTTTACATATATATAGAAAGGCTAAATCAGATTCAATACAATGCATATTTATTAAACAAAAGACCATGTAGAAGGTATTGTGTTAATTGCTAAGAATATACAAATGGAAATACAGTTCCTGTACTAAAGGAATTTATGGTCAATTGCAATGAATACACATTTACAAAATGACTACATTAATGGGCAAATGAATGTGGAAATAATATTGTCCACAAAAATGAGCCTTACAACTTTCTATACCTTAAAAAAATACAAACTTGGAATATACAGCATGTCCTTTCTTCACATGCACTTGTTTTACATGAGTTGGCATCACGTTTATAGATTTTGACACACATTCTTTAATTCTTCATTATAAAACCACACTTTTATGCCAGTAGATATAAGGTATAACTTTGATCAACCATTCATTTTTCTAAAGTCTAGGCTTGACCATAGCTCACAAGCATTTAGGTTTAAATAATAAGAATTTTTGGCTCTTTGAAATATGTTTATCTCTATGTCTTGGACAAATAGGTCAGCTTTTTGTGATATGTAGTATGGTGTGTTATTATGCTAAAGTATTCCATCTCTATTTGAGGGTTTCTGTAATCCTGGAATGAGTCAGATTCTTAGCAAATCAAAATATCAAAATATTTATCAGAATTCATTACTCTCCATCCTCTCAATGAAGACAAGACTTGAAGGCCCACTGGAAGTAAAAACAACTTTGAGGGTAGGAGGTGAAACTATATTTTGCATTCTGATGAAGATGCTTAGATCTTATAGGCTTACCTAGATTTTCTTCTGAAAATAGTTTTGGGGTATGACCTTTAATGAACAAGAATTTCTTAGCTAAAATTCTCCTTTCCAATCTTCAGAAGTCCATTCTTTTTATTGGCATGTACATGTGTATGTAAGGAGGATTTTGTTATCTTTTTTAGAGTTCAGTTTCTCAGGATCCACGGCTGTGGCAATGTCTAGTTTCCAGGTGTTAGATAATAACTCCCAGAATAGCCCCAAGGATCCTAGATAGTAGTTCCTAGAATCATGGTGATAGGCAATCCTATTGAGGCTGTGCTGTGAGATATGGGGTGACATGATGTAATATTTACTACATTTGTGCAGAATGATGATATTGCTAAAGTTAACCTGTCAGCTTAATGTCAGCAAGACTCCTTCTTTGTCTGTTGCCCTATAAAGCAAGCAGGCACTGGTCAGTGAGTGGGGAAACCCTGGTAATGCATAGAGGGATGCATGTACCTGCCTCAACTGGCCACCATTGAGGCTTGAGGGAATTTAGTGGAGTGCATGAGCTGTGCCCATCTCAATTGACCCCATCGAGACTTAGGGGTAGTTTCTCTCCCTTTTTGCCCACCCCTGTGAGAAGGGTTGTTTGGAAATGCTGTAGGAGTTATGTTCCCATTATTAGCAATCCTTTCTGAGTAGACTAGAATAAAACTGATTATTAACCCCTTGGAAGCTGTCCTTCCTGTCTAACCAGATCAAGAGCTAACCTGTTACAGGCTGGAGTCCAGTACCTCCTGTGCGTTATCTGCAAAACAACATGACAAATGTCTTTTTTTTTTAACTTCATAGCAATAGTTAGCAAGCTCTTCTCTCCTCCAGCCCCAGTTTAATAGTCTTGATGTTCATCCAACCTCAAGAAGCCTCTTTGCCACACTGTAGAGGAATAAATAATAGATTTTCGAGCTGCCAGGTCACTCTCAAGGTCTATGCTTGCTTTCGGATGATTAATTATACTATTCTGCTGCAACATTTTTTTCAGATGATATCATTAGTTTTGGGGTTTGACCACACTTTTCTTTGTCTTTTATTATAACAGATACACTTTCATCATGGGGCTTGACTTAAAAGCCTATCCTTAAAATGTATGATTTTCCCACACCAACAGCTGTTGCAGTACTTTTAAAAGTCATTGAAATGTGTTCTTTAGGAATTCATCATGTTTCTTTGGATTAATATCATTTTTACAAACCACAGTATTAAAAATATAACAAAAGAGAGCAATGAAATATGTGTATGTATGGAATCCAGCATACTACTGACAGAGGACTAACTAGAGGTGGAGAAACTGTCCCACCATATGGTACCATATGGTCAAGGTCAGACGTTCTGAATTACTCTAATATTCGTAGAAGCACACACACACACAATATGAACATTAACATCACAGAGTACAACCATATCAATATTACTTCTTGTCCCAAATAATTCCCAACCTATTTCATGATAAAAGAAAATTATCAGATCCACAGGAGAGGTCAGAGTGGTCAGGAAGATTCAAGGAAAAAGCAATATTTATAATTGCAGAGATTAGGAAAAATACAGAATCATCCAATTCTGATTTTGAAGGCTTCACTGCAAAAGGCTTCATGGAACAGGTGGCATTTGAGCTGGCTTTTGAAGCAGTCAACAGGATGGATGAAATGATAGGTCACAGGGGAGAGAATGTTCCAGGAAGAGGGAATATCATTCACAAGGGCATAAAATTAGGAGAGGTCAGAACAAGTTCAAGATAAAGTGAGTAATCCATCTTGGCTGGAACACAGAGTATAAAAAGAGAAATGTTAAAAAATATGGAGGGAAAGGCAGAATGAAGCCAGAGTGCAGAAGATGCCCAATTAAAGAGTTTGCATGACCAGAACTTTGCATCAGAAAGACAACTTTGTCAGTGACATAAAGGATGGATAGTGTGAACTAAAGTGTCAATGTAAACATATTTGTAGTCAAATTGCCTATTTGAAATTCTCTCCATTCACTCCATATTATATAAAGTAAAACAAAATGATGCAGAGAGAAAACTGCATGACTTGACAACAGCAGTGTTCTTAATGCATTTTTTCTTCTGTCACCGACTGCTGTGTGACCACAGGCTTACTGTCTTTGAGGCTTAGTTTCTACATTTGTAAAGTGTGAATCATAACAGCTATAGCAATCTATCTCACAGATTTCTTGTGAAGATCAAAAGACTTAAATATATTTACAATTCTTTGAAAACTTCAAAGTTCTAAACAAATGCCAGATATCATCTCTTATTGTTTCCCTTCCAAAGTATGTTGAATGTTTCATGGTGGCTCAGAGCTATTTTTTTTTTACCATTTCTACAATTACACAGGATAGACAAACACTAGGAAGAAAAAGAGAAGAAAAAGAATAAAAATCCAGATTGTTTTTTTTCTTCTCAGAGAAAAAAAAAAATCCCATTATTATCCTTTTGGTGTGTACTACTTCTCTCCACCCAGGACTGCTGATCTTTTTGTGGCCTACTCTTCTCATCTGCCTACTAAAACCTAGAGGCCCATTTTGGTGCTTTAAGCTGTTGTACCCATGAGGTTCACTGTTGTTGTTGAGTCATTTCAGTTGGGTTTGACTTCATGATCTTATTTGAGGTTTTCTTGGCAAAAATATTAGAGTGGTTTGCCATTTCCTTCTCCAGCTCATTTTATAGATGAGGAAACTGAAGCAAACAGGGTTAAGTGACTTGCCCAGGGTCACATAACTAGTAAGTGTCTGAGGCCAGATTTGAACTCAGGAAGATGAGTCTTCTTATATATAAAAACTCAGTCTTGCTGACTCCAGGTCCAAGGTTGTATCCATTATACCACTTACCTGCCTTTGGCCAACATCAAATGAAAGCAAACAAAAGAAATAGATAGTACAATGGAAAGAGCACTGGATGTATAGTCAGGGGACCTGGCTTCAAATCCTGTCTCTAAAACTTCCTATCCTTCCTAAGTGGACAGGCCACTTAACCTCTCTGGTTCATAGTTTCATCATCTCTCTAATGGGGGATTGAATTAGATTGCCTCTAATATCTCTTTCGGTTCTATCTTGACCTAAAAATATGAATGTAAAAGTGATGCTTCAAGATACAAAAAGGGAAAAGAAAGGAGTATTACGTAGATTATGCCTAAATAAAATTTAAAACAAAAGACAACTAACCAACTGCATTTCTTTTCTTTGACATATCAATATTTTCCTAATTATTTTTGTATTCTAAAGTTCATATTTTTAAACTATTAATTTCTTGAGCAGTCTGTACAAATGGAATATTCCCAAAATCCAAGCAAAAAAAAAAACAAGAAAACAAAAAACCGACCATTGAATGGCATGTCTGCTAAACCACACTTCTCATTAAGTTAGCTGGAAAACTCTTGTCTAGAGGTTAGAATTACCTCACTAGTACAAGAAGAAGAATCTCAGGGAGAGGTTTGAACATGGCTTTTTCCTCTGGGGGAAAAGACTATTATGTGAAGGGGTGGAGCAGGGAGAGATGTGGTGGAAATGTAAATGTTTGGGCCATTTCCCCAGGGGAACCTCAGTCTGTCAGTGTAGATCTACCACATTCCAAATTCTAACAAGTCAATACAGAGCCTTCTTATCTTTTTATTAACATTCTCTGAAATTGCACATTCCTAAGACTTTGAGTCACTCCTTAAGCCTTGTGTTGGTATAAGAAAGATTCTACTATGACATCAATAAAAAAAATGGACCAAGCTATCCTAGCTGTGTTACTTTAAAGGATATCATATAAGTAGAAATTTGTTTCATATAAGATTTTTACTTTGAGAGTGATGACATTCATTGAATCAGTCTTTAGGACTTTTTTTTTTAATGATGCTTTTACTAAAAATAAAAGAAAACTTTTGTAGACTAGGTCTCAAATTCAGGCTGGAATATTTGGGCCACTCCCATTCTGATGTGAACAAGAGCTTTGGCCTGGGCAAAATCTGGCTCAGTTTGCCCTCCTTAGGAAACCTGGTGGCCACCTTGCTGTTGGGGGATAACAATATTAATGTGGCACTTAATGGTGATACCCTAACAATTTAATCTGCTGAAGCTCATAACTGTGGAGCATAAGAAATTTGCCAATCTCAGTCTCCCTAGTAGCTGGGATTATAGACAAGTGATAACATGCTTGCTTAAAAAGGAAACTTAACAAGAAACTTTGTTTAAGCACTTTTTAACAGGAACTTTTTATTTAGGTCATCTTTTTGCTTTTCTCTTCTGGAGATTTTGACTAGGTAGTTATTAAATAATTAAGAAAAACTTTAGAAAAGGTCCATCCTTCTATGCTAATTTTCTGGTCACAATTTATTATTAGAATGATTTATTATCATTCTACTTCATTCAATGTTGAGTCTGGGATTCTGCAAATATTTTCTTCTATCTTTCTAAAGATAGTCCTAGTTCAAAGCATGCATATAAACAACATGATAGTTTGGCTACTGTTAAAAATACTTCTTGACCCCTTTGTGGATACATCCATATTAAAAAGTCTAGGGGCAGTAGTCCTCTGGCTCACACCTCTGCTAATTTCATGTGAAAGTGGGTTGGTTGCCCAGTCCACCTGGCCTTCTGAACCTGGGCTTAGATCACACAAGTTCCCTGACCATATATAATAAAACAAGCCTAAACATGGGCTAATCTAAGTTTAGAGCTTTAGCAATCACTTGATCTCACATTGTTTCTTCTCAATAGGAAATGAAAACCACAAGAAGAGCTCTTATAAAGGCCCTGGAGTTGAAAAGGGCAAATTCCTATAGTATTTGTGCCGTATTTAGAGGACTAAACTACAACCAACTCAAATACTTAGCATTGATTTTCATTATGTAAATTATCTGGAGCTCTTGCCTTAGCTCCTTTCTGATGTTTCCAAAAAGAGAGACACAGCATTTTAAGCAAGTTGGTCTTTAAAGATTTACTGGCACAACATATTGAAGATATCACTTTAAATAAAGTGCACAAATGAAATTTACTTCTGATTTTTCAATTTACTACAGGCAGCTATTAAGTTGCTTCCAAATCATATCTTTCCCACTATCATTCCATCTGCATCTTTATCACCCAGTCCATATCTTTTTCATAGTCATCGACCAAATTCCAAATCATTCCTTACTAAAGTAGTATATTACCTGTCTGCTGGTTGTTCTGTTCAGACTGTGCCCTCAAAATCAGTGACTTCAGTATATAAGTTAATGTTCTCTACAGACCCTACTAGCTCTAAGTTCATCAACCTCCTCAGCTCCCATAACCTACATCTTTACTCTACCTTAGTCAAACATAGGGATGGTGATAATCTTTATCTCACCCAGTACTCATAACTAGGCTACCTATAGAATCCAGACTCCTGAGAAGCAATTATTTTTCTGTGCAGATGACTTCCAAATCTATATAACCACCTGTAATTTCTCTCATAAACTTAGGCCTTATATCTCTACCTAACTGCTGAATGACCTCACCTAGATGGAAAAAAAAAGTGAAATTTATTTTTATTCTACCCAAAACTTTCCCCTCCTCCTAACTTACCTCAGGACTACTGCCTTTCCAATTCTCCCTTTGACTCATTCTTCTAAACCCCATTTATTAACCTTCACCATGACCTCCAGCTCATCACCATGACCACCACGCCCATCCCTTCACAATGTGGTAGTGAGTGAACAATTCAGCTATATGCTGTCTTATAACATTTTACCTCTTGGCTGCATGTCCTACTAGCTAAGATGCTTTATGAAACTGCAGCTCTGGAGCCAGGAAAGAAGAGAATGTTATTCCTACTATCTGTCTGTTCTACTCTTTCTCTACAACTACTGAATACTACTGGAGGAAGGGTCAGAACACAGCTGACTGGGTTTACTATAAATTTATGCTATCTTACCGCAGCTGGGCCCTTACTCCTGCAGGACAATCATTTTCATCTTTATCAACTGACTATCATTCTCCCCCATAATAACTATTCCAGTTTTTCTCTTCTCAAGACACTTATCTCAGCCCCATTCTTTCCTCTTTTGGTATGTGCTACAAAGGTCATCTGGCATGTTCCACATCCTCCCCAAATGCAGTACTTTAAAAACCCTCTATATCATTCCCCTTTTGCTCCTCCTTTCCTCAAGTCTCTAAGGACTAGGTAAGTGGAATATACAGAAGGGTTGGTCTTATTGAGGAGAAGCTAAGGTGACCCTTCTCCCTGTTGAATTACTCCCTTGATTCTATTCTATTCTCATTACTTATACCCTTGATTTCTTCTCTTCTGCCCTTTTTGTATCCCTCCCTTCAATCTCCAATTTCTCCTTAAACATTTACTTTTTCCCTGCTTCCTACAAAAAATATTCTGGTCTCTTCTATCTTTAAAAAATGTTATACTTGTTCATTCTGGCAAACTAATTCCATATATCACTACTTCCTTCCTTTACATCTAACCTCTTAGAAAAAGTAACTTATGCTTGATGCCCAACTCCCACTGACTTCTTAACACCTTGGGCTTAGACATCATTTCTATGAAAATAATTCCCATAAGAATATAATCAGGTCTGGTCTCTTTTCTGAGCTTCAGTCTCACACCACCAAGCACTTATTAGAAATTTAAAATTGCATGTTCTGTAAGCATAGTAAACTAACCATAACAAAAACTGAGTTCTTTTCCCCAAAATCCACTCTTTATTTGAATTTCTCTAATACTGTTTGAAAGAATGCCAACCTTCAAGTCATCCAGATTTACAGTCTCCCTGTCATCTTGTGGGTCCCCACCCCACATATCCAAGCACTTGCCATGTTTTACTCTTTCTATACCACATCTCTCATAATCTTCCTTTTTCTCTATTCATTTAATCACTATCCTAGCTCAATATTACATTAACTCTTGTATAAACTATCGTAATAGCTATCAATTGGTCTCCCCATCTGTCTCTCTGCTCTCAAAACCATTTTCTATACAGTTGACTGCTATTTTCCTAAAGCATGTCTGACTATGTTACTTTCCTGCTAAACGAACTCCACTGATTTTCTCTAAATTCCTTAGGTAGAGAGAGGGAGGGAAAGTAAAAGTTCTTCAGATTGAATAATAAACTTCTTTTATCATCACAATTCATTTTCATAGGCTGTGACAGCTTTCAACTAAAAAGGCCACAGTGATTCATTACACCAAAGAGTCTATTTCTGTGGATGTGAGGACTTCTTTTTCTTTTAATGTTTAAAAATGTTCCAAGACATTGCTAAATACAATCTTGGCAGAACAAAGTGAATTAACTCATCTATTTATTATAATAAAAATTAGCCCTCTTATCTCTTATTCCTGCATGTTCCCTTCCTCACCTTCTTTTCTCTTCCTTTCTCTTCCTTCTCTTTTTTCTTGCTCTTCTTCCTGCATCTCCCCGTTCACTGATTTTTTGGCACTATATATAATAAGTTAGATGAAGTCCTTCCACCCTAGAAGCCTATAAACTAAGACAATACTGAAATGAATAGAATTATTATAGACATTTTAGGTCAAATAATAAATATTTACATTAGTGCTGAGAAAAAACTCATGCCTTTCAGGTACATGTTCAAGCATGAGTAATTTCTGAGATTTGAAAGTCAGGGTGACTTGCCATTACTTTCCCAGTTAATTATCAAAAGCTTCCTGAAGTAGAAAGAGCTTTTATAACATAGGGAAGAGAAGAGTTTGGCAAACTGGGAAAAGATAAGTGCTTTTGGGGCAATGTGTTCAATTTAAGAAAAGTCAGACAGATTGGATTTGGATGACTAGATGAAGATATACTTTTGCCTGGGTAAAACTATAACCTTTTAATTGTTAAGATTTCAAAAGATGCTCAGAAAAATAGGCAATCTATGACTTCATGCTGCTCTGCTTAGAATAGGACTTTGAGGCAGTGTCAATAATTTTTTTTTAAAAAAAACTACTAAAAGATTATAATCTATTAAACTCTTCGGCAATCTCATCTCTCATCTGGACACATTTCCCATAATTACCTTCTTACTTCACAAGCACAGCACAGTTGACCCCAATGATCTTGGGACCTGCTGTAAGGAAAAATTGTGATGTTTGGAAGTTATTGCTGAGACATTACTTGTTTTAACTAATAATTTTCAAAGACCAACATTTTCCAGGAATTGTGTAGATCACGTAGAAGGAACTTACTTCTTAATAAATTAATCAACCAATGAACTGTTTTCAATTAAGCCTGTGTAACAAGGTAAATGAATGAATCATGAGATCACTCTTTATCTTTGTTTAAGCTAGTCACTTTTCATGAAATATTTACAGTTTAAATGAACTCCAACTAATTATGTGGAAAATAATGAAAACAGCTAATGATAAAAATAATAACTAATGTATATCACTTCAAGGTTTGCAAAAAATACTTTACATGTCTTATTTCAGATGATGTACTATGAGTCAGCAATGTGTTGTGGAAAGATCAGATTCAGAATCAGAAAGACCTAGGTTTGTATCCTGACTCTGCTACTAATATACAATAGACAGAGTCTACAGAGTTTGAGGCTCCAGATTTAAATTCTGCCTTCATTACCTAATACCTGTGTGATCGTGGGCAAGTCACTTACACCCCACTTCTGCCCCAGTAGACCACAGTTTCTTCATTAACTAATGATATGGTTTGAATGACTGGCCTCTGAGATTCCTTCAGCTCCTAGATCTATGATACTAACTAAATTATTACTACCTAGAGACTGGGATGTTGACCAAGATGAACTCTGAGATCATGTCCTGTTATAGTTCTATGATCATTTTTAGGAGGCTTGCATGGAGCTTCTTCTTCTCTCAAGCCATCTGCACCATGCCCTTCTATCTATACTCACCAGAGAACTTTGACTTCTACTCTACTAAGAAAATAGGAACTATCTAGTGTCAGCTCCCTCTGTCTTCCTATTCTATACCTCATAACCCTTCTGCATCATCTTTCATTCTCTCCTCCTTTGCTCAAGCTGTTTCCCTGTCACTTCTGTCCAGGTTAGCCATTAGCAGCACTAAGATATAGTCCCAGATTCTTTCCACACACCATCTTGGTGTTTCACAGTTGCCTCATTTTCTGAGTTTCATCTAACCAATCAGGTACGTATAACCAATTTGAAAATCAATAGGACACTGGTTGTAGTATGAAATGACAAAGCACTTCAGGAATTTTGTCAACAAAACCCCAAATGGGAGTTACAAGAGTCAGACACAACTGAAATAACTGAATAAAAATAAAAGGATGCTGGTGCTTCCTTGGATTTTCTATCTGGATTCTGACTTTAACTTTAGTCCTTATGTCTCTTTTCACTGTGTATCAATTTTTATTTTAAATGATTTGTTTTGGACTCTTTGGCCATACCATTCTATATTCTAAATCTTGTCTGGAAATATGGAGGGCTAAACCTACCCATAGTCTTTTCTCTTTTTGATTAATAAGGGGTTTTGTGAACAACAAGTGTCTTGGACTAAAACTGCAGAGAGTATAATTATGTTCTTTTTCTTGCAAGGTTCCCTGTTTATCATCATCCTAGTTTTTTTTTACCCTTGATTAATAATTGACATGTCTTCTTAGAAATTAATACTCTATGTCACTTGTGTACTTTCTGCCACCCAAAATTGAGAGCACGAATTGTTCCTTCACTCTTATAAGATGCCTTGTTAATCATCCTAAAGTGGAATATTTACAGGATTGTAGAAGTCATGTTATCCAACCTCCTCACTTCACACATGAAGAGAATGAATTCCAAAGAAGGTTTGGAATTGTAATACACAAGTCAGCACCTCCCCATCCAATTTCCAATTCTGCCATAAAAGAGGCAACATCTTATGTTAAATTATTTAAAGGCTCACCTGGTCCCAATGGCTATACAGGCTTGTGTAAGCACATAAAATCATGAGGATAAAACAGGACAGCCCATTCTGAAGCATCTGATGAATAAGTGAACATTGATGATTTCAGGTCACTGAAGCAAAAGCAGACTGGAACAACTCTTTTGACATTCTATTAGTTTGCTAAGAGTTTTGCCAATATTCTGGTAAGCCAGCCACCTTCTTAAAGCTTTCTTTACACACACATACATACATATTTTGGGGGAGGGAATAAGCAATGTGAAACTCCCTAAGGATTTTAACATTGCTAGAGTCACAATGGCTGCCAAGCTAGGGACTCAATAATAACAATAATCACAAAAACTGGCATTTTCATAGCACTTTATGATTTACACAAAAATTCCTCACATACATCCAGGATGTAGGTAGTGGCAATATTATTATCACCACATATAGACAGGAGACTGAGACTTAGATTTAGGTTATAAATGGCTCTATTATGGAACATATGACTTACTGCATATTTTCCCTCCATCCCATAATGTATTTTCATTTTTGGGTAATACTAGATTGCTTAAAATAACAACAAAACATAAATAACTCATGTTCTTGACTGATTAACAAGGAAGTTTCCTCTGGGAATGAAATTATATAGAACACAAGAGTAGTTTTATTTCTAAAGGTTCAAGTTACTTATTCGATGGATATACAGAATTTGAGTTCTTGGAGGGCAATGATTGCCTCATTTCTATATTTGTGTACTATTACCTGGCACAAAATAAGTGCTAAATAAATGCTTGCATACTTGCTTGCTTGATAAGAATACACAAAAAAGAAACTATAATATAGTAGAAAAAGCACAGCATTTAAATCTTAGGGAACAAAGTTAGAATTCTTGCTCCAGCACTTCCAGATTTTATGGTTATAGAAAAATATTTAACCTCTCCAGGCCTCAGTTTACTAATTTACAAAATAGAGATATTAATTAATATTTACTTTTCTAACTTTATACGGTCGATATGAAGGGGGAAAGTTCTGAATAAACATGAGAGAACCACAAAACATGGATTACTATTAAACTTACAGCTATAGCATTTTACTACTATTTTTTCTAAATTAAATTTGACTATTTTAATGAACAAAAATCTATTTTCTCTCCCCTCTGCCATCTGTTGGAATAAAAGAAATATAACAAGTAGACATAGTCAAGCAAAACAAGTTCTCACATTGACTGTATCCTAAAAACATATCTCATTATGCAATATTAGTCCAAGTCTGTCAATAGTTAACAAGCATTTATTAAGCACTTAGTATTGTGCCAGGCACTGTGCTCAGTGCTAGTAATATAAATGCAAGTAGAAAAAAACCAGTCTTTGCCTTCAAGGAGATTACATTCTACTGGGGAAGACAATAAATAAAAGGATGCTGAAAAAAGGGAGAAATGAAGGTACCTAGTACAAGGACATGGCAAAGAAAGTCTGATTAAGCATGGAAAGGAATGAGAGGTGGATTGCATGCTCAATCATCAATTCTACAGAATCATGGCTGGTTATTACATAGATCAGAATTCTCAAGTCTTTTAAAGTTGTTTGTTATTGTTGTTAAATAAATTACTATCTCTGTTTTTTTTTTTATTTTGCTATGCATCAGCTCTTACAAGTCTTCTCAGATTTCAGTGAAAGCATTCTTTTTTAGAACAATACTTTTCCCTTACTCTCTTATGCTATAATTTGTTCAGCCATTCCTCAATTGATTGACACCTTTTTATGATCCAATTCTTAATTATTATAAGAAGACCTGCTATAACTATTTTGGAACACATGGCTCCTTTTCCTGTTTCTTTGATCTCTTTGGGGCATAGTACTCAAAAGAACATGCACAGGATATGATGTTTTGAGCACAGTTCAAAATAATTTTCCAGCATTGTTGGACAAATGTAACACTCTAATATGCATGTTTTCCACAGGCCCTTCCAACATTTGTCATTTTCCTGTTTTTTGTCAACTTTGCCATTCTGACACATGCAAGGTAAAACTTCAGCGTTATTTCATTTGTATCTTTCTAATTATTAGTTATTTTTTATGATTCCTCTGGATAGGTTGGATTTCTTCCCTTGATTACTGTCTGTTCATATCATCTGACTATCAGTTAGGGAATGGCTTCTTATACATTTGAATCAGTTCCTTGTATATTTAGGAAATTAGGCATTAGCAGCATTAGAAAATTAGACATTGGCAGTGTGATGTAGTTGTTCAGTCATTTCAACCATGTCTGACTGTTTGTGAGTCCATTTGGGGTTTTCTGGACAAAGATACTGGAGTGGCTTACCATTTTCCTCTCCAGCTAATTTTACAAATGAGGAAACTGAGGAAAACAGAGTTAAGTGACTTGCCCAGAGTCACACAGCTAAAAAGTAGTTGAATATTCCTGACCCCAGGTCCAGCACTCTATCCACTACACATGTAGCTGCCCAAGCCTCATGAGACAATGAAAATGCAATCTGCTCTTTCCCCATGGCTCTTCACTTTTTCTTTTCTTTTTTTTAAAATTTCTTTAGTATTGTATTTTTCCCCATTACATGTAAAAAACAATTTTAACATTCATTTTAGAAACTTTGAATTAGAAATTCTCTTCCTTCTTCCCTCCCCACACCCCTCATTGAGAAGGCAAGTAACTCAGCATAGGTTATGCATGTGTAGTCATGCAAAACATTTCCATATTAGTCATGTTATGAAAGAAAACGTAGACCAAAATTAAAAACCCTCAGGAAAAATAAAGAAAGTTAAAAACTATTCTTCAATCTGTATTCAGACACTATCAGTTCCTTCTCTGGGGTTGGATAGCATTTTTCATCCTAAATTCTTCAGAGTCATCTTAGACTTATATTTTTGAGAATAGGTGTCATTCACAGCAGATCATCTAACACTATTGCTGTTACTTTGTACACAGTACATTTCACTTTGCATCACCCCATTTAAGTCTTTCCAGATTTTTCTGAGCACATACTGTTCATCATTTCTTATGGCGTAATAGTATTCCATCATAACCACATATCATAATTTGTTCAGCCATGGGCTGACATGATGGGCATCTCTTCAATTTCCTATTCTTTGCCACAAGAGTTGCTATAAACATTTTGTACATATAGGTACTTTTCCCTTTTGTTTTTTTTTTTCTTTTGGGATACTGACCTAGTAGGTATAGATCAAAGGATATGCATGGTTTTATATCCCTTTAGGGAAATTGCTCTACAGAAACACTGAGTCCACAGAAAGTTCCAAATTGCTCTACAGAAAGGCTGTCAGTTCACAACTCTACCAACAGAGCATTAATTTCTCATTTTCCCCACATCCCCTCCACTATTTGCCATTTACTTTTTCTGTCCTATTAGTCAATCTAATAGGTATGAGATAGATTCTCGGAATTGTTTTGATTTGCATTTCTCCAATCGCAAGTTAGAGCACTTTTCCATATGGCTATAGATAGCTTTGATTACTTCATCCAAAAACTCTTTGTATCTTTTGATCATTTATCAATTGGGGAATGGCTCTTATTTTTATAATTTTTACTCAGTTCTCTACATGTTTGGGAAATGAGGCCTTATAGAGAAACCTGATTCAAAATTTTTTCACACTTACTATTGTTAACTGTATTTCCCTCCATTCTATATCCCTTGTTTATTTTACTCTCCCTCTCCTTTCACCCTGTCCCTCCTCAAAAGTGGTTTGCTTCTGATTACTCCATCTCCCATTTGGTCTCCCTTCTATCACACCCCCACTCCTTTTCTTATCTCCTTCCCCTCCTACTTTCCTGTAGTGTAAGATAGATTTCTATACCAAATTGAGTGTACATGTTATTCCCTCTTTGAGCCAATTCTGATGAGAATAAGGGTCTCTCACTCATCCTCACCTCCCCCTTCCCCTACAGTGTAAAAGTTTTTTCTTGCCTCTTTTATGTGAGATAATTTAACCCATTCTACCTCTCCCTTTCTCTTTCTCCCAACATATCCCTCTCTCACCCCCATCATTTTATTTTTTTAGATATCATCCCTTCACATTCGACTCCCACCTGTGCTGTGTTTGTGTGTACATATATGCTCCTTCTATCTGCCCTAATGATGAGAAAGTTCTTATGAGTTACAAGCATCATTTCGCCATGTAGGAATGTAAAGAGTTTAACCTTATCAAGTCTCTTATGGTTTCCCTTTCTTGTTTACCTTTTTCTGATTTTTTTGAGTCTTGCATTTGAAAGTCAAATTTCTTATTCAGCTCTGGTCTTTTCATCAAGAATGTTTGGGAGTCTTCTATTAAATTGAATACCATTTTTTTCCTCTGAAGGATTATATTCAATTTTGCTGGGTAGGTTCTCTGGAATATCATATTCCAAGTCCTCTGATCCTTTAATGTAGAAGCTGCTAAATCTTCTGTTATCCTGACTGTTGTTCCATGATATTTAATTGTTTCTTTCGGGCTGCTTAAAATATTTTCTCCTTTATCTGGGAGCTCTGGAATTTGGCTATAACATTCTTGGGAGTTTTCATTTTGGAATCTCAGTGTTTTGCTTCTCATTTTCAGAGGTGATTTCAATTTCCATTTTGCCCACTGGTTCTAGAATATTAGGGCAGTGTTCCTTGATCATTTGTTGAAATATGATATCATTTATTTGATCATTGTTTTCAGATAGTCCAACAATTTTTAAATTCTTTATTTTGCAGGTCAATTGTTTTTCCAATGAGATATTTCACATTGTCATCTACTTTTTTCATTCTTTTGGTGTGGTTTTACTGCTTCTTGATTCCTCATAAAGTCATTAGCTTCTATCTTCTCAATTCTAATTTTTATGGAATTATTTTCTTCAGTGGGCTTTTGTAGCTCCTTTTCTACTTGGCCAATTTTACTTTTTAAGGAATTCTTCTCTTCAGTGAATTTTTCTGCCTTTTTTACATTTGGCCAATTCTGGTTTTGAAGGCATTCTTCTCATTGGCTTTTTATAACTCTTTTGCCATTTGGCCCAGCCTGTTTTTTAAGGTGTTATTTTTTTCTGGTTTTGTGTGTGTGTGTGTGTGTGTGTGTGTGTGTGTGTGTGTGTGTGTGTGTGTGCGCGTGTGTGTGTGTCTCCTTTGGCAAGCTGTTAACTTGGTTTTCATGATTTTCTATGATGGCAACATTTTATGGTCATCATTTTTCTGTTGTTTGCTCATTTTCTCAGCCTATTTCTTGACTTTTAAGTCTTTGTTAAAGTAGAGCTCTGCTTCCTAGGTGGAAAGTGCATAGTACCAAGCATTAGGGTTTTATGCAGCTGTTTTCAGAGATAATTCTAGGGACCTGTAAGTTTTCAGTTCTTCCAAGATGGTATGATCTAAGGAGAGGGGTTTACCACTTTTCTGGCCTGTGCTCCCAAGCACTCTTTTTTGCCTCAGAAATGTGGTAAGGGTCCCCACTCTACTGCAGCCTAAGCTCTGGTGCGCTAGTGCTCCTCCTTGCCCTAAGACTAAGACCTAGGACTGTGACCTGGATTCAAGTATGGGCAAAGCAACAGAATCCTGCCTCAGTGCTGGTAAAGAGATATCTGTAATTTCCTTTTGATCAGTTATTTAACCCCCTTATCATCTGTGGGCTGAGAGCTATGGAAGCAGCCATTGTTGCGGCTGATTCAATGGCTCCTAAAGCCTGCTCCTTGTTTTCTGGGGCTTGGTCTTTTATTTGACTAGTTCTGTGCTGGTGAAGCCCATGCTATACTGTGCTCCACACTCATCCTGGTGTGACAGACCTTTCCTGCCAACCTTCTAATTTGTCTTTGGCTGGAAAATTATTTTGCCCTCTCCTTTTGTGGGTTCTGCTGTTCTAGGAATTGTTTATGGCATCGTTTAAAGGTTTTCTGAAGGGTTTTAGGGAGAACTCAGGTGAGTCACTGCCTTTTCTCAACCATCTTGCTACCCTTTCCCCATGATTTCCCACCCTCACCTCCCAGCCCTTCTTTTTCTTTACTAAAATAAACTTCAATGTGTTTGCCCTCTCTTGTATTCCTAAATACCACTATAACAGGGCAGGGCACCCAAACAGAGAACTATGAAAAGACAAGAAACAATATATATATATACATGCTTTAAAACTATTTTCAAAGACTGGTAAGAACATGAATTATAATCAATAATAGTCAGAGATGTAATAAAAATGATACCACATTTTTATATTATTACCGCTTAGGAAAGAAAAGTACAACAGATAAGGAAAGAGAGAAGAGAAACCAAAAGCAGCATTAAAGAATGGGGAGGGGCAGAAAGAGGAAGAAACCGAGAGAGAAAGAAAAAGAATATAAGATAAGGAATTATAGAAAGAAATATATACATGTAAGGCATACCTAGCATATTCTGATATATCCAATTAATTGCCAAGTCTTGTCAGTTCTACTGCTATATGTCTCATACCTGTTCCTTTTACTCTACAAGACCCTCATCACCTCTCACCTGGACCATTGCAAGAGACTCCTGATTGATCCAACAATCTCACCCTTCTTTCCAATTCATCCTCAACCATTTTCTAAAGCAATATTCTAAATCGCAAGTCTTGTTATGTCACTTCCCTGCTTAATATTCTTTAATTGCTCCCAATTTTATCTAGGATCAACTGCTAAGTCCTGTTTGGCTTATAAACACTTTCACAATCTGGCTCCATCCCATCTTTCCAATCTTAATACCTATTACTTCCCTACAGTCCAGTCAAACTAAAATTATTTCTTTTCCTCATAGAGAGATTCAATCTCCCATTTCCATGTTTTGGCAGACTGTCCCCCAGTTTCAGGAAGGCCCTCTCTCCTTACCTCTAAATCTTCCATTTTCTTCAGCACCACCTTTTGGTTTAGTCTTTCCCTGAGCCCCCATATTGCTAGTGTCTTATTCTTCAAAAATTTCCATTGTAATTATTTTGTATGTATTGTGTACATGGAAATAGCTAGGTGGCTCAGTGGATAAAGTGCTGGGCCTGTGGTCAGGAAGCCATGAGTTCGAATTTGGCCTTAGATACTCACTAGCTGTGTGGCCCTGGGGAAGTCACTTAAGTTCTTTTTTGCCTTAATCCTCTGGAGAAGGAAATTGCAAATCATGCCAGTATCTTTGCCAAGATATGAATGAATGATTGAAAAACAACAGCAAATGATGTACACACATATATGAAATCTTCTAGCCCCTCTTCCTAAATTTATATAGATATGTGTTATCATTCTTATGGAATATAAATTCCAGGAAAGCAAGGGCTGTTTTATATCTGTCTTTGTATCCCTAGTATATTGTTGTTCTTGGTACATAAGAAATACATAATAATGCTTTGCGTGTTGATTCATTAATTGAATCGCGTCCCTCATCTTTGCTCATTGAATTTGTCCTCATCCATCAAGCCTAGGCTAAAATGTTGTTTCTTCCAAAAGACTTTCCCTAATTTTCCCACCCAAAAGTAATGTCTTGATCCTTTGAATTCTCATAGGATTCTGCTTGTCTGTCTTTTATACCTTTAAGAAAATGGGGGAGGGCAGAGCCAAGATGGCGACCAGAAAGCAGTAACTGGAGTGAGCTCCCCACCAAATCCCTCCAAAAACCTATAAAAAAATGGCTCTGAACCAATTCTAGAGCTGCAGAACCCACAAAGTGGCAGAGGGAAGCAGGGCCCCACCCCAGGACAGCCTGGATGGTCTCTGGGTAAGGTTGGTCCCACACGGACCTCCCAGCCCCCAGCCAAGGGGAGCGGAGCTGAGCCCAGCGCGCGCGGCGCGAACAGACCAGATGCGGACCTACCAGACCAGGAGACGAGCGGAAAGTGCCCTGGCATCCCGAAATACTGAGCTGTGGCATGTACCAGACCTCTCAAC
>CM053622.1:616442180-616481425 GCA_028646595.1 Phalanger gymnotis | reverse complement strand
AAAAAAAAAAAGTAAAAAAAAAAAAAAAGAAAATGGCAGTTTATGTAGCTAGAGTTAAGTATATACATTGCACAATTTATTTGTTCTTTTGTGGTATTAGAAGAAAAGCCCCAAACACATTGGTTGGATTCCCAAGTAACAAACTTATCAGTAGATATGTAAAAGCTCACTGAGGTTGGGTAGACATGAATGGGTTAAGTTTTTCATCATTGGCTGGAATACTCATATCAATGAAATCACAGATAATTTATTTTAACAGGCTATTTCTTTCATTTTTTTTTTGTAGCTCTTTCACTGACACCAAATAAATACTTGTTCACTTGAATTGTGTGACTTTTGGGGATACTGAAAGACATTTTAAAGCTAGGTTACCTTCATTGGCAACTATAAAAAATAAATAAAATTACTATTCTATTAACCTTATTTAGTAGGCTGTGATGAAGTCTGGCATATTTTAAAGGACACCAGGTTTGGATTTAGAAGACCTGTGCTCAAATTCTGATTCCAATATTTACTACTTAAGGGATCTTGAACAGACCTGGTTTCCAAATCTGTAAAATGAAAGATCTAGAAAAGATGACTTCCAGTTCTAAATCCTATTATCCTAAATTGAATTCTGGGTCTAACCTACTGCCTGGGTACTCTACATACTATCTTTAGGGCATTGAAAATTTAATAAATGACAGGGAGACTATAACATATGCTAATAGTAATGTGAAATCATCAAAAAAAAAACCACAGCTACTACATTTGTGAACACTCTTTTATATCCTTTCTATAAGTACTAAGTAGCCAACATTGGTCCATCATTGATATTTTATAAGATAAAAATATTTAGAAAACTTTTATGATCTGATAACACCAAAAGACAAAGTATATTATTTTGAATGTTTTCACTATTTTTAGTCAGCTCGATTCTGATTTCCATAGCAATTCAAGTTGGCTAACCACAAAACTCATCATACATACTATTTTCTTGTTCTCCAAGTGGAAAGATGAATAAAAGTTGGTTTCGTGTGTGTATCCTAACAAGTGACAGTTTTAGAGAACAGAAAAGACCAATAGCTCAGAGTGAAAAGGAAAATGGATCAAAATATATTGCAAAAAGGACTGATGAATGTGGGAGTAGGAAATATTGGAAAGAATTGGTGCTGTGAATCCTAGTTTGTATTGGAGGCTATTTATCGTCATTTATACTTTTGAGTATTCCTTTAAAGAATTGCTCAATAATGAGAACAATGGCCTATTTGGGGATATTGACAGGGATCAATGTCTCCAGGAGATTTCAAATCTTCCCAATCGCTCTATTTGCTTGGGATGAAGGAGAATATCTGAAAGTATTACTACTTTTGAGATGCTTCTCTTCTATATTCTTCTGCTAAGTGCTTGAAAATGGCAAATTCATAATAAGTTCAATTCTATGTTTAGTATTTAAGCGTATTTAGTATAGCAAAGATGGAATTTGGCAAATTGAACTTTTCTGGAGTCAAACAGAAGCTCAATAATCATGTAGAATAGTGCATTTTCCTCTACTTTACAGCTCCATAATTGCAACAAAGATATAATAATGATGTCATAATTGCTATGGTGGGCTCAATGTTCACCTCCCTATCCACTGACCATTCATTTTCATTTCCATCCTGAATCCATGCCTTTCTTAAAGCCGTTCCCCCCCCAACCCAGATTGCTTTCCAGCATCCAAATCCCACTTGTACTTCAATCTCCTTTAAATAGACCAGAACTGATTAATCAGATGTCTCTTGTGAGAGGTGGAGAGGCAGCAGGCCTTGGAACCAAGAAGATTTGGGTTCCAGTCCTACCTATGACATATACTTTCTTGGTGACTTGGATATATCACTTATTCTTTGAGTGGTTCAGGCAATTCTATAAAACTAGAAATTGCAGGGCAAGTAGAGATCTGTATTGATAGTGAGAAATTTCTTAACTTCTTCCATAGGAGTTCCTTATGCCATTGACAGATTTACTCTAAAAATTGTTCAAGGCACTGGGCTAGGCAATCAAAATACAAAAAATGATATATTTTCTGCCCTTGCAGAGCTTACATTCTACTATTGGGGGTGGGAGTTATAAATGCAGATAAGTAAATGCAAATGAATTGGGGGATGGATGGGAGGACAGAATTCACAAAATCAAAGAATTTCAGAGTTAGAATTATACGAACAAAATTATTAAAATAACTTTTTATACAAATAAAATCAGATTTAGATAATTGGAGAAATATTAACCCCAGCCACATCTAAAGAAACCCTTCTAAAATATACCTGACAAGGGACTATCTAGACTTTATTTGGAGACCCACTATAAAGGAAATCCACTGTTTCCTGAGGTATTTCATTCCACTTTGGAATAGTACTAATTTTTAGGAAATTTTTCTACAGCAAGCCTAAATTTTCCCTTTTGAAAATTCTTCCAATTTCTCTTAGTTCTGTCTTTGAGATCAAATAGAACAAGTCTAATCCTGTTCCCAAATGACAGGCCTTTATATATTTGAAGATGACTGTCATTGCCCAGAGCACCCAAAAGTCTTCTATTCTTTAGGATAAATATTATTCGTTACTTCAAATGTTCCTCATATAGCTTGAACATGAAGTCTTTCACCATTTTGGTTGTTATACTCTGGGGACTGTCTGGTTTCTAAATGACATTTTCAAATATGGTACCCAGAACTGAACGTATTACTCCAAATTGGAATGACTAGGACTGAGTACAATGGGGCTCTTGCTCCTTTAATCTAGGAAGCGTTATCTGACTTCAAGATTCAAGTCAAATCTTGTCTGCTCCAAGAAGGCTTGTCCAGCAGCCTGTCTCGATTTCTTCCTTCACTGAACTCTTATCATAGCACACACATTGCTGACTTTCACACTGACTCCTAGGTCTGTCTCTTACTGGCTTTGTGATTTTGGCACTTCACTTTTCTGTGCCCAGTTTTCATAGTGTAAAACAAAAATAAAGTAATACTTAAAAGTATGCTGTTTAACTCACTGTTGTGAAGAAAGCATTTTGTAGGCCTTAAAGCCTATGCAAATGTGAGATGCTAGTTATTATCATTATTATTGAGTGATCTGTTCACTTAATTTTCCAATCGTTACTCCTTCATACTAAACTGTGTAGGAATTCCAATATAATTGGTAGAATTGGAAGAATTCTAATTGTAGAATTCTAAAGTTTCTTCAAGGCTTAACTCCTGTAACCACTACAGGAAAATTCTCCTGATTCAACAGTTTCTTTTCTGTTTATGGGCTTAGATCATGTGCCCTCTGTAGGAAAACCCTCCTGATCCATTAGTTACTTTATTATTTACATGAAGAAAACATCAGGAGAACGTAAGCTCTTTGAGGACAGGATCTGTTTTTTGTTTTGTCTTTATGTCTTTAACACCCACTATAGTACCTTATACATTTCAGGAACTTTATTAATGCTTCTTGGACTAGGCTGGACTATGCTACTCTTCAGTGGAGATTCCCAAGTAATCCCTCTCTCATCATTCTACTTAGCTCCCTGTCACATTCCTAGTTAATTTTGAGGGCTCAAAGAGAAAAGCAGCAGTGATTTACGAGAGTACTGACCTCTGGCTGTCCCATCATCCTATCCTTTTGTACACTGGGAACTGCCATCAGGAAAACAGAAGGAAATAAAATGTGCTACTCTATGACATTTCTTTTCTCTCCATTGCTGCAGAAGCAACAGAAATAGCATCAAAATGACCTCCTGGGTCAAAGCAATCTTCCATTCAACTCAGAAATCTCTTCGACTGTATTACTAAGGAACAATTTATGAGCTATATAGCTCATCTACTATGTCATACCTGCAAATGGTGTACACTTAAATTTTTCCTCACTTACTTTAATAGCTCTTCACATAGTGCAGATTCTTCCTTGGGGAAGATAGCATAGTATAAAGGAATTAGCTTTGAACTAAGAGTTAGAAGACATGGCTTCGCAGTCTAGCTTATTATGAACTTATTAGTTGATAATAGGCTCTTCTAAGGTCTGTGATCATTGGTTAGTCACTTGCACTTTCTGAGACTAATTTACCTTATCCATAAATTTGAGATAATAATATTTGCACTCCCTTACCTACAGGTATTACCTGCTAGGTGGCACAGTGGATAGAGCACCACGCCTGTGGTTAGAAAGACTCTTCTTCCTGAGTTCAAATCCATCCTCAGACACTTAGCTGTGTGACCCTGGGCAAGTCACTTTACCGTTTGCCTCAATTTTTCTATCTGTAAAACAAGCTAGAGAAGGAAATGGCAAACTGCCCCAATATCTCTGCCAAGAAAACCCCAAATGGGGTCACCAAGAGTTGGACAAGACTGAAATGGCTGAATAGCAACAACAACCCAGAGATATTGGGTATTTTAAGGAATGGTCTCAGAGAATTATCTGAATATAAGCCAATTATCATTAGGTGTCCATCATCTAAGATATCTACCTCTTTCTCTTAAGTCCCTCTTAGGTATGAACAAAGTTCATTTCTGATTATGACTAAAACCTTCTTGGAATTATTTATATTTTTAGTTTATACCATTTTGTTTAAGTTCACTACTTGCTATGAATATACTTTTTAAGTTTTGCTTTCAAACATTTCTTTTTCGTTAGGAAGGAGGCTCAATCTGGAATCAGAGGATCTGTATTCAAGACCTAGCTTTGTTATTTACTATCTGTATCACCCCTGGAAAGTCAAACAATCATCTAAGAGGGACAATAAGGTGAAGTATTTGGACTAAAGATTTCTAAGGCCTTTTCTAACTTTAAATTTATTATTCAAATGAAAGCGCTATCCCCTAGTTCTAGAAGTTGATTCATTCACTCTATAGCTTTAGTGGTTTTACAAATATTCATTATATGCAAAAGAATGTGAGCTCCTTGAGGGCAGAGACTGCTTTGTTTTGGTCTTTGTATTCCTGGTGTCTAACACAGTGCCTGTCACAAAGTAGGCACTTAATAAATACCTATTAATTTAAACAGTTAGTTAATTACATCTTTACTCAACCTTTGTCTTTCCAAACTGAAAACTGCTATTTTGCCTACTCTCTATTTTCGCATAGCATCTCTAGCTCAGTGAAACACAAGATACCATTTCTGGCAGATAAAATCAGGGATACAATTTCCTCTTTTTCCAGGCTAAAGCCATGGGGTTTTCCATTACCATACACAAAATCAATTAAAAAGAAACAGAACAAAAAAACAACAAATTTAATGAACCTGATAAAGGATTATTGTAAAATACAGAATTTCCCAATGATTCAGTAACCTGTAAAGGAGGAAGAATGAAATTTCCACTCTCTTATCCTGTGGCTTGGTGTTGTACATTCAATATTTAGTTATTCATTCATTTTTTGTTCTTCATGTGATCATGTATAACTTTATGCTCAGAATCCCTTTTTGTTATACAATGACATACTTTGTTCTTTAACCCCCTGAAAAGTTAACGGCTACATCTGTATAACATGCTGTAACAGCAATGTTGCTCACAGCTGTTGTGGGGGTGAAAGACCAACAAGAACACACAGAAGGGCTGCTAGCATAGGTCCTTTGATCTGCTTTTCTAAGAAAAGCAACTTTAATGGGTTAACAATCTTACTTTAATTATACATACATATATCATTCATTTAGTTCAGGGGGAAAAGCCAGCACCCTGAACTTCAGAGAGTATACCAACAGATATTACAAGCATACATTATGTAAACAAAGAAAATAACACAATCTACTCTATCCTTAGCAATATATAGATAGTTACCAGAGAGAAAAACAACAACATCTTGGTTTCCAAAGCTGGGGGCAGGGGGCGGCTGCTTCAATGGCTACTCAGAGTCTAGTCACCAACACCCTTTAATGAGTATGTCCACCAAGGCAAAACGCCAACCTCATTTCCTATATACATGTCTCAAGGTCAAAGGGCATCACAATCATTGGACTCAAACTCAACGTGAACTAGGCTTTCCCCTGATGTAAGCAGGTCAAGGACTCCTGATTCAATCAAAGATTCCTTAGTGCTGAGAAGCACTCCAAAACAAAGATAACAAAAAGTTCATTTCACTTGCCATTACATTTGAAAGGCAAGGCTAATCAAACGTATTTGATTACCTCAACATTTCAAAAGAGAAAACAGTAAAAAAGTCCCACCTTAATTACCATAACACATGCTTACTTATTTCATGAAACCAAAGATGTGATAAATCAAATGGAAGAGGATACTTGAGTGTGAGAAGAACAGGAACAGAGGCTATGATCAGAAATGCTGGGAAACAGGCAGCCAAAAAGAGTAAAATCTAAAAGGAGTAGCAACTTCAAAGAAGATAATAAGTCAAGTAGACAGAGGATGACTCTCAGTCCCTTGGGATTGAGAAAACATGCTACACTGGAATGAGAATAGGATTGGGAGTAAGGCAATCTAATTTCAAATGATCATAGATTTAGGGCCTCAAAGGATGTAAGAAGTCACTTAATCAAACTGAATCATTTTGCAGATGAGGAAACTAAAGGCAAGAAAATGAAAGAACTTGTCTGAGGCCATATAACTACTGAGTCTTCTGACTCCAAATCTAGCATATTTTTACAGTACTTTTCTCTGAATCTTGGCTTTTGCTACAATGTGACCTTGGGCACATGAATTATCACTATAGTGTCACAGATAGGATATTGCCTTTGGAGTCAGGTAGGCCTGGATTCAAATCTTACCTCTGCTATTTAGTACAGGTAAGACTCTAAGCAAGTCATTTAATCTCTATAGTTCACAGTTTTCTTATTTATAAAATGAGGGGTTTGGACTCCATGACCTTAAAGATGTTTTCCAGCTCTAAATCTATGTTCCTATGAACTCCTGCATGCCTCAATTCCTTCATAAGGAAAAATAAGGGAAGTAGGGTGAATTAGATCATTTCTATGGCTCCTTTCAACTCCCAATTTATGATTATATCAGCCTAACTCCCTATTCATTTATCTGTTCTCAATTCCAGCAATCTTTCCTCAAGATACCTTGAAACTAGTTAATAAACTTCTTACTTCCCCTGATGCCTCGTGCCCTTGGGGCTGCCTAGGCATCCAACTGCCCTGACATCTTGTTTATATATTTAGAAAACAACTTATCTCAGCTGCTGCTCATAAACCTTCATTGGCTTCTTATTGTTTATCAAATAAAATCCAAAATCAATGCTTTTTGTAATCTGGCTCTAACATACTCTTCTAATTTTATTACATACCAGTAAAATTTTTGAAAAAATTATTTTCTTTTTTTAAAGAATAAAAATCTATTTTCTCTCCTGACTTCCCCTTCTTACTAAAAAACAAACACACAAAAAACCTCATAAACCCTGGTAACAAATATACACAGCTTTCATTCACCATGTCCAAAAATAGAAATCTCATTATGCATCTTGTCTGGAGGTTAGTACCAGACTTCATCATTAATCCATTGGAATGGACCCATGCTGTACCCTTCATGTACCCTACATTACAAAAAAAATGATGAAACCATCACCTAAATAAACTCTTCCTTTGCTATGTCTGCCTTTGCTTGAAACCATTCCCTACAGAAGGAATATGTTACCTTCTACTTTGCTGTTAGTTGAAATCTTACTCAACTTGCAAAACAGATTATGAGCAGAGATAGATATTTCATATCCATCATCCATCATGGTAACTCCATGATCATTGCGATTATAGAGTTACCATGGTTATGGGTGATAAGGTAACAGAAGATTCTATTGCATATTGCATATTTGTAGATCTAAGTCTGCAAGTTTGATAGCAGGGGTTGGATAGGAAGACTATTAATCAGTTACTGGGGCAGCTAGGTGGTGAGGTCAGTAGAGTACCATCCCTCAAGTCAGGAGGACCTGAGTTCAAATCTGGCCTCAGACACTTGACACACTTACCAGCTGTGTGACCTTGGGCAAGTCACTTAACCCCAATTTCCCTGCCTTTTCTTCTGCAAAAAAAAAAAAAATCAGTTACTACATTCCTTGAAGAAGGAAAGAGTATGTCCAGGAGTTTGGTTTATTTTAGCTATAGTGTCCTTGGATCTGGTAATATCAATGGATGGAGTGAACATTCTAGAAGAAGATGCAGAATGATGAATTTAACCACAGCAACATAGAGTAAGTAGTATGCCAATCACTCCTCCTGGTCCAGTATAGGTTTGGGGAGGGGAGGAGATTAAGGAGGAAGAAATGAGAGGAAGAAAAAGCCCTGGAGATAGTGACCAAGGATAGGGTATCTTTAGGAGAGAACTAAGGTTCTAAGAGCAAAAGTAGAGAGAAATGTACTTTGTACATGTAAAGAAATTCAAGTCAAACTTCTGATATCAGTTTCAGAGGATGCTTCTTAGTCTCTGGTATCAGATGGGGTACTTGGTATATGTGAGTGAACTTCAGGGTCAATAAATGTCTGACGTTGTTGTTGGTCAGTCTTTTCAGTCATGTCTGATTCATTGTGACCACACTTGAGGTTTTCTTGTCAAAGATGCAGGAGGGGTTTGCCATTTCCTTCTCTAGCTCATTTTAAAGATGAGGAAACTGAGGCAAATATTGTTAAGTGACTTGCTCAGGATCACACAGCTAGTAAGTGTCTGAGTTTTCTTGACTCCAGATCTAGTATTTTATCCACTGTGTGACCTAGCTGTCCCCATGTCCCTATGATGTGGATTAAATTCAGACTCCACTGCTAGAAGATATACTGAACAAGAAAAACCAGGATACAAAATGGACACTAGTGTCTAGGTGTTTACACAGGCTGGGGCCTATGGAAGGGTGAGTTGGGAAAAAGACAATATGGGGAGGGATTGGTGCAGATGGATAACTCTGGCCTGTTCTCTGGAGATGGAGGGTAGAATACTATATATAGGAAACAGCAAGTCTGTTGATTTGATTGGGAGAAAGAGTATATGAAAGAGTAATATGCATTATCAATAGAAATAGAGATTGTAACCAGAGTGTAAAACTTTAAAATCCATACAGAGGAATGGTTATTTTACCCTAGAAGTAAGAAAGAGACACTTGGTGAATAAATGAAAAAGCCAGGCTGAGGTTGGATGTAGAAATACAGAAGTCATCTGCTTGGACATAATTCAATTCCAAGCGTGGTTTCCTCTTGGGGGTATTCTTTTCTAGCTGGATTCTACTTTAGTTCAAACTTATTTTTAATTAATATTAAATATTAATATCAAAGTCATAGGCATAGCTTCTTCCAAAGACTACTTTAATACCAAAGGACTATCTTTTATTTCTGTAATATCTAAATTTCCTTCATTTCTCTTTTATTGAGGTCAGCATTATTAAAAACGTGCCTATAGTACTCTTATTCACAATTTTTCTGGAACAATTTCATAATTATGCTGCAGTATCTGGGCAGTGTGTCAAAATTTTAAAAAAATAGGAAAAGAAAAAAGGAAGACTTATCTGATGACAACTGAAGTGAAATTTATATGAAGAAGTCTAGGGTTGCTCGTATCATGTTCTGAAACTGAGACTCCTCTACTTGGTTGTGATATTCTTGAAATCAACTAAGAGTTTCTAGAAGCTTAGAGTTGGAAAGAACCTTTTGAAACCATCTTGTCAGGCAAATTCATACAGAAAAGGAAACTAAAGCCCAGAGAAATTAAATGAAATGTCTAAAGAGCTACAATTAGTGGTAGAACCAAAAATTGAAATCCAAGTTTTTAAATTTTTATTCCCTTAGTATTTTTTAACTTCCACTACATTCTTCTAAGATGCTCTTTTAGTAGGGTAAGCTTGTCTGCTAATATTGCCCTTTTGTCTCTTAGGGGAATAAGGGTAAATGCTCACTCCTTGATGTGATTGAGCGGATGTTTATTATAATATGAGGAAAGAAGAAGATAGTGGATTTGGTAGATAGTGGTTTGGTAGATGTTTGAGATGACTTCCCATGTTTTCTTGTTCATTCATTTGCTGAACAAACACCTAATATATGCCACGGATGATATGTGAAATGAAATGTCATATACAGGGAACGGTTATTTGGTCAGTTTGGTTGGAATATAGAGAATCTTAAAGAAAGTAATGATCAATAAATGTAGAAAGGCAGGTTGGATAGATTGTGACAGCTCTTCAAGTCAAACAGAAGAGTTTGTATTTCATCTTAGATGTAAGGAGAAAACATTGATTGTCAGACTAGGGCTGGATATATAGGCTTAGGAATCATCTACATAAAGATTCTGCAATTTTGGGTAGAATTGACTCAATGAAATAAATCTACTTATGTAGTTGGAGCCTCCATTTTATAGATAAGAAAAGTGAAGGCCAGAAAGATGAATGGACTTGCTCAAAGGCACACAACCAGTGAAAGATGTACTGGGGATTCAAAATCAGGAATTCTGATTCCAAATATAGCATTCTGGCCATTGTGTCATGTCTGCCAATGTCTAAAGTATTTTCCTAACAAATTTTGCCAGCCAAGAATACCTTCCAAGCTGCTATTTTTGTTAAGTTATTTGCACTGAAAAGCTATGATAGAATAGATTCAAAGGTTAAGAGTTCCATGATAATTTCTAGATTAGCTCTCATAGTCCTATAGAGAGAAGGCCCTAAGGCAGGAGTAGGGAACCTGCATCCTCAAGGCCACATGTGGCCTTTTACTTCCTTGGGTGTAACCTTCGGACTGAGTCCAAGTTTTACAAAAGGAATCCTTTTATTAAGGGGATTTGTTCTGTGATGTTTGGATTCAGTCAAAGGGCCACACTGGGGGAACTAGAGGGCTCAGGTGGCCTTTAAGCTGCAAGTTCCCCACCCCTGCCTAGGGGGTAAAGTGAAGAGTAAACTACATAAGCAGAGTTTGTGCTCTGTACCCTTCTGACTTTCTCTTTTTTATAATTTCACTAAGGTGAAATTCACCCCTCCTACCACCCAGTCCCTCGGAAGCTGTCCAATGGGTTATAACCTTTTTCCCTGTTTATTTTCTGTCTCACTATCTATATTTGCCTCTGCTTTCTCTTTAAATCATTTACCCTTTTTACATCTTCTTCCCTAATGTCCAATTTTCTGCTAATTGACAAGAAATGGTGATAAACTAGGTAATTCTTGATAAAATGTCATACTTCTCTAAAACATCTATTTAGGTCAGACAAACCACAAACATTAATAGTAGAAGTTTTAGAGCCCAAACTCTGATCTTTTCTTTCAGTCTAAGGGGTGTGGTCAAAGCTTGAAAGGATAGAGGAAAGGTATATTTGATGGAGGAAGAAAACTAAATGGAATCAGCAAAATGACTTCGATCACTCACAGTGAATACCACTTGAGGAGCAAGAGGTTGATAGGCAAGATCAGTTGAGGGAAGAAGAGAGACAGAGAGGTGAAGTGTAGCGTGCTGGACTTGTAGTCAGATTGTTTGTTGTTCAATCATTTGCAGTCACGTCCTGACTTTTTATGACCCCATTTGGGGTTTTCTTAACAAAGATATTGGAGTGGTTTGCCATTTCCTTCTCCAGCTCATTTTACTGATGAAGAAACTGAGGCAAACAAGGTTAAGTGACTTGCCTAGGTTCATGCAGCTAGTAAGTGTCTGAGACTGGATTTGAACCCAGGTCTTTCTGACTCCAGGCCCAGTGCTCTATCAATTGTACCAACTAGCTGCCTGACACATGGTAGGTGCTTAATAAATATTCACTGACTGATTGATTGATAATAATTGTGTGACTCAGGGCAGCTAGGTGGCTCTGGAGTCAGGAGGACCTGAGTTCAAATCTGGCCTCAGACACTTGACACACTTACTAGCTGTGTGACCTTGGGCAAGTCACTTAACCCCAATTACCCTGCCTTCCTCCCTCAAAAAAAAAACCAACCAAAAAAAGAAAAAAAAAACTCATGTGATTGTCAGGAGACTCTCCTATAATAGACTTCTCCAAAAAAGGTAAGCACAAAAGGTCACAAAAAGAGGAACTCATCTCTCTTACTAATACATATGGGATAAACCACTTTCCAGAATCAGTGATATTTCTATTCTGTATCATTTGCCATTCTGTATCATAAATTTCACTACTTCTTTCTATATCAGTATGTATGCGTAGTTTGTGTCCACTTTTTTCACAACTGTTTTTTAAAACAAAGACTCTTTCCCCAAAGTCTTTTTTCAGCATCCTTGATTATGCTAGAGGAGGAAAAGAATTACAAGGGCACTGGGATAGGATACTATCAGGGAGAAAAATCTTGCCTTCACAACACAACAAAGGCTTGCAAGTGCATACAGTTAGTCACTAATTTTGCAGCATTTTTGGAATAATATGCTTAAAAAGTAATAATTTATTCAACTTTAGACATATGAAGCTAATTTGTCATTTCTGATAGAAAAAGGCAGCTGGCCATAGTAGATAGAGAACCACCCTCTAAGCCAGGAAGTCATTCATTCATCTAGCATCTATTAAGCTCCTAAGATGTGCCTGACATTGTACCATAAGTGCTAGGGATACAAAGAAAGGCAAGGAAAAATCTCTGCCCTCAATCTCACCTTTCACGTGTAGTGGCTATGTGACCCTCAGAAATCACTCATCCTCTCAGTTCTCTTGACTCGTGGTGTTAAACTGAAATAGAAATGGAGTCTTCATGGGACTCATTCCTCCATCTCTCCTGTATTTCTTTATTTTTTTTTCCTATTCACCTTGTATTCCCCCTAGTTCTACCATGGACAACCAATGGCCTTCATAGTATTTGTAGGTCTGTGACCACTCATTGGAGCTATTTTGTAGAGTACTTAGTTTCTCAATCATGTGATATGTGGTATGAAGTGTCTCTCTATTGTATTTTCCAAGATCATTAATATTTCACAGCAATTTTATATTCTGTGGTTGGGTTTCGCATTATCCAACTCAAGCATCATATAATTGCTTGCTTCTCTCTCTGTTCCTCTGTTTTGAGGAGGATGTCACTAAGACATTGGACTCTTTCAAATAGTCTGTCAGTTGCATGACATAACACTTGTGGGTCCCAAAATCTACATCTTCATACATGTTAGCTTGCGCTACCCTGCTTCAATCTAATGCTCTCCTCATCTTCTTTAAGGAGGCAGAACACCTTGAATAAAAGGGAAAATAGTTTCACAATACTCATCAATGGTCAGGAGCCCAATGTTTAATCCCTGAGATCCAAATATTAGTTAACCCCAGAGAAGCTGGAGCATGTTCAGAAGAGGATAAGTAGGATGGTGAGAGAAGTAGAGGATATTTCATGACGATTAATGAGTATTTAGACTGGAGAACACTCGAAGGAGCTAAAAATTATCTTTCATATTTTTAAGAGCTGTCATATACAGTAAAATTTAGATTTGTGCTGTTTGCCCTGAAAGGGAAGAATAAGAAGCAATGAGTGGGTTTGTAAGGTGGCAAATATGCATTTGGGGTAAGTAGAATTTTCCTAGTAATTACAGCTATCCAAAAGTAGAATTGACCATCTCAAAAACTAATAATTTCCTCCTTTTAGAGTGTCTTGAAGGAAAAAAAAATAATGCCCACTTGTTGGGTATATTATTGAGGAAATATTTGGTTATATATGGGTTGAACATGTCAGCTTCTGTAGTCCCTTTCAATTAGAAAGTTTTGTAATTCAATGTTTCTATAAACTCCTTTACTCAGGAACTTGAAACATTATTTTTTGTCCTAACCCTCAATTTATGTGGAGTTCTGAGGCAGTGCCTTCAAAAAATGTCACCCCAAGCTTTTCTCCTGTGCTACAGTTCTGTCTACTTTGTGTTTCACAGTGGGATGTGAGAGTCAGATTATATGGAAGTATCCTTTTAGCACACACACACACATACACACACATTCCTCTTAGGACACTGGTCATGGTCACTCTCAGTTCTTCTTTGTCCCCTTCTTTTTCAGCCTCCTCTGACCTCTCACTTGGATTCCAGAATACCAGGAAAAGCTTATGTACTTCTCTGTTTCCCGTGATGATATCTTATGTATGGAGGATGTGTGGAGACAGACCCATGTTAGGATACTCCTTTACAGAAACTGTGGATTTGGCAAAAACCACTGTCCACTCAATGAAAGATTCTGCAAAAGCCAAAGGGAGGAGCATGATATAATAGTGACAGAGACAAAAGGCATTGGCAATGCCTTAGTGTAATCTGTTGGGTTGAAGGGAGAGAAGGGAAAGGAAGATAATTAAGAACTTCCTAGTCTTTCAGCAGAAGTAACATTATTTTAAAGTATTTCCCAAAGCTATATCTTCCATTGAGCTGAGTTTAGGACCTGGCAAACCAACCAGGAGTACAAGACAGCAGTAGCGAAGAGCAGCAGAGATGATGGAATAGAAGCAGGGTATAATGGCAATAAGGAGGGCTGCCCAGCAAGAATACCCCTCTCTTTTTCTGAAAGATATGGAGAGCAATGTAGAAATGGCTCCATTGATATGCAATTACAAGAATTTTTATAGACATTATAAGCTTCCTATATATAAATGACTGAAAACTACCCATGATAGAATTCAAGAGGAATTTTATCATTTCTATATATGGGCTCAGAGAGAAAACAATTTTGAATATGTTGTTTAATAGTTTGCCCTGAAAAGGCAACCTTCTAAGTTAAATTCCCCCAAACAATAAAGTCTTTAAAGGGTAAAAGAACAAAATCTGGATTAAAATACCACCACTCCAACCAACAAACAATCTAAAGGTTAGTTACCACCTTCAAGATGAACAAGGTGAACAATTAAAAATATAATGCATGTAATTATCTCTGTATATATCTAGCCTAACACAACAATATATATACACATACATGAACTAAAAAGTGAACAAATGTGGTGTAGTAGGTAGTGTAGATAGACATATTCAGGGAAACCAGGTTTAAGTTAGGTATGCATTTATACACATACATGTATATAAATGTATATTAAATATCTATACATATATGTATGAAATATAACTTGAATTTAACTCTTCCTTACTACAAAGTCCTATACCATATCCACTATGACACATTGTTCTCTTTTACTTTGCTTCAGTTAAATAATTTAATGTGATTACAAATAAGGGCTTGGCCATCCCTATGATTCTATTAAGTTTTTAGATCTATATCTACCTATCATTTATCTGTCTATCTTAGATTATGCTACAGTTATAGACATTAACTTTATAATCACAAGAATTTAATCTTTAACAATCATATATTTAATTTGACTAATGCAAATAGGCAATCATGTGAAGAAACTTTATTCTGAAAATTATGAATATACTTTTTAAAGTCTATCCCAATCTATCATTTAGTATCTAAGTTGTAGGGAATTCCCTGGGGTACATGAGTACCTTATAATTTTTAATAATAATGATAATAATAATAATGAATAGTGGTAGTAGTAATAATAATAGTAGTAGTAGTAGTAGTAGTAGTAGTAGTAGTAGCAGCAGCAGCAGCAGCAGCAGCAGCACAGTTAAAGGTTTAGGAAGTGGCTTATGTATATTATCTCATTTGATTATCATAATAATCCAGTGAGGTAGTTGCCATTATCAGCCCCATTTTATAGATGAGGAAATTGAGGCCAAAAGACATTAAGTGCCTTTTCTGGGGTCTTATGGGTAGTATCTAACACAGGTTTTGTACCCAGGTTTTCCTAACTCCAACTCCACTGCTTTATTCATTTTGGCAGGTGGCCAAAAAAGACTACATATCTATTGTATGAGAAGGCAAATCGAATCTTGATCTTTCTTACTGTAAGTCCAGCATACTATCTATATGCCAAGACACCTTTATGTATTTTGTTGTACTTTAATGACAAAATAAAATAGATCTGAATTCTAATTCTAACTTTGCCTCTAAGTGGCTATGTGACCTTTAGCACAGAATTCAACCCCTATGGGAAATAGTTTCCTAATCTGTTAAGCAATAAGTAAATAACTTCTGTGACTGGAAAGGGAGAGAGGCTAGTCATGTAGTAAGAATGAAAGATTACAGACAGCCAAGTATAGCACTAGTAACCACAAAATATGAAGTCTTAAGATTCAGAGAATCCTAAAGTGACTCGAACAGATTGTGAATGAATAGTGAAGAGAATATCTAGACCAGTATAACCAAAATACTAAAGCATCAATATTTTCCTAGTCCCATGTAATAAACTGTCTATAGACCACAAAATAACCAAAATCTATCTCATTATCTTTGCCCCCAAATCCATACCTCTTCCAAACTTGCCTGTTACTATCAAGAGTACTACCATTCTTCCAGTTAAAATTTTCAAATATGTCATTCTTGATTCTTACTCATTTACTCTAAATATATAGTCCTTTACCAAATCTTATCACTTCTATCTCCACAATACTCCTGTATGACCGCACCCCCCCCCACCCCATTCACAAATCCATCACCTTAATGTATGTCCTTTCTCCTGGACTACTGTAATAGTTTCTTCTTTGGTCACCTTACCTCAAGCTCTTCGACTCTAATAATATTCCTCAAGTTTGATCTACAGATTACATGCACACACACACAAAGACATATGTTTATATATAAATAAACATGTATTGTGCGTATGTATATGTATGTGTAGGTATACGTGTATATATATGTATATGTATGTATTTGTGTGTATGTGCATATGTGTGTGTATATACCTGTGCCTTTACTACCTTTTTAATCTTTTTGAACATCACTATCTTTCATACACTCTGTAATCTAGCCATACTGGCCTACTGTTCTACTGTATAGATGATGATCTGTTCCCTGTCACTCTTAGATTCTCTTTTCTGTATGCCTAGAATGCAGTCCTTTTTTACCCTTTGTTTCTTGGAATATCTGGTTCCCTGCAAGATTCAGATCATTTCTCACTTTCTACACAAAGACTTTCTTGATCCCTTTACCCTGCAGCAGCTAGTATATTGTCTCCCCAAACTACTATGAAGGAAACAAGCTTTTTTTTTTTTTCCAAAATGCTTCCTATATGCCAGGAATTGTAATAAGAACTTTACAAATACTACCTCAGGGTCATGTGAGCAAGAAAGAAGACAGCAGACTAGAAGTTTTCTCCAAATTCATGACCTCTCAAACTTCTCTAAAATAGAAATTATGCACCAAAGATAAAGCAACTTCAGCTGTTTCCATAATCTAGGACACCTAGACTCCAAAAGAAGATTAAAAATCCACTCAACCCAGCCTGTTGATCCTGAGCTTACTTAGCACCCCTTTCCCACCTCCCATAGTACCAGTTGCTACACTGCACTAGCAGACCCAAGGACATAACACAGGGTTACATGAGCACTCGTCCGTCCGTCCTTGCACTATTCCTCATTTTTCTCCCCTACTTTAAAGTGCCATAGAGATGCTGGCTTCAGGCTGTGGAATTTCTCTCAGTCCTCAACAATCAGCTTGACCACAGCCCTTCAGGGACAAAAGATTGCTGAGACTGAAGCCTGGAAGCATCAATACTGCAAAGCTCTGAATTGCCTATAACTCTGAACTGCCAATGCCAGGGAAAGCAGGCTTTAGACTTACCCTGGATGAGCCCTGGGGAATTTGACGCTTAAAAAGTCTATTTCTGAAGTGGTGGAGTAGGAACCCCTGGAGTGACATTTGGAGAAATGGAAAAGCATAGACACAGAGAGATTTCCAAGCAAATGTAAGGGGAAAAAGTCAACAAGAGAGTGTATAGACCAGTGATAGGCTGCATAATAAGGGACATGGTGGGGGAGGGTGCCTACCATGGGGTAATGTCCTCAATACCCAAAATAATTGGCATTATGTTGGAAAGGAGGCACAATGGGAAAGAGTATTCATGGGGTAAGTCCTATAAGGCAGTGGCAGAAAATGCCTACAGGGGAGATTCTAGAATGTATACCTTGATAGCTTTGAATGTATGTATTGTACGAAAAATACAGTGAAAAGAGAGAGACCAGATGATTACGGGGGTCATGAATCAGAGTATGAGGGTCAAAATTCCAAGCTTTCAAGATTTTCCCACACAAAAGAGTTAAAATAGCACCTTAGGGCAAACAAAGTGTGGGTGGAGACAAAGAAAAATAGGGGCACAACTGGGATCTTCCCCCGACAGTTTGAGAAGATCTAAAGAAAAACCCCAGGACCAGATTTGGTCCCTGCAAGGAATAAACACCTCCAGGCCGTTTCAACAAGTGACAAGCCACTTAAATAACTAGCAGCAAACCCCAGGGGTAGTTGGTCTGAGAGGCTGCCTCTGCCCCAGCCACTGGAACTTTCACCCCGAGATAGTGAGGTGAGTCGTGCATTTGAGCCCAGGAAGATTGCGGGAACCTCTACTGACGAGGAACACCAGACACGGCTGTGCTCTGAGAAGAGCAATGGGGGCGAGAAGAAACCATTGCACATACCCGATGGATGAGTGCATAAGCAGTGGGGCAGAAAGCCCCTGACTGTGGGCACTTACTGGAGGTTGGAAGTTTGGCTTTGGTTCCAGGCTAGAGGAGACAACTGAAGATTCAGGGCAAGAGGCACCATTTCCCATACCCCTGGGCTAGAGGTATTACAAAAATCAAGTAATTACCACACACACACACACACAAAATGCACAGGCAAAGGAGAAAGAATCCAATCATAGAGACCTATTATGGGAATAGAGATGACCGGGGTTCATCTTAAGAGGAGGATATTGAAGTAAACCGCAAAGAGCAATGTCACTTGCCCAAAAAGAATTTATGGAAGATCTTAAAAAAGACTTTAAAAATCTAATGACAGAGATAGAGGAAAAACTTAAAAAAAAATCAAAGAAAAACAAGAAAGTTATGAAAGGAAGGTCAACCAATTAGAAAAGGAGATCCATAATCTCAAGGAGGAAAATGACACCTTGAAAATTAGAATTGGGCAAAGGGAAACCAGTGAAATTATAAGAGATCCAGAAATAATTAAATAAAACATCAATAATGAAAAAATAGAAGAGAAAGTGAAATATAAAAAAAGCAACAGATTTGAAGAATAAGTCAAGAAGAAAAAATACAAAAATAATCAGAATAACTGAAAGTTATGATAAAAAAAAGAATCTTGATACAATAATATAAGAAACAATTAAAGAAAATTGTCCTGAAGCATTAGAACAAGGCAGGGAAGTAGAAAGAGAAAAAAATCCCTTGATCACCACTTAAAAGAGATCCTATGAGGAAAACTCATAGGAATATCATAGTCAAATTCTGGAACCCCCAGCTCAAGGATAAAATATTAAAAGCATCAAGATTAAAACAATTCAAATACAATGGTGTCGCAATTAGGATTACACAAGACCTAGCAACAGATACATTAAAGGACCACAGGTCTTGGAACACAATATATTGAAAAGCAAAAGACCTGGGGCTTCGGTCAAAAATGTTATAGCCTTCAAATTTCGCTATTATTTTGAAAGGAAAAAACCAAACATTTGACAAACCCTCAGACTTTCAAGACTTTGTTAAAAAGAATCCCCGACTTAATAGAAGGTTTGACATACAGGAACCAAGAGAAACATAAGGGACATACCAAAGACTGATTATAAGGGATTCATAAGAACAGACTGCTTACCTTTTACATAACATAAAATGTAAAATGTATGTCTAATATTCTTATTAATAATTGTCGAGCTCTTAAGAAAGAGGGGGATAAACCTGACTATGATATGAATTTAAAAAGTAAAACCATTTAGAAACAGCTAAAAACAGTAACTATTTTATACAAAAGAGGTGCAAGAAGAAAGGATACAGAGGATTTAGATAGGGGAGGAGGGCTGGTAGTTCAGGTAACCTACTTTCATTGGGAATGGGTTTAAGAGAGAACAGTACATATATATTTAGAAGAGTATAAAAGTCTTCTAAATTTAGATGAAATAAAATGGTAGGGGTATAGTGAGGGGGTTAAGGACAAGGGAAGGATTAGGACAAGGGAGGGATTTTTATAGGGGAGAATGAGGTAATAGGTAAAGAGAATTCAGATTAATGAGAATGGGAGGATAGGGAAAGGATCCTTGTAGGGGGGAAGGCAAGTATTAGGAGGGCAGGGCAGTTGGTAGAGGATGGGAATGGGAGGATAGGGAAGGGATCCTTAGAGGGGGGAAGGCAAGTAACAGGAGGGCAGAGTGGTTGGTGGAGGAGGAGGAGGGGTAGGCAAGTAATAGGAAGACAATGTAGTGGGTAGAAGTAGAGGAGGCCGGAGGGATAGGAAACAAAAGATATGTACAAATATAAAAACAAACAAAGCGCAAGAGTAGAGTATGTTTGGGAAAGTATATGTTTATATACGTACGTATATATGTATGTGTATGTATATATCTGTAGGTGTATGTATATATCAAGAAACATATCTAAATTATATTGTAGCCTTCTGGGGGGAGGGGAGAGGGAAAAAAAGAACAAAGTTGAAAAGTGCACATCAGAGAACAAAAGAAAACACAAGGAAGCAAAGATGGACAATTCTCAATACAAGGTGTATTTATCATACAGGCTTTCTTGAAATGAAAATTTATTGTTACATATTTTGAATCCTCTCCTATGCACATGACATGCTTCTTTTTCTTCCTTATTTTATATTTAAGTTTCAATATTTAAGTTTATGATATATTTTTGTCTCTTTTTTATTTTATATTTCTGTCCTGGTAAAATAAAATAAAGAATTGTCAAAAAAAAAAAAAGACATGCAAAAAATGAAATGTATGTGCATACAAATAGCCATTCCCCAATAGATAAATGATCAGAGGATATGTTCTCAGAAGAACTACAAAGTATTCACAAACACATGAAAAAGGTTATCCAAATAACTAATAACAAGAGAAATGCAAGTCAAACCAACCCTAAGGTTTCACCTCATACCTTACAAGTTGGCAAAAGTGCTGAACAATGTCGAGTCAATGATGGAGGGATTTTGGAATGATAGACACACTTAGACATTGTCAGTGGATTTATCAAATGGTTCAACCATTTTGAAGAGGAATTTAAAATTATGAAAATTAAGTGAGTAAAATGCCCATACCCTTTGAACCAGAGATTCCATTAGGAAATAATTGATAAGAAAAACATTTTCATATACTTTAAAATATTTATAGTAACATTTTTTTGCCATACTTAACAATTGGAAACAGATGTCCATGGATTGGATAATGGCTAAATAAATTGTGGCCCACGAATGCAATGGAATATTATTGTGGTATAAGAAATGATGTCTGTGATGAATACATAGCAGCACGGAAAGATCTATATGAACGAATGCAGAGCCATGAAAACAATATACACAGTAACTATAGTATAAATGGAAAGAACAGTGACATGCTAAACAATTTTTTAAAATTATATAGATCAAATGAAGAGATATGAGAAGATATCCCCAACTATCCCTTTGTGGAAGGTATTACACATTGCACATGTTTTGGGACTTTTTCAATTTACAGATCAGTTAGCTAGATTGACATTTTATTTCCTCTCTAAAAAATATTATTTTCCATATGGGATTGCTCTCAGGGAGGTAAAGGGAGAAGGGCATGTGAGATAGTATGGTGATGTAAGAAAAAGAAAATATTTTTAAAAACTTATTTAAAAAAAAATTTGATCCTCAAAACAATCCTGGAAATAGGTGCTATTATTTTCTCCACTCTACAGCTGAGGAAACTAAGAAAGAGCTTACCATATTTCCCCATATATAAGATGTAACCTTTTTCAAAAAATTTGGGGGTCTAAAAATTGGGTGTGTCTTATATGTTGGTTGTAGATATTTTTACTTGCATTTCCTGCTTTTTCACACTTGTCATTGCGCTCATTGTTTCGCATTTGTTACTGGTATATTAGGTCACATTTTGCCATAATCTACCCAGAAATGGCTCAGAAAAGATTTTCATATGGTGCTGAATCCAAGTTAAAAGTGATCCAGTTTGCAAAGGTGAATGGAAATCGTGCTGCTGAAAGTAAGCTTGGTCCTCCTACAACTGAAAAAACAATCTGAGACTGGCTACAGGAAGAAGAAACCCTATTGAAAACGCCATGGCAGAAGAAGGCCATGAAACGCAAGTCAGCAAAATGGCCTGATTTAGAGAGGAAATTGAAGATACGGATTGAAGAGCAAAAAGTAATTGGAATTCCTGTGTCCACAAAGACAGTTCAGCATGAGGCAAGGAGAATTGCTGATGAAAAAGAAGCCACTGATTTCAAAGGAGGATACAATTGTAGGTTCATGAAACGGAATGGACTAAGCATGCATACATGCACCAGACTTGCCCAAAAGATGCCTGAAATCTATGAGCAGATGAATAAAACTTGAGTTCAATAACTTTACGTAATACATTTTTTTTTCAAATTTCGGGCCCCAAAATTAAGGTGTGTCTTATACATGGGGAAATACAGTAAGTTGTTTTAGCTAGCATCACATAGCTAATGAATGCATAAGGCCAGATTTTAATTCAGGTCTTTTTGACAATAGGCCAAGTGCTCTATCCACTGTACCACATAATTGCCCCTATATGTAATTTTTTCTGTTTCTATCTACTTCTCTTTCTCTGCCTGTCTCACTTCTTCCCTCTGTGTAACACACACATATATTTATATATTCACACATATGTAAATATACATATATAGATGATATAGTTTTGTAGTTATAAATACATATATGGTTATATATAATGTTATCTATATGTTGTGTTAGGTGTATTCTACATATATACAAATATATACATATACCTATATTTACACACATAATTAATATGCTTATATGTTTACACGTCAGCTGTCCCTGTAAAACTCCTGGAGTTCAAGGACTGGGTCACTTTTGCATTTGTATTCCTCAGTGCTTATCCCAGGATATCAAATGTAATAAGTGCTTAATAAATGTGTGTTGATAGGTTGCTTCATATATCACTTTAAAGTGTACAGAGTGCTTTTGTCACAACAACTTTGTGAAGAAAAGGGTGCATATATTATTTATTTTTTTTGTGGGGGGGGAGGTAAGTGACTTGCCCAAGGTCACACAGCTAGTAAGTGTGTGTCAAATGTCTGAGGCTGGGTTTGAACTCAGGTCCTCCTGACTCCAGGTCCGGTGCTCTACTCGTGTTACCACCTGGCTGCCCCTAGGTACATATATTATTAACCCTTTATTACAACTGCAAGGACAGATACTTTGGAAAGCTAAGTGTCATCCTCATGTCACAAACATAACTAGCAAGCACTGGGACTGGGATTAGAAGATAAATATTTTGTATGGCTCCAAGCCTAGAACTTGAAACTTCAAGCTTTGACATTCTAGTAGTTTCTGATCTATATACAGATGTTTCTTACAATGTATTTTAGTGAAAAGAGGTTTCTAGTTTAATTACTTAATGAGAAAGCAAGTTAAAGATTTACTCTTTTAATTAAACAATTGATGTCATTCCATACCTATTAAGGTACTAATACTCAAAGTCAGGCTTAGCATAGGTTTTTGAGATAGAAAACACTGGGCTCATTTTCTCCTGGTTAATTTGATATCTTGCTTTATCTTTAATATTTTGGTCCTTATTATATGCAACATAATAGTGATATGTTTTTTCAAAAAACACAGTAGCACCAAGAGAGAGAGGCAAATGTTTACCTATTATAAGACAGGACATGACATGTCTCTTGTTTCCATTTATATCAACAAGATGAACTCTGTTAACATTCAACAAGTCTTATCTAATACATCTGAAAAGATAATCTTTTATTCTATTTTTATAACTTTCTTCAATTATTTTGAATTTTTATTGTAAACTTGGCTATGATATGACTATGCAATGAAATAAACATTTGTTTCATTGCTGGATTTGAGTGACTCCTAGAAATATTATAAAAACAGTATTTTGGAGTTCAAAAACCTCAATATGATTTTCAAAAGGTGTCCCGATCTTTGCCTTTTTCTATGGCATAAACACAGTGTATTTCTACTAGAAATATGACTATCTGGCTTGTCTACTTCCTTCCTTGGCTCCCCCTTTAGTCTCTCAGGAAGGAGGGCTTAGGTTCCTATCGTACTCTATTATCCAAAGTCATTTTGTGACTAATTTCCAGAGTACTGAGTCATATTGAGTCTGTTGCTTATCATTTCTCTGTTTTCTTTTTCCCACACTGTAATGGTTCTCTGACCTTTATTCTGGTTTTTTTTTTTTTAATCTCTCTCCTAAACTTTTAAATAGAATGAGCTCTCCTCAAAAACAGAAAATTGTTTGGTTCCGGCGGTTGTGAGGTTTGGGTTTTAAAATTTAAAAAAAATTTTTTTGCTATTACAATATATTATATACTACATGAATCTATGCTGGGCTATGCTTAGCCCCAAAGACTCAGAGTGCTTTCATATTGTGTCACATCAAACCAAAAGACTGATGTAAATCATATTTGTTCTCTTAAAAACATCCAGGTCTGTGATTTCATCATCCTGAGGGCCTCTCAGGGTGAGTAAACACTCAAAGGCTGTAGATCTGCAGTTCCTCTATATTTACAGCTTAAGGAGTTGCCTGGGACACTGATTAAGTGATGTGTCCACTGTTACACAACTAATATGTGCTAAATGAAGGACTCGAACCCAGATCTTCAGAACTGAGTGAATATTCATTTTAACCATGCCACTTTGCTCCCTTTTGGTCTACTTTAAGACTAGAACCTTAAGGACTGGACCATCCTTATCATTGGTTAACTGTCATGATGGAGATGTCTTGGTCTCTGAAAAAGTTAACAGGTATCCCTTGAGATTTTAGTTCATACTTTTCATTTTAGACATTATGCTTAATTTTGAAATGACACTAAATTCATTTCAACAAGTCAAAAAGGATTCCCAAAGGCACTTTCATCCACCTTAAAGACTCCATAAACTAACAAAGAATATAATTTTTCCTTCCAAAGTACTGAATGTCATTATTTAAGGAAAATGCTATTCTTCATGAAAACAATTATTCGACATGGAAAAAATTAATAGATCACAATTCCTTAACTTTTTTCATTGTTAAACATCATTTTTGAACATTTTAACAGACGACCATTTCCCCATGGTTACATGAACATAAACAATCCAGAGTAAAGGCATGTTCTCAACTTCTTTAAAACTGGAAGTCCAAATTTTCAGGTGCTAAGAGCTATATTTTACATTTGAATGTCTGCTTATTTTGAGCAGAGGAGGGATCAGTTTTCATCCCTGGGAATACACATCGTCTTCCTCTCCCTATCTCTGTCTCTCAGCCCTCTCCCCACCCCCTGCCTTGAAAAACAAAACAAAACGACCACTGAATTTCTGATTAAAAGGAAAGAATATTACCAAGTACTCACCAGCAAAATTCCTGTAGAACGTTCTTGAAAAGTTTTCTTTCAAAACGGGGTTGAGGTTAGTTTAACCCTCCAGGCATAAAAGTGAAGATTTATCTCCCACTTTTTTTTCTTTCTTTTTCACCAGATCAGGGAGCTAGAGGACTAGAAAATGATGAAAGAAATGCAATTTGATCTTGCGAGCTGGGTGAAAGGGAGAGGTAAGAACTTGAAGATTATGCAGCCAGAGGTTGCTTCCGTCTATTGGAGCAAAGAGGGGTTGCTCAGTTTGTTTCAAAGTGATCACCAACAGTGGGGAATAGCAGAGCTTCCTGTTTAGCTCATTCTAACCCAGCCTGCATTTTAGGCTAATTTGTTTTGCCAAACTCTCAAAAGACTCCTTTCTGGTATGGAGGAAACAAGACAGGAAAACAGCTTCTATTCAGATTTCATTCTGTACCATTTTAAAATGGGGGCTTCTTAACATTCTGGTGGGGGTTTTTTCTGTGTATGCAATAACCTGCCATGGGGAGGGAAAAAGACTTTTTTTCATAGTTCTAATAACTTTTTGCCTCTCATAAAACAATAATAGCTCATATTTATATATCACTTTTGAAATTTGCAAAGCTATTTATTTACATTGTTGTATTTTATCTTCTTATAACCCTGGGAGAAAGTTGTTCTTGTGCCCACTTTACAGAGGAAATCAAATCTCATTAAGTGGTGACTTACCACACAGTAACAGTTAATGAATGCCAGACATACATCATAATTAAATTGCTATCTAATAAAGGTTTTAAAAGATTATTTTCCCCAGTTCTATTTTATTCAGCTTTTTAAAACTATGATAGGGTTATAGATTTACAGCTAGAAGAAATGTCAGAGGGCTACCCCTCATGTAGCTTTACAGATTAAGAATCTGAGGACCAAAGACCATTGTGTCTCTCCCAGGGATGTGCTGAAGTTATCACTAACCAGTTTGTGAGAACTCATTATTGAATTTTCAAATTTTCAGTGTGAGCATTTATACCTCAAAAATTGGCTAATCTACATAATCGGATTGTCTAGACTTAAGGAAGTGAAAGTAATGCATATTAAATTTAAAAGCATGTGAGTACACCCCCCCCAGCCCCGCCCCCAGTCAGTTGTTAAAGGTCTACCAGCACACTCCTGTTTTATTCTATATACATTGCTTGGGTTCAACTGGAGTGTAACAGAAGGCTTAGGAAGTCCTTAAACTGGGGATGTAGTGATGGTAGGTTATGCATAATAACAATAAGTTGCATTTATATAGCACTTTAAGGTTTTCAAAGTGCTTTACATCCATTATTTATTTGGAGCCTCACAACCACCATGGACTCTCCCAAGACAGAATGTAGATTCTTTGTGAGTAGGGATTATTTTATCCTTTCTACCTGTATCCCCAGTGCCTAGCATAATGCCTGACACCCACTAGGCACTTAATGAATACTTGGCTGTTCGATTGTGAAGGGTCACACAGATAATAAGAAACGTAGCTATTATTTGAACTTAAAGCAAATGACAAGAAATCCAATGTGCTTTCTACTGCATCACACTCCTACTTCTGCAACACAGTGAAGAAAAGTCACATTTACTTTATTTTTTAATTCTTTTTCTTTTTAAATTTATTTTAAACAAATAGTGAAACTTAAATAGATCATTAGAAAAGAAATATATTATAAATTTAAATGCTAAAACTTAAATGCAAAAGAAAAAAGAAAAAAAGCACTGATATGCGCACAGCAGAAGGTAAGAGAGGATTCAAAATACATAGTAATGAATGTCTATTTCAAGAAAGCCTATATAATAATTACACATTGTGTTAAGAACTGTTATCTTTTCTTCCTTGTAAATTTTCTTTTGTTCTCTGCTGTGCAATTTTAATTTGTTCTTCCCCCCACTTTCTCCTCCCCTTTTCCCCAGGAGGCTACAATTAAGTGCAAACACACACACACATACATACATATACATAGATATATAGACATATAGGCATAGATATACACACAAATATATGCACACACAGATACACACTAGATATGCAAAGTATGTATATAAATATATACATTTTATGTACACATACATATATACATACACACATATACACACATATACATACATAAATACATATGCATACACTTAAATATCTGTAATTATACTCATATGTAGACATATACATTCATATGCAACTATGTAGGTCCAAACTACTTTGTCCTCTGTTTCTCTGAGGGTGGATGACATCTTCCTTCATAAGTCTAAGTCTTTCCATATTTTTCTAAATCCAGCAACTCATCATTTCCTATACCACAGCAATCTTCCAAGCTTATACTGTCTGTTTTAAATAGTCTAAAACAATACTGATTAATATGGCTGATATGTAGTGCAGTTTCCTTATTTTTGACATTTGAATAAGTCTGTTTCTGCTTTAACTTTGTCTGAGGTCATGATTACTACCCCTGCTTTTTTTTCTTAGTAAATTCTACTCTTGATCTTTATTTTATATTTGTGTGTATCTTTTGTTTCCTATCCCTTCGGACTCCTCTAACTTTACTTCCACCTGCTACCATGACCTCCTATTACTTCAGCTACTCTACCTCTAAAGATCTCTCCCTTATTTTCTCCCTACCTCTCCCCCTACATTCTTGTTCTATCTGAATTTAGACTTTTACAACTCTTTAAGTATATTTTTATTCCCACTTTATTGCATTCCTGTTATTCTAGACACCCTTCTACAGCTTCCCCCTAATCCTATTCCCTCACCCTCTTATTTCTTTATAAATTTAGAAGACTTTCATTCCCTTCTGAATGTATGTATTTTTCTCTTTTAAACGCAGATCTGATGTGAGTATGGTTCTCTCTCAAAATCCCTCCATTCCCCTTCCATATCCTCTCAGCCTTTTTTTTATTTCTTTCTGAATTTAGACTTTTATACCCTTCTAAATATATCTATATCCATCTATATATACACAAAAATATACACATAGATATACTATATATGTACAAATAAATAATACACATTCTATACATATATACATATACACAAATAATTACAAACATACATATACATTGTATATACATCTATACATATAAACATATGCATATACACATATATGTATATATACATAAATGCATATATACATATATATATACATACACATAAACATACACATGTGTATATATATGAATTGTTCCCTCTTTAACCCATTCCCAATGAGAGCAGGGTTCTAGAAGAATGAGCCCTCCTCCCCATCTAGTTTCTCTGTGTCAGTTCTTCCTCTCATACCTCATTTGTATAAAATAATTACTCTTTTTATCTTTTCCTAAATGGTTTTACTTTTTAGAATCATATCATGCTTAGGTCTATCTGAATCTTTCTTTTGAACTAACTCACTGCTAATAACAATCTTAGACGTACATTTTACTTTTCCTCATACAAAAAGTAAGCTACCTGCCCTTACTGAGTCCTTTGTAATTAGCCTTCGATGTGTACCTTATATTTCTTTTGGATCTTGCACACCAAATTTTCTATTAAGTTCAGATTTTTTTGCAACAAAATTCCTGAACACCTAGCAATTCATTAAATATGATTTTTTCTTCATTCAGGATTGTGCTTAACTTGCTGGGTATGATATTTTAGGCCACAACTCCAGTTCTTTTGCTCTTTCATATACAATGTTCTAAAACCTGCAATCTTTTAGTGTCAATGCTCCTGGGTCTTGTGTGATTTTAATCGTGGCTCTGCCATATTTGAAATGTTTTATTTCCTTGTTGTATATAACATATTCTCCTCGTGCTGGGTGTTTTGGAATATAACTATGATATTCCTGTAGGTTTTCCTCATAGGATCTCTTTCAGATGGTAGCCCATGGATTTTTTTTTCCATTTCTACTTTCCCCTCTTGTTCTAATGTTTCACTACAATTTTCTTTAATTATTTCTTGTATTATTTTATCAAGATCTTTTTTTGTCATAACTTTCAGGTTGTCTGATTATTCTTATGTTTTCTTTTCTTTTTCTGCTCTCCAGATCAGTTGTTTTTCTTATGTTTCTCATTGTCTTCTATTTTTTCAATCTTTATGTTTTGTTTCTTATAACTTAGTTTCTTATAACTTAGCTGTCTTGGTTTCTTATAACTTAGCTGTCTTCCCCTTACTCAATCCTAATTTTTATGGTGTCATTTTCTTCCTTGAGATTCTGGATTTCCTTTTGCAGCTGGCTAACTTTCTTTTCATAATCTTGTTTTTCTTGGATTGTTCTTATTCTTTTTAACGTTCCCTCAATCTCTCTCATTTGATTTTTAAAGTCTTCTTTAAGTACTTGTATAAATTCTTTTTGGACAGGTGACCATTTGACATTACTCTTTGAGGTAAGGACAGAGGCTTTTTTGGCTCTATTCTCCTCTGAAGATGAACCCCTGTCTTCTCTGCACCTATAGTTACTTTCTATAGTTGAGTTCTTTCTCCTTTGCCTGCTCACATTTTTAAAATTTGTAAGTTTTTTATTGTAATCACCTCTTATCCTGAGATGTGAGGCATGGTGCCTTTGGCCTCAGATCCACCTTCAGTTCTTCACTTTGGCCTGGCACCAAAACCAAGAACACCACCTTCTTGTAAGTGCCCACAGCCAGCAAGGTCCCAGCCCCACTGATTCTGCACTCACAGGTATGTGCTGGTTCCTTCTGGCCCAGGGCTGTGTCTAGGCAAAACAACTACATCTGGCATCTGTTATCAGTAGAGGTTCTCTCAATCTTCCCCTGATCAAACACCCAACTCCCCACATTGTCCAGGCGATGAAAATTCTTGTGGCTGAGGCTACCTCTCAACCTAGTAAGTCTCAGGGCTTGTCACTTGCTGTTTCCGTGGAACTAGCCTCGGGCATTTGCAATTCACAGGAGCCAAACTACAGTTCTGGGATTTTTCTTTGGGTCTCCAATTGTTCCAAGAGGACCACTGTTCTGTCCCAAGTCTTGTTCATTTTTTTTTGCTCTCTACATTCTTTCTGAGGTACTATTTTATCTTGTTTGTGGGGGAAATATGGAGAGCTTGGAATTTTCTGACCTACTCTTCCATTTTCCCAAAATGCTCTCCTCAGCTATTTTAAATTAAAAAGAGCTAAACCATTTGCTCTCCTTCATCCCCTTAAATTTTTTCTCCATCTTGTCTTTTACCTTACTATTTCATGGTTCCATGACTGGAAAATGGACTTTCATCCAACTCTTGTGAAATACTGGAATCATCTCTGCTGTCACTAGAAATTTAAGAAGGTGGCAGTCCTCTTTCTACATGCAATTTATGGCAATTGAGATTTTTGTGTTCAGGGAGGACGAGTGCCTCTGGTGTGGGGGCTTCCTGAGCCCTTGTTGGGTGGGCTTATCCACCTTTAGTGTCCACCTGTCACCCAACTCTCTCCTGTAGCCTTGAGAATATGTAGCATGCACGGTGGCCACATCCTGACAAAACCCCCTCAGTAGATAGGCTAAACTAGGTTGAGGGTAACTGACAGGTCTCAAAACTATCAGTGCGTTAAGGGGATCTCTGCTCCAAGCATGTAAAGACTTCCTCCTGTAGAATGGGAAGATGAGAACAATTTTTTCCAATGGCCATAAAAACAGCTGAAGCAGGTACTATGGACCACTTAGAGCACAGTCAGACATCAAAGATGCCAAAGTCATCCACTGTATCCTGGGCCATCTCCTTCCATACTGACTTTTGTCTTGCCACTGGATTCTGATGACTCTGGAATAGAGAATGAAGCTGATGGCTTTGTGCAACTCTGAGTCACTTAAATCCAATTCACATATGAGTCAAGGCATTATCCCATGATGTCATTGGTCCTCTTCTAAAACCAAGGATGGACAACAACCAAGCCTTACCTTCATGTCCACTGGGTACTTGTTTAAGAGAGAATTGATGCCAGGGGTGTTGTGAAGCTGAGATAATGAATAGAAAGCACTTTGTAAACCTCAAATTGCTATATGAATGCCAATTACTCTCATGATAATAGTGATTAGCTTTCAATCTGGTGACAACTTCAATCCCTGTTGCTAAGCTAAAGCAATGTTTATAAGACAATACAGAAGTCTGCTGGTAAATTTTAATAACTGACTCTAGAAAAAATAGAGATACATATGTGTGTGTCTATAGATATAGATATTTGAAAAATATATGTATTGTCTATGTATACATATATATGCAAAATATGTATGTATGCATACACATACATTTCAAAGTTAATTCTACATTATTAACACTTTAAGTTGAGACAATCAACATAACAATAAATCTAGTCCTGATTTGTAGTGATTGCTGATTCCTGAGGTACAAATGATAGCACTGAAAATTGAAAAATTGACTGGACAGGGGCAGGTACAATACACTTCTGGTTGAAACTCATGACATCACTTAGTTATTTTAAAGGAGCTCAAGTCTTTAGGCTCAAGCTAATTATAACCTAGATGCTGAAAGAACTTATTGACATGCTGGTGGAAATTTTATCAGTAATATTGGAAAAGTCACGGAAAACAGGAAACTGGAGGTAAGTGCTATCTTAATGTTGAAAATGGGGTAAGAAAGAAGATTAAATCCCCAAAACAACAGATCAGTATATTTGTTATTGACCACTCCCAATAAAATTAAACAAGTATGTGAAAATTTAGAGAATCATAGTTCTACAACTGGAAGGAGCTCTAGAATTAATCTTGGCCAAATCCTTCACTTCATAATTTAGGAAACTGAAGCCCTGAGACTTATGACTTGCCCAAAATTTGGATCTCTAAATCCATTGCTCTTTCCACTACTTCAGAGGAGAAAGCAGCATCACTAGAAACCAGGTAGATTCCTAAGCGATTGTACAACTAACTTCATTTCTATTACTAATAGCATTGTTAGATTGAGAAGTAGTTCACTCATTCAAGAAACCTTTATTATATTCCTACTGTATAAAAGCTGACATGCTAAGTATCAAGGTGTCTTAGAATATTTACAAAGGCATTTGAGAAAGTCTATCTTTGTAGCCTTGGGGACAAGTTAGGGAAATATGGGTAGATGTTTGTATTGCTAGGTAGACTGATAACAAAATGAACAACTGCACTGAAAGAATGTTTATTAATGGGTCATTATCAATCTAAATGAGGAAATTATCTATGTATATGTTACAGGGTCTTGTCCTCAGGCCTAAACTTCTAAGTTTTGTTTCTCATAATTTGGTTGGCAAAGGGGAAAGAGCCTTGGTGTCAGAGGAGGTCAAAGGGTTTGAGGTCCTATCTCAGCTTATCTATTTACTACCTCTCTAATCTCTTTGAACCTTAATCCTTCATCTGTAAAATGAAGAGGCTGGACTACTTAGTGTTTTTTTTTTAAATTCCTTCCAGCTTTAAGTCTATAATCCTATGATAACATACAAGGCACTCTCAGGCAATGTACAATTAATATAAAGATTGAAGAGCTAGATCATACTCTGGATGACAGAACCAAGATTTTTAAAATCTTGGCATTATAGTACAATAAGATACAATGAATGGTTGGAATGAAATTGAACAGTTAAATCTCTTGATTGCTGGATATTTATGTGTGGCTTTTCATATAAGTGGAGAAATGAAAATACACGAAAACAATCTGAAAGAAAAGGAGAAGAGAGAATAATATAAAGTACACTGACCTTAGAGCCAGAAACCTACATTTGACTTTATGCTTGCCATTTATTAAATGAATGAACATCACTTTACCTACCTCTCTAAGTTGGTTTTCTCATTCTGTTTTATTGACCCCTTTGGATCCTATAGACCCCTTCACAGAATAATCTTATTCAAAGCATAAAATAAAATATGCAGGATTGCCAAGGAAACCAATTATATTGAAATACATGATCTCTTCCACATTTCAACGTTCTCTCTTGTGGTTTCAATATATTGTGGGTCAGCATAAGAAATTAAAGGGGAATTTTTGGTGATTTTTGTGAAAGCAGCAGACAACATGCCACAGCCAGTAGATGATACAGAAAAAAGTTTAGAAAATCAGAAATGAATAAAATACATGTACATTACTGCTGACACCTCATAAAAATGAAAATAATTCAGACTTCTTCTCTGGTATGAAAGGAGGACCAAAAATTTTTACATGGATTTTCCAGGTCTAGGGGGCACAGCATCCTTAGCCCAAGATAGAAAGTAATGTTATCATTTTTTTTAAAGTTCGCAGATCCTAGGTTAAGAACCCCTGTCAAAAAGAGACTCACTAAAAGTGTTGTCACTGCAGAGCAGAACATGTGTGCTTTTTCTCAGGGCCAGAGCATCCTTGTACTTACCCCTTTCTGTCTTTTCAAGTCAACTGAGGTAAGACAGATTGCAAAAGGGACACTCCTCCAACACTATTTCCTGTTATGCTCTCTAGTTGCTAAGCAAACTTTTTTTTTTTCATTCTGAAGCTTTGTGGTCACTATTGCTCCTCCTAGTCTACTATTATCCTGAGGTCTTTTAGGCAAAACAAGTATAGCTTTATGTTCTTCACTCCATTACAACTTCCCTTATGTGTGTGTGGGAGGAGATGAGGGCAGGAGGAGGTGAGGAGAGAAGAATGTAGGAAACATCCTTCCTGGAAGTATGCTTTTTTGTTTGTTTTGTTTTGTTTTTGAGAGTTGGATTCCTTCTTTCCCTGGATAGAAATAAACTGGCTACTCTTGGACTGATTTCAATGCTAATTAACACAGAAGCTTAACTCTGATTCATTTTTTGGACCTAAGATTATTAGTTCTCCCTTAGGCAGTTGGTTCCTCTCTTCCCACTCTCTTCCCTTCCAATTAATATCACCACATTGATGCTAAACTTAATGCAGACACCAATCAACTTTAGTCTAACAGCAACTCAGTACTCCTGAGCTAAATGGATCCACCAGCCTCAGGTGAGATTATATGCCTAACCACTCCCGGCCATATGCTATTTTAAAACAAAATTAAACAATAAGCAACTAAAATCCATCTCAAACTATCTATCTATCTATCTATCTATCTATCTATCTATCTATCTATCTATCTATCTATCTCTATTTCTCTCTCTCTCTCTCTCTCTCGTTAAACAATTACAGACTGCTCAGCAATCCTGCAATCATAAGTGAAGATATACGTGCCATGAGAGATTAATCCAAAGCTGTTATATTTTCAGTGTGTTATTAAACAAAAAAAGAACCTAAAAAATTTCTCTTTTTGATGGCAATAATATACAATATTTTAATTTTATGGACAATCCATGCTATTTTCTTACTTATTCAATATATAGCTAGTGACTTTCAGGAAATCAATTTTTAGAATGAGAATCAATAAAGAATAATTTGTAGAGGTGAAACAATAGAGACTCCATACTTCAGAAAGTGTGAAGCTGAGAAGTCTTAGTCCTAGCTATGTCTCTAACATGCTATGAAAATATTTGGCAAGACATTAACCTCCCTTAGCCAAAATGGTCTCATCTATCAATTAAAGGGGAGAAAGCAAGTAAACAAAAAATTGAATGTTTTCAATGATTATGCAAATGGTAAGAGTCTTTTGAATATCTAATACTAATATATGGTGAAGAATGGTATTAGTCTATTTTTTTTGAAATTTTATCTTGTCATTTGGAATCTGAATTAGTGTCTTGGATAGATGTAATAGAATTCATAGAATTCTGTGAAACTTCATTGTGTAGTTTCTTAGACACTTCACTGCTCATGATATGATTTAGTTTATTTGATAACAGAATTGTTTATGTTTCTCAGTTCAGTAAGAACATATTTTAAGGTCATCTTAAATTGTAACTTAACAATTAATGGATTAACAGCAAATCTGTTTCCTCTGCTCTGATAAATACCCTTTACTGCTTTCTGCATGGAAGTGTGAGATAGGCACATATCTTTACCAATATAGCAGTTACATTATTAGCATTGTTAGTATTGTTACCTTAAAAAACACTTTACTAGAAAAATATAGTGTGCAGAACGAGGAAGGTGGTAGTTTCAGTGTTTTTAGTGATGTTCCGACCATATCTGGAATATTGTGGCCAGTTATGGGTATTACATTTTAATGACGTAATGAGCATTTATAGATAGTTGGGTTGTATAGTAGATAGTGCTGGAGTCAGAGAGACTTGAGTTCTAAACCTGCCTCAGACATTTAAGAGTTATGTGATCCTCTTTAAGTCATTAAACTTTTTAAAATCTCAGTTTCTTCATCTACAAAATTAGAATAGTAGTATCATCTATTTCATAGTGGTCCTGCGAGGCTCAAAGTAAGCATCTCAACTCAGTATGCCCGAAATTACATTTATTATTGTCTCCTTAAACCTGCTCTGCTTCCAAGCTTTTGTCTTTCTGTTGAGGATGTCATCATTTGTCTAGTGATCCAGGTTGGCAACTTCGAGGTCATCTCCCTCTTCCTCATATGCTGCTCCCATATAAAATCAGTTTCTAAGTCCCATAAATTAGATTTACCTGTCTCACATTTTTCTCTTTTACTTATTCACATAGTCATCCTTGCCATGTTTCGTCATCATGCTCTCTCATCTAGACTATTGCAAAAGCCTTCCAATTATGTTTCTTCCTCCACTTTCTCCTGTCTTCAATTTACTATTCATTCCTCTATAGAGCTGCTACAATAATCTTATGAAAATATAGTTTTGATCAGGGGCACATGAATGATCAATGGCTCCCTGTCACCTATGAGATTAAAAAAAAAAATAACAAAACTACTAAGCTTAGTATTTAAAGTTATTCGCAAGTGAGAATTAAATGAGAGACTACACTTGATATGCTTTCATCCCTTGAAACTGTGCTTTCACTTTCCCCTTAAGGTTTTGTGGTAATTTAGAGAAGAGAAAAACCACAATTTTTATAGAAGTGTAGATGGGCTGTTAGTCTATACACTGGATTGTAAATTTTAATTGTCAGATTTTAAAGGATGGAAGAAAAATTCCAAACAGAATTTATCAATAGTAATGCTTTCCTGAGCTTTACTTTTTTTACCCTAAAATCACCCTAAATAGAAGTCATCAAAGTTTGAGATCAGCACCACATGTAATACTCTCAGTTAATTATTCCATTTTGCCAGTCTTGTCAAAAATAATAAAGAGAACTAGTATTAAATTGCTCCTATAAAATTGGGTAATAACTTTTACAACAATATTGCATCCAAAGTCAACTCACAAAAATAGCCACAAAATATCTTTATTAGCTGAGATGCACTGCTGGCTTCATTGACCTAATAACTAATAACAGCTAATACAAAAAAGTTTTCATATCATCATCCTTTCAAATATACTGATTCTTCTCAATAGCCTTTTCCACAAAGAGGATGATTTCTTTCTTTTTTCCTCTTCTTTTTCTCTTTCTTGGCCAGATCCTTGGATAGCAACATGCAGCCTCCTAGCAATCTGTGCCAGGCTTACATGGCAATGAATCTCTGTTCAGAATTCACTATCAGTTATATCCTCTCATTTATATTCTGTTTTTTCTCCTTAGACAAAATGGTTTTGGAAATGATTTCAGCTCTTCATGAACTAAAATTGGCTGCTTGGCTTTGATATCAACTTAAATTTAGAGATAGTTTCTCTCACACTCAATATTCAATCTTTTTTCAGGCCTTACAATGTAAGGGGAACAAATTTTTTTGTAAGAGAAGCACAAAATGGCAAAGAAATCTTTACTCCTGAAATCCAGTTGTTCTTCTTTGTTTTCTTTTATGGAGGAAGATGCTCTCAATCTTTTTCTCTTTAGAGGCAGGGGGAGTCAAGCAGAGCCTCCTACCACTGTGTTTTATGTTCATATCTGAATCATATATTTAGATATAAATAATATTAGGAATTGTTTTTTTCATACTCTTTGTTTTACATATGAAGAAGCTGAGTATTAGAAAAGGGTGAAGTGACTTGCCCATGGTCACAAAGATATCCAATTAACAGACCTAGGATGAAGTTCAAGGTCAGTTATTATCACTTATGTGGCATAGACCCCACATCTATACAAAAATATTTGCCTGGCATCAGGCAAGTTCAGTCTAGATGGATCTTTCATTTTTATCTATTAATTTATTTTAACATTACGTTTTTTTAAAAAAAAGAATTTAAATTCCAAATTCTCTCCCTCTCTTCTGCCCCTCCCCCACTTGTTGAGAAAGCAAGCAATACATTAATGATACATCAGAAATCATGTGAAACGTATTTCCATATTAGCTATGTTGAAAAGAAAGGAATAAATATAAAGAAAGTGAAAAAGTATGCTTCAATCTTCACTCAGAGTTCATTTATCTCTCTGAAAGTGAATTACATTTTTTTCCTGATAAATTCTTTGGAGTTGTCATTGCATTCATTAGACTAGCTGAATCTTTCACAGTTGGTCATTGTTACAACTCGCAGTTACTGTGTACAGTGTTCTCATTCTGCTTGCTTTACTTTGCATCAGTTCATATAAATCTACCAAGGTTTTTTTGGAAACCACCCTGCTTGTCATTTCTTATGGCACATCAGTATCCCATCACAATCACAACCACAACTTGTTGAGCATCCTTTCAATCTCCAATTCTTTGACAACCCCAAAAGAGCTGCTATGAATATTTTTGTACATTTAAGACCTTCATTTTCTTTAATCAATTTAGGAAACAGAACTAGTAGTAGTATTGCTGAGTCAAAGGGTATATACACTTTTATAGCCCTTTGGGCATAGTTCAAATTGTCCTCCAGAATAATTGTACCAGTTCACAACTCCATCAAAAATGCTTTGGTGTCCCAATTTTTCCACATCCTCTCCAAAATTTATGATTTTCTTTTGTTATAGTATCTAATCTGAAAGGTCTGGGATGGTACCTTAGAGTTGTTTTAATTTGCATTTGCCTAATCAATAGTGATTTATAACATTTTTTTGTAACTATTAATGACTTTGATTTCTTCTTCTGAAAGCTTCCCATTTATATCCTTAGACCAATTATCAATTAGGGAATGGATCATATTTTCACAAATTTGATTCAGTTATACATACATACATATGATATACATATAACATATATTGTATATATATTTTACATATATATGGCCTTTATCAGAAAAACATGATGTAATTTCTTCCCATTTTCTGCTTTCTAATTTTGGCTACATTGATTTTGTTTGTACAATTTTTTAAATTTCATGTAATCAAAATTTTCCATTTTACTTTTCATGTTCTTTTCTATCTCTTGCTTGTCATAATATCTAATATTAACAATTAGAGATCTATCTTTTCCTTGTATTGAAGCTAGAAAGGACTTAGAAATAATCTAATGTAACTATATTCATTTATTTAGAAAATGAAGAAATTGAAGCTTAGAGAAACCAACATGAAAAGTAGAACATTTCAGTCAAGATTTAAAACCATTTTCTCTGATTTCAAACCTAGTGTTTTCATCACAACACCAAGATGTTTCTCTTCCTTTGGATTCTCTCCTCACAGCCCACTCTTTAAATGAAAGTAACTCTGGAGGAGCAACTAAGGCATGGGCTTCTTATCAGATCTACTTTCCTCCTTAACTGAGGGAATGAGAATAGGCAGGATGGAAATACTGAATGAGAAGTGGGAAAGGAATTATAACATCATTATTATCTATATATCTATATCTATATATATCTATATCTATCTATATATATATATATATACATATATATGTGTGTGTGTATATATAACTGGAAGGGATTCCAGAAGCCAAAAGAATGTGTGTGGAGGGGTGAGGGTGGGAGAGAGAAGCTCTTATTTGTGGGGAGGACAGAGGAAATGAAAATTCAGAACAGTAGGCAGGAAGATTCAGGACTGTTGGCAGTGATTGCTGAATTAAAATTTTGACTCTAATTTTTCTAGGACCCTCTCTGTCATAGTAAAGAGGCAGCATTATGTAGTGAAAGGAATGTTAGACTAAAATTCATGAAATAATTGGCTTTGAATCTAAGGTTTATTGCTATTGATGTGATCATGGGAACATGATAACATATGAATGACTAGCTCCTGTGGGAACTTCCATTTTAAAGAAAACACGAAGCCCAACCACATCTTTTTTTTTTTTT
>CM053622.1:616418455-616441680 GCA_028646595.1 Phalanger gymnotis | reverse complement strand
TCTTTGCTCTTTGTGGGTTGAGAGGTCTGGTACATGCCACGGCTCGGTATTTCGGGATGCCAGGGCACTTTCCGCTCGTCTCCTGGTCTGGTAGGTCCCCATCTGGTCTGTTCGCGCTGTGCGCTCTGTGATCAGCTCCGCTCCCCTCGGCTGGGAGCTGGGAGGTCCGTGTGGGACCGACCTTGCCCAGACACCATCCAGGCTGTCCTGCGGTGGAGCCCTGCTTCCCTCTGCCACTTTGTGGGTTCTGCAGCTCTAAAATTGGTTCAGAGCCATTGTTTTATAGGTTTTTGGAGGAACTTGGTGGGGAGCTCACGCCAGTCACTGCTTCCCAGCCGCCATCTTGGCTCCGCCCCCCCAACCACATCTTCATTCCTCTCTAGACTGTGCTCCTTAATCTCAAGACTTTCTCTACCATTCAGATTCCATGTGAATACCTCCCTCTTCCCCCTTTTCAGCCTTCCCTTATATGCTGTAGTACTCCATTAGAATGTAAGCTCCTTGAGGGCAGGGACTATAGTTCTGTCTGCACATATTTCTATTTCCAGTACTCAACACAATGTTTGACATATAGTAAGAACTGGATAGATGCTTGTTGGCTTGACATGTCTTAGCCATAGATTCCAATGGGCAAAAGGGGATTCATAATACTTGCACTATCTATTCCACAACATGTTAGGAAAAAAATAAATCATAAATTGCTATTTACATATGAGTTATTAACATTATGGTCTGTAGTGGTGTTCAGGGAAGACTAGTACCTCTGGTATGAGGGCTGCCAAGCCCTTTTTAGGGCTGTTTCACACTTTTGGTGTTCACCTGATTCATCCAACTTTCACCTGTGGCTACAAGAAGTTGTCACTGCTAAACAAAATGAGAATTCTACAGAATTTACCTGCAAGATAGTTCATCCTTCTCTAAGAAGGCAGACTTTAACTCCATCAAAAGTAAAGTACAAGCAAAGCTTAGAGAGATGAAGGATTCTTGTCTCAATAAGAAGGCAGAAGAAATTCTGTTTTACACAGAGAGTAGCAACCCCAAGCACTTTTATGTTTCCTTGAAGGCTATTTATGGGCCAAAGTCCTATGGACCCTTTCAACTACTCAGTGCTGGTGGAGTCACATTAATTAGTGATAAGGACACAGTCCTGGAGAGATGGGCTAAAGACTCCCATGGTATTCTCAACAGACTATCATCAATTAATGCTGAAGCCACTGACAATAAACCCCAGGTTGAAGTCAATCCCTTTCTAATTGAATGTTCAATTGAAGAAGTTTAATGTCATTAGACTCCTCTCATGTGGCAAAGGACCTGGTCCCGATTCTATTCCATATGAGATTTACCAGGTTGGGGGCACATTGGTCATAAAAAAACTGACTGAAATTTTCCAGGTTATATGGCAAGAGGAGGTTATCCCCCAGGAGTTCAAGAATGCCTCCACTGTCTATCTCTATAAAGGAAAATAAATTGTCCTATGACAATCGTGGGGTCGGGGTAGGGGAGTAGCAGGGTAAGGGTAGGGGGTGTGTCTTTCTCTTAGTCATTGCTGGCAGGAATTCTTGCCAGAGCTTTCCTTAATAGGCTGATCCTTCACCTGGAAGATAATCATCTATCTGAGAGCCAGTGTGGATTCAGAAAGGGCCAAGGAACAGTTGATTCAGTGTTTCCTACCGGACAACTCCAAGAGAAATGCCAGGTATACAATGTTCACCTATCTGATCAAAGCCTTTGATACAGGTATGAGGGCTTGCGGAAAATCATGGCAAAATTTGGTTGCGGAGGCAATTTCATTAGTATGGTACATCACTTTCATCATGATGAGCTTGCACAGATTCTGGATAATGGATATTTTCGCACTTTCCCAGTCACCAATGAAGTGAAGCAGGGCTGTGTGCTTACTCCCATGCTTTTTTAGCATGATGTTTTCAGTGATGTTGTTAGATACCTCCAGTGAGGATGAAAATGGCATCAAGGTCAGCTACCCTCACTGATAGTAAACTATTTAACTTGAAAAGACTGCAAGCCAAAAGTAAAGTAGAGGGATTGTTGGCACATAGCATAACTTTTTGTTTGCAGATGATTATGCACTCATTGCAGCCTCTGAGGCTGAGATGCAATAGAGTATGGATCTGTTCTTTGCTGCTTGTGCTAATTTTGGACTAACAACATCAAGAAAAGAGAAATTCTCCACCAGTCAGTACCACACCATACTTATGTGAACCATTGTTTACAGCAAATGGAGAAATCTTAAATGCTATGGATAAATTCATTTACTTTGTCTGTAAACTTTACAAGGATGTCCACATAGATGATCTGGTTGATGCACACATTGCAAGAGCTAGCTCAGTGTTTGGAAGGCTCCAAAGGAAAGTGTGGGAGAGACTGCCTACCAAACTGAAGGTCTACAGAGGCACTGTGCTGACTTCATTGTTGTATGCCTGTGAAAGTTGGACAGTATGCCAGTGCCATGCCAGGAAAATGAATCACTTCCGTTTAAATTGTCTTAGGAAAATTTTGAAGATCACTCTTTGAAGATAAGTTACTGGAAGCTAAGTCCTTTCATGAACTAAACTGCCAAACATTCAAACTCTACTGTGGAAAGTACAACTCCAATGGGCTGGCACATTATTCAAATATTGAATGTATGTTTGCCTAAAAGACTATTTTACTCAGAACTCACATAAGGCAAGCACTCACACAGAAGTCAGAAGAATTGATACAAGGACACTCTCAAAGTCTCTCTGCAGAACTTCAGAATTGATTGTGAGACATGGGATGCAATGGCACAGGATCACCAGCATATGGTGCCCTCCTCAAAGTAGTCACTGTGCTCTATGAAGAAAGCAGATTGCAGTAGCTCAAAAGAAAAAGATGAACAAATTTAGAGAAGACTGTACTCCAGATGTTCATATGGACTATTTGTGCCCAACCCATAGCAGAATTTCCCAACTCATATTGTTCTGATCAGCCACACTCAGATATACTGTACCTTGATCCCAACATAGTGATGGCATTTTGAACCTCTTCAAGGACAAAGGACAACAACTGACTGAACTGAATTAGAATTGTATTCTATAAAGCCCCACACCAGATGGATATATTCAATCCTTTTAAAATAGAGTAATCCCCCTATTCACAAGACTTTTTGTCATTGTTCAGTCATTTCAGTTTTGTCAGACTCTTCATGACACCATTTGAGGTTTTCTTGGCAGAGATACTAGAGTGGTTTGCCATATCCTTCTCCAGCTCATTTTACAGATGAGAAAACTGAGACAAACAGGGTTATGTGCCTTGTACAGGGTCACACAGCTACAGATTTGGATTCTAGAATATGAGTCTTTTTGACTCAAAACCTGGTACTCTATGCACTGTGCCCCCTAGTGGCCCTATTCGCAAGACTTTTTTTTTTTTTTTAATAGTTCCTCCCTACCTTTTCTCCCTCTAATTGTCAAGGAGAGGATTGGCCTCAATAAATATGATTTGGCTTATATCTGAGAGTACTGCCTATTGGCTAGTAATAAATTGTACAGAAAGGATAAAAACAGTGCTTTGAGAAAAGAAAACCACTAGAATTGCCAGAAGTTCTGAATTTAAAGACTTATAAAGCATTTTTTTTCCATATTTCAAAGTAGATCAGACAACAGAGGCAAGCTATTTTAGATTTTGATTAAAATAACTACTGAGGATCAATATGTAATTAATTGAATTACTATGTATAACATTTCCTCTTTGTGAAATTGATTCAGAATAATTCATTGGTCATATAATGGTATCCTGATGGATTTTGATAGTTTATATTTCAAAGGTTCATGGATTTATGAGCTTATTAGTCAACTAATGAATGAGAAAACTCAGGCCCAGGAAAGTTAAAATATTTGCCCCAGATTACATGGTTTTAAGTGGCTAAGGTGGGGTACAAACCCAGGTTCTCAGACTAATAATCCAGGGCTCTTTTTATCCTACTATTTCTCCAGGTTGCTTTGTGAAAGAAATCAAGCATTTTCTGGCCAATGGGGTTTATAACCTCTTTTGGCTTTCTTGTGGTGGCAATTATTTTACACTAGTCAAAAGTCTTTATAAGAAATACTTACAAATTTAATATATTCTAGTTATCTTTTCTATTTTATTCTGCACTTTTGGTTTCCCAAGAAATTGTGGCACAGGAGAGACAGAATATCTGGACTACTAATATCTGGACTACTAATAAAAACCAAAAGTGATAAAACAATAGAAATGATTTTTATTCAAATCTTCCATCTACATCACTTTGCCAATAAGAAGAAGCTGGCATTTTCAAAAAACCTGATAAGCAGCCTGAAATGAACTCAAACTAATGGTGTGTACAAGAGTACAAAAAGTACCATGGATGAGTGTCCTTAGACGCATGTAGACTTGAAATGTATGTGTGTGTATTGTCCAACATTTCCAAGGTCACAGTATATTGAAGTAGGGATGGGAAGTCAGTGGGAAAGTATTGGTAATTGTGAAGGGTCAATGAAATATTGGGCAAATGGAATTTTCTCTCCCTGATAATTTTTGAAAAATTTTACGAGGATAACAGACATTTCAGGAAGCAGAAACTACAGTTGACTGTTATTTTTTTACTGTCATTTATTAATAAAAGCATCTTGACCAAAATGTGGTTTTTGTGAACTTTTGTATATTGAGTTATAGGATGGAAGAATTGAATGAGTCTATGATACAAAGATAATAAACTTAAAATGTTGGAAAAAGAAAATGATTTATCTGGGTGAGGGTTTTTGTTACTGTTCTTAATCTACACCTTTGCTTTCGTTGGGATAGAGATTTCCCTTGAAGGAATGTCTTCTGCTAATGAGGAGCTCCATGTTCTGAGCAATTGATTATTTCAGAGTTGTCTGTGACACCAAGAGTTTATGTGTCTTGTCCAAATTCCCGCAGTGTTCCTGGCTCATGAGGCAGCGCTATAACCACTTACACTGTGCTGCCTCACACCAGCATAAATTAGGATCTTAAAACCAGGTATTAAACAATTTAAATCCCAAATAACACTAGAACTGATATTGGTTTCTAGTTCCTACCAGGAAATTTTACACATTTAATAGAAAACTTTGTCTCAGTTAAGTTAAATTTGAAGTGGAGAGGAATAGATCTCTAGACACTTTCAGGGCTAATAGCCAGACTTTGTAGGATTGGGCCATCAGTTTCCACTTATGATTCTGGGGATCCTTGCAGATCCAATTTTATGCAATGTTTGAGGTTAAAGGGAGAAGGAAAAAAAATGACATCCCAACTTGAGCTTTACTTTGCAACTTCTGAAATTGCCCAGAATAACTCCTACCTTCCTCTCTAAATTGAAGTGTCTGAAAGAATGGTTCAAATAAAAGAAAATACTGATTATATGGAAAGGCCAAAGAGGAGGGTTAGAATTGGGATCTAAGATCTTGGGGTGGAGATGAGGGGCCTCTGGCTTATTTTTTGTCGTTCTTTCCCATAAACTTACAACATTTTAATTCTTTTATGGATAAGTATATACTGCTATTTGTGGTTTATTACTGCCCTCTATTGACAGCATTTTATAAAAATTTCCAAGCCTATTTCATAAAATAACTTTAAAGTTGGAAAGGATCTCATCCACCCCCTTTACTTTATACATCACAGATTTAGAGCTGGATGGGTGCTCAGAAATCTTTTAGCCCAACTCCTTAATTTTTCAGGTGAAGGAATTGAAACCTAGCAAGGCTGAATGATTTGATTACAGTCACACAGATATTAAGTAGTAGAGCTAGAATGCTAACCTACCTCTTCTGACTCCAAGTGTAGCAATCTGGAGAGAGAATTTAAGTCCCCAAAGTTAAGCAATTTGCCTTATCTCACACCTCTTTTTATTGGCGCAGCAAGGACTCAGCTCTAGAGCTCTGGACTTCAAGGCCAATCAATGGTCTTTTCCCTTTCCTCTCACATTTTTAACATTTTCTATTTCATGCTCTAAGGATCAGAAAAGAACATTTCTAATGGCCAAAGGAATTGGAAGAAGTCATTTTCATAGCTCATTATTAGACCTATGGAATGTACCCACCAATGTGTTTGGTTTTCTTTCTTGGCTAGACATTTTCTTTCCCTTATAATGAATTGAAATGATACACTCTAACACCAAATGATGCTGCAGAAATTGTTCATGATTTACAACAAAACAAAACTCTGGAGATCACTTTCTTCCTTGAACAGAGAATCCATTACATTTTACATCTCTTTCCTGGAGCAGGGGCAGACCATAGATCACTATGAAGCTTTTTTCCATCAAAAAATTTTGTTGTTTGTTGTTCATTCATTTTTCTGTTGTGCCTAAATCTGTGTGACCCCTTTTTGGGCTTTTCTTGGCAAAGTTACTGAAGTAGTTTGCCATTTACCTTCTCCAGATCATTTTACAGATGAAGAAATGGAGGCAAACAAGGTTAAGTGACTTGGCCCAGGGTGACACAACTACTAAATGTCTAAGGCCAGATTTGAACTCAAGAAGGTAAATCTTCCTGGCTCCAGGCCCAGCATTCTATCCATCACAACATATAGCTGCCCTCAAAGAAACTGTATAGAAAGTAACTCAAGAGAACACGTGCCTAGACAGAACCATTCCTGAGGACTGGGCTGGTGGAAAGGAAGTAAGCATGTTTGGGAACAAGAAAGCATTAAATTCAATAATTCTATTCCAAAAAATTGTTTATTAAATGCATACCATTTAAAGTGTATTTTTAGATAATGGGGATTCTGTCTACCCTGTGCTTCTCTGACAATTGGCATAGTGAAATTTTTGTATAAGCAGTCAGTTGTGGTTCAGTAGCCAATTATAATGCCCTTTGTCATTACAAGGTAAGTTAACCAGAAATAATTGGAAGATGGCTGTTATTTTTCAGTTATTTAGTTTTTTCTGACTTTTGTGACCCTATGGGCCACACTGTCCATGGGATTTTCTTGGCAAGGCTATTGGAGTGGTTTGCCATTTCCTTCTCCAGTGGATTAAGTCACACTGCTAGTAAGCATATAAGGTCAGATTTGAACTCAGGTGTCCTTGACTCCAGGCCCAGCACTATATCCACTGAGCAACCTAGCTATCTTGCAATCAGAAGGTACCTGATCTCAAGTGGAGGACAAGGGTCCCTTCCATTATGCATGCCCAAGAACATATTTACTAAGTCTCCCTGTCTGCTGGTTCCAGGGAGGACATATTATACATGATTTTAGGACTAGGACCTCATTGGCCAGCCCCTCTCCCACAAAAAACTATACTAGAATTTTCCAATGAGAGCAACATGAAATATCTGGAAAAGCAGATTTGAATCAGTTGATGAAATGTTTTAAAGACCATTTTGTGGAATATGACTTGTTCTAAAGGCAACAGCGTCAGTCACTGAAAGATTTTGAGTAGTCAGTGAAAGGTGAGAACTGTGCCTCAGTAGGATTATTTTGAAAGAATTATAGAGGAGGAATTGTATAATGGTTGAGAATAGAAGGGGGAGACTAGTTAGGAAGCCAGTATAAAAAGTAGATAGAATGGAAAAGATGAAAGAAGTGCTTCAATTACTCTCCAAAATAGCTAGTTTTGTCTAGTTTAGTGCAATATTGAAAGGGAAAACAAAATAAAACAAAAACTTGACAAGCTTCTGGGAGGATCTGGGTTCAAATTGTAATTCTGATCCTACCTGGATAGTGTACCAAACCTAGAATCAAAAAAGAAGAGGGTTTGATTTATGCCTTAGGTACTTAGTACCAGTGTGACCTTGGACAAATCATTTAACCTCTCTGATTGTCAGTTTCCACAGCACTAAAATGAAGGTAATAATATGTATCCCACAGTTTTGAGTCAAGCCTGGGACATTTTGCATGAGATTATCCTAATTAGTAGAAAGAATGAGAATGTATTCTGTTGTGTGACTGAATTAAGGAAAGAGATAGTAAAGCAGGGGAAGCTTCATCAGCATTCTCTCTAGCAATTAGAAAAGTCTCATATAAAATGCCCAGGCTTGACTAGAAAGCCAAATTATAGTTTAAATTCTTACCTTAATATTTGATGTGAGGAAAGTGATCTGCAAACTTTGAAGTATTATAAGAATTATTATGATTCTCTTATTTATAAAATGAGGCTCTTTAAGATCCTGACATTTTTATTCTTAGACATATTAAAATTTGCTAACTTTTAGAAGTTAATATTAGCTTAAATTTATTATACTTTATTGGTTATGGCTTAAGTGGCACATTGGAGGCTATTTCAGGTATTAGATGAAAAATAAAGCAAATAAAACCATCAAAATTAATAAAAATGAGAAGATATATTATTCAAGTTCACCAAAGATGAGAAAGAGAAAATAACATGCAGGGATTCTACTTGACGGCAGTATAGAAATTCTAATTTTGTAGTATCTCGCCACTGCTATACTACTCAAATTGTTTTGCTCATTGACAATGAACACATTTTTTTTTTGCTTTTCTGCCTTCATACTTTTGTGCATTTAAAGAATTGTACAATGCCATTTTCATTGATCACGGGCTATTCCCCTATGTTCAAATGCATCTTTTTTTAATAGTAATATCCCCAAACTGCCATATAGTTATGAATCATGAAAATTCATGTTGTCCAGAGAATCAAAATTTCAAGTAACACAGATGACAATGGTGGAACATGTGGTAGGCAGATGAATGCATCAATATATTGCCCATAATAACTGGTTTGTAATAAATGGCATAAAAGCAGGGGTTCACTAGAGCTAGCCCATCTAGATTGTAAGAGTTGGTTGTCAGATTTTCAGTGTAAGGTTTTATTTAAATGATAGAAATTGGTAAATGTTACAAATCCTGACTTGATTTGTTTTCTTGATTGTCTAGACTTAAGAAAGTGATAAGAAAATGTTAACAATGCAGATTAAACTTAAAAGTATGTCATGGGTACATTTTTTTTGGCAGGGGGAGCTGATTATTAAACATGTATCAGCATAGCCCTGCAGAAAAGCATTAGGAGGAAATATATTATCAGAAAAGGAGGTAGGCAGATTATGCTGTGAGGAGTGACAACAGAAAGTCCATGAACTGCAGTGGTACCTACAAATGTTAAATAACTAAAGAACATTTGGTATAGTCTACCAAAATTTTGCTATGAGGACATTGGAGGAAAGGCATTCAACAAGAAAAAGCTTAGATGAATTGTGACCTTGCCAATGAAGGGCATACTTGCATCAATGAGATTACGAATCCAGTTGAAGCATAGTAAGTACCATTGTTATCTCAGAGAAGAAAAAAAGGGGGGATTTTGTTTTGAGAGGTTCCAGGCAATTTTTTATTCCTATTTTGAAGATAGATAAATGTTAAAAGTGTTTCATATTTGAAACATGTCAATTAAAAGAGTAAGAGACAAAGAAAAAGGGTATTACCTAGAACATTATATATAATATTATTAAATAATATAATAGTCATACAGTATAAAGTAAGTAATAACAATATCATGTAATAAAACACGATATAACATGTTATAATAATAATATAATGTGTTATAATAACATAATATAACATAATACCTGTTACTAGAAACAGTAAATATTCTAATTTTGAAGATAGGTTGGTTTTGAAAAAAAATGCACAGTTTGAGACTCTCTGCCTTGCTCTGTCTCTGTCTCTCTCTCTGCATATGTATATAGATATAATATATACACATATATGCACACATAAATACATACACTTGCATATACATATGTATATGTGTCTACTCTAGTTTTTTAGTTATAAAATTATATATAGACTATTAGGAGTTTAATTTAATTAAAATGATATCTTAACCCATAGTTCTCTGGCATCCTACACAGCCCAAGAAAAGTGAGTGAGCAGTTTTTACTTCCCAAAATATAAGAAAGCCATCAGTTGGAGCCAAGCAAGCAGTAACATGACCCTGATAACTCATGAGAAAAAATCATAAAAGTAATAGGTTTTCTCAGAACCAATCATAGATCCAAGAGTGCTGATATAATATGTAATAATATAATAACCTAGAAGCAGTTTTCGATTCCTTTCAGAGGCTATCACACTAACTTGAAAAAAAAATTGCCTCTCTTGCTTTTGATTAAAGTAATATATTGGGCTCTCCTCTATGAAATCTAGTCTTTGGCATTTAGAAATAGGTAAACAGTTCCTTCCATTTTAATATACATTAACAATTCACCTTGCCTGTAGTCAATTTCTTCCCAATTATAATTTCATTATTGAATTGAAGAATTCATTCTAGTCCTCTTCATTACAGAATGATAAGACAACCTCTGTTCTATAAAGATTAATTTTCAATCATGTGAATGCTTGACACTCTACTTGTTTTTCATTCTATTTTTAGTTTTCTTTTGGGCTTCCCTACTGAATTCTAATGCACTTGTTTCTAGCATAATGTAGGCTTTTTTTATCTTGTTTTTTCATTCATTTCTGAAAATTGTCAGGTGTTGATGCCTGAAACTATTTAAAAATTTGGAACCATTAAATAAATTTCCTTTTATGGTTTACTTTATTTTCCACTTTTCATAGAAAAATGGCTTTTGAATAAAGGCAAAGAAAGTAGCTAGCAGTTATAGAGTTGTGTCTATATTTACATTCTGCCTTTGTAAAGACCATGACCCAAGAAGCAGCATGAATTGAATCTGCATGGGGGAAAACTTCAGGGCATTAGAAAATAATTACCTCTGTTTCTAAGTGTGTGTTTAAATTTGTTACCTATGACATCTTGAGAAGTGGGTTGAGTTTAGATTTGTGTTCGAAGCATGTTTGGACACTGAAGTAAATTGATTGGGTTCCTCTGAGAGGAACTTTTAAGCACTTGGATTCTGGTGGGGTTTTGCCCTCTTTGTGAATGTTCCATAATTACTCTCACATTTACATTTCACTGTGTTACCCCTGAAAGCGAAAGGAGGAAATATATATTTTACTGCTTCTCTATTTCATTTCCCTGATGAAAAGGCTTGGCACATTTTGTTCGTTTCAAGATAATTAAAAAAAAAATCAAGATGTGGTACTTATATCGATATTTTATTTTCTCAATTTTTTTCTTCTCGTTCTTCCTTTTGCTTCCTGGTGCTAGCTAAATAATGCTCCTTGACAGAAAAAAGAAAAGTGCTTACTTTTTACATTCCTAGAACTGCACTTTAGCACAAGACATATATCAATGCTGACAAAAGTGCTATCTAGGCCCCTTTGCTTCTATTTTACTTTTTTCTTTCAATTTGATGGTCTTTTTCGATCCACATCTTCTTTGGCCCCTTCCTACCTTTCCAGTGTAGAGTGACACTTGCTGTTTCTTGAACAAGACACTTCATCTTCTGACTCTCAGGATTTTCACTAGCTGTTGTCCTCCAATGCTTGGAATGTTTTCTCTCCTCATCTCTGCCTCCTGACTTCCTTAGCTTACCTTATACCATAGCTATTAAGTCAGCCTCTACAAGGCTTTCCTAACCTCCCTTAATTTTAATGCCTCTTGTACTTTTGTTATTTCCAATTCATCCTTGTTTGTGTGACCAATGAAATTTTCTGAGAGACAGTTTTTGGGTAACTAATAATCAATGTGTTAATTATGGCAAACAAATAATTAATAGATTGCAGGTAGTAGCTTTCTCTTGTAAACAAAAGACACCCCCCCCTCAGAATATTGAATGATTATAAAGGCTTTGCAAAAGGGGGTGTACTTAAGGGTGGGAAACAACTCTTATTAATTTATAATCAATAAGGGGGTTGACATATTAATGAGGAGGTGGGCAAGTGGTCTTCAGCTCCTCCTGCTCAGAACCTGACCTAATCATGTGATTCAGCAGCCTCCAGCAATCTAGACAAAATAACTCATCTCTATCCAGAGCTTGCTCATAAACTGAGTTACCTTAAATTCTAATGGAAGGTTGCTAGGACAGAGGCTTATTTCCTAAAGGCAAGATCTCACCTAAATTGGATTCTGTCTGTATGGCATTGGGTGGAGTCCCACCTAAGATCAAAAGGCATGTACCTGGAAGATTTGGGCAAGCTTATCTATAAGGAATGTTCTTCAGAAACTGGCTGAATAACCTACAAGGGCTGATTTCTGAATGAGGAAATAGGAAGGGAAAATCTTAATAATAATTTAATAATTGGTAATTAATATAAGAGAAAAACAATCATTCTCTCATTTGAACTTAACTGCATGCTCTCTCCATTAATAGATTGTGAGCTCCTGAAGAAGATTCTCTTTTGCTTTTATTTAACCCCAATGCTTAGCATGATGCCTGGTACATAGTAGGCACTTAATAAATATCAAATATGCTATATAAGTGGTTGTAAAATTAAAAAAAATTAAACGACTGATTATTTCTTTTTCTTTAAAAGGTTAGCCATCTGGATTGACTTTTTAAAAATTGACTTTGTGATTTGCTTTGCTATCATGTAGAATCCAGAGGAAGACAAGGTCATTGAAGGTAAGAACTGTTCTGTGTTTTGTTTTGTCTTTGTATCTCCAATGCTTAGCAAAGTACCTTGCACATAGTCAGTGCTTAATAAACACTTGTTGATTTAATGAAATTAAATTGAAAAAAATTCATTGAAATTATTATTAGAAGAGTGGGAAAACAGGATGAGATACAGGCAAAACCATAAGTAAGTAAAATTTGTCTTCAATCTGGAGTTTTCCTCTCCTTCCTCAATATCTGATGTCTCTTAGCTCAGAATATACATACACACATACATACATGCATACATACATACAAACATACATACACACATATGTATGAACACACACCTGTATGCGTGTGTGTATATGTGTATATATACATATATATATATTTGTTTATTTTACTTATGCCTCACTCCTGACCAGAATATTCCTTTCTTCCTTCCTTCCTTCCTTCCTTCCTTCCTTCCTTCCTTCCTTCCTTCCTTCCTTCCTTCCTTCCTTCCTTCCTTCCTTCCTTCCTTCTTTTCTTTGTTTGTATTTTCTGACCCATTTCACTATGAAGCTCATAGATTGGACCACAATAGGTCCCTGCCCAATCTCCACTTAATGGTTATGTTTTAGGCACCTCTGGCTCAGAGCGAATATCATTGGTAACTGTTTCTCTTTTTGAGTATCAACCCTGAGGGTCTTCCCCTCCCAGTTTGATTTTTTTTCTTTTTTCTAATTAAAGGGACAATTCATTGACTCACTTCTTAAAGAGGCCTATTCACTTAATGGGCATTACCTCATTCAAAGTGAGAATCTGAAAAAATCTGAGCCTAAAAGGGCCAGGATCTCCCATTGTATCCTGGTCCATCTCCATTCATCTTGATGAATATCAGGCTACTGGACCAAGATGGCACTGGAGGAGAAAGTGAGGCTGGTAACCTTGCATAGCCCTCCTTCACTCAAATGAAAGTCAACCATAAGTCATGCCATCATTTTCCTGATGTCAAGGTCCTCCTCGAAAACAAAGGACAAACAAAGGACAAACAAAACACAATGATATGCCTTCACAAACTAGAGAAGTGTAGAGCTCATATATTATCTTTGTGTTCTGTGCAAAAAGCATTCAATGAGTAGCCAGAAGACCTGTGTTCTAGTTTCATATTTGTCATTAACTAACTGGTCAAAATGAACCTATTTGCTTGAAAATTGACCTGTGTCTTCCTCTGAATCTTCTTCTTTTCTCTTCTATGTATTAAAAATAAACATTTCCTTATGTCTATTTTATTTCTTTCTTTTATTACATCACTATCAATATCCCCTACTCCCATAAACCTTGATCTTTTTTTCCCTTGGCTTTTTGAAATATTATATTCCAACATTTTATTTCTTTTAGAGTAGTAGCTGCCATGGTTTTTGTGATCTTGACTAAGGGCCATACTATTTGAAAACATTGTAGGCTGATTTTAGCATTTTTAAATACCTGGAATCTCCAGATTTGGGGGATATGGCTTGCATTCTTTGGGGTTTTCATTTTGTGGTTTCTCTCTGAGAGTTACTGGTGAATACTACTTCGACCTTTAATTTTAAGAGATCTGGAAATTTTTCATTTATGATTTCTTAAAGTATGGTTTCCATGGTTTTTTTTATTTGTTTGTTTGGACATGGTCTCCAAGGAGTGTGATGATTCTTAAATCATCTTTTGATATGTTTCCTAGTTCATTTGTTTTTGATACCAGATATAACTTAAATTTTATTTTTTTATCTTTTAAATGTGTTCTAATATTTTGTATTGTTTCCTGGTGTCATTTACTCTATTTGCTCCATTCTAATTTTGTTATTTGCATAAGATATTCTATCTTATGCTCTAACTTAGATAATTTCCCTTTAATTTTCTCCACCAGAGTTTCTATTTCACATATGCTTGCATTTTAAATATTTTGATTCATTATTTCTACATATTTTGTATCCTGTATAACCAAGTCAATTTTCTCCATGAGTATCTACTAACAGTTTTATGGATTTTCCCCTTGGGTGTCTCCTAACTCATATTTTCCACAGTGGTCAGTGTTATTTGTTTATTCATAGCTTTGATTTTATTTCCTAGTCTGAGACTGTGGTCTAGGACCAGACTTATCTCCTGTGATACTACTGTGATACTATTTTGTCCTGACTTTAATTTCTAGGAGCTTTGCCGATATCTTTTCAGTTTCCCTATGTATATGTACTCAGGTCTTGACTCATGCCAGACCATCTAGGATCAGAGAATTGTTTACTTCAGAACCTCTAGAGTATCTAGGGTGAGAATGCTTTGGATTTCTGATCCCCGTGGTGTGTTCTTGTCAGAAGTTTTACTCTCTCTTGGCCTGTTTACAATCTGAATGCTATAGGTTTCTGAATTCTTTGAGCTTCCCTGTCTGAGAATTCCAGGATTCCTAACCTATAAGAACAAAGTACTGAAGTTTTTCAGGTGCCTTTGAAGCAGCTCTAAAAAAAAAAAAGTGCTGGTAAGTTGCCAGTTTATTTATCTGTGATCATGCTGGCTTCCCAGGTGGAAGATCCCTTATTTTTGGTTGACTGATTGTGTGGTACTGAGTTTGGATGAAATAATTTACTATTTCTTTTTTGATTCCTTGAATATTATTCAATTTAGTGATCTTTTTAGATGTTTGCCAGAACAGTCTTGGTTGGCTACTTTCTAATATGACCTTTCATGCTACTATCTTAACCAGAAATCCCTTTACAATGCTTATTTTAAAATATTTGCTTTTATTCCTTTTTCTTCTATGTACACAAGAACTCTATACAGTGATATGTGTTTCATCAACTCTCTTATGCTCTTCTAGTGTTATTTTATTGAAATACAGTACAAAGGGAAGAGAATAGTTTTCCTGATTATTGCTGTTGTTGAAGACACAGGGAGATGCTGAGATAACAGATGATTAAGTAAATTCACAGAAACCAGTCTTATTAGTCTTATTAGACTAATTTTGCCAGATGCAAAAGAAAAAAAAAAGAAAAAAGAAAAGCAATGGAGGTCACAAATTCCTGAGAACTATAAAAAACTTCAAGTCTTCTCTGAGTGCCATTTTGTACTGGATACAAACATAACACACATATAATAAGCATGGAATTTCTAATGCCTCATTTTTGTTGTTGAATACGAACACCCAAGTGGCCAACAGTACTTTCTAATGATCATACTCATTATTCTGAATTAAATTAATCATAAGATTTCTTATGTCTGGAAAACACAATGGTTTCAACATCACAAATACATTTTTAAACCATAATGCTTCTAAAATAGGGGTGGGTGTGTGTGTGTGTGTGTGTGTGTGCGTGTGTGTGTGTGTATGTGTGTGTTTTGAGAATTAAGGGAAAATGAACTAAGACCATTAGGAGACATACACATTTTAGGTTAAAAAATGCCATGAAATGATAAATAAGACAAAAATCTAGTTTAATAAAAATAATAAAATTTCTAAACTTTTTGCCAACCTGATTAAAAGGAACTGGAGAGAAAATCAAATAAATAGTAAATTAATAAATAAAGTGAAAACATAAAAAAAACAGAAAAAAATTTAAAAGAATTACCAGAACCTTATATATATATATGTATATATATATATATATATGCTAATAAAACAGAACACAAAACAACAATAATGAAACATTATTAGTGTTAACAGCAATGACGATCATAATAAACAATAAGTAATATTTATATAGTGGCTACTGTGTTCCAGGAACTGTGATAAGCACTTTTCCAGTATTATCTCTTTTGACCCTGAGAGTTAGGTGCTATTATTAAACCCATTTTATAGATGAGAAAAGTTAAGTTAAATGATCTGACACAGGTAATACAGCTAAGTGTCTAAAATCAAATATGTCCTAAGATCTTTCTGACTCTACTACCAGAGCTCTATCCATTGCACTATCTATTGCCAATAAATAGAAGAATACATCTGAAAATATAAACTGCCCAAATAGAAGACCAATTAGGTATCTTAAACAATACAATTTCATAAGAGAAAATAGAATTTACTGTAAGGGAATTACCAAAGGCGGGGGGGGGCAGAGTTAGTACTAATGGACTCACAGGCAAATTCCATCAAACTTTTTAAGGACTACTAACACAAATACTACACCAATTATTCTCAAAAAATGAGAATGTGAGCACTCTATCATCATCCTCCTATGAGACAAATGATGTTTTAATACTCAAACTGAATGAGCATAAAGCAAAGAACAATTATAGGATAGTATCATGGATTGCATCAATTGATCCAAGAAATCATTCATTATGCCCAAATTAAATAGTTATGCAAGTATGATTCAATATTATAAAACAATTAAAATAATCACATTAAAAACAAAAACATTAAAATTATTTCAATAGATGCAGAAAATATTGGCATTGAGAGATCTTTTTAAACTACTATAGAAAGTATCTAAAATTAATGGAGATGTCTTAGAAGCTTTTCTAACAAATACAAATGAAAAACAACATTTTCCATTCTCTTTGCTATTTCTTGATACAGTTCCAGAAATGTTACCAATAGCACTAAAATAAGAGAATAATAATAAAAATGGAATAAAGAGAGGCAAGGGGGAGATAAAACTATTCATTTTTACAGATAACATGAGAGTTTATTTAGAAAATCCCAAGGAATCAGCAATGAAAATATTTGAGACAATTGCTGCAATGACATAATAGGCAATTACTATTAACCCTCAAAATCAACATTATTTCTACACAACAATAATAAAATCCAAAGAACAATAATAGAAAGAGAAATCCCATTCTAAGTAGCTCTAAAATGCACCAAGCATCTGAGGGTAAATCTATCAAACCACACAAACTACTTGTGTAGCATCAAATACAAAATGCTCCTTAAAAAAGAAGAGTTTTATAAGTGTAGGAATATTCAGGGCTCAGAGACAGGCTATGCAAATATAATAAAATTAATACTACTAAAATTCATTTATGGGTCTAATGCTATACCAAATGTTCAAAAGGATTCATTCCTAGACTCATTAAAATTATCAAAAAAATCCATTTGAAGGAACAAAAAATCTAAATCATAAGGGGAATCAAGAAAACCTTAAAAAAATTGTGAAGCAACAGTTGCCAAAACCATTTGGTATTGCTTAAAAAAAACAGAGGAGTATATCAATGGGGAACACTAGAAAAGAGAAAATAGGAAATGATGTAACTCAAGGAATCCATTATTTTGTAAATCACAAAACAAATTATTTAAGAAAAAATTTATTCTTTGATAAAATCTGGCGGGAAAACTAGAAAGTAGTGTGGCAAAAATAGTCTTAGCCCAAAATTCCCGTATGGTCTTAACATTTTAGATCCTATCATAAAAATATTAGAAGTAGAACTCAATTCCTATTGCAATTGCAATCAAGTACCACACACTTTTAATGTATTATTTTGACCATTATTCAATATTGCCTTAGTATTTTTCTCTACATATAGATTTTAATTTTTTTAAGGAAAGTAGTTCAGCAGAAAGTAGTGGTGGACCACAAATAATACTGCTTTGATATCTCACTATTGTCTTGAACTCTTGTTGGCATATGGCTATAAACTACAATGCTAATTGATAAAATAAAGCAAAAAAAGTTAAATTTTGTTTCTTTCAATGTCAAACCAATTATTTGATTTTATAATATGAAAACCAGTTAATTATTTGTTTTTAAAAAATATTTTTTCAACAAGCTGATTTGATGTTTCATGGACATGGTCTTAGAAAACTAAAAAGTAGAATGAATAAACAATGAGCAATTGAAACTCTGAAATGATTAAAAAAATTTTGCCCTGGTTATGAAATGTAAAAATATTCCTTGAATAAATCTGAGTAGTCACTGGATGTCACTGTTGCTATAGGAAATGTGACTATGTTATTCATAAAATCATACATTGGAACATTGTAGTAATAGGTATTTGGCTTGTAATTGTTTCCAGATTGTTTAAGTCCCTGAATATTAAACTCAAGTCAAATTTTCACAACATTGAATGAAGTCAAAATGGGACAACTGTATTATAAAAGAGGAATCTACCTGCTATTGATCTCAAACGATCTGATATAATACTATACAATTTAAATTTAACTGGTCAATGAAAATGCTAGAGTGTGGAGATGGAATGTCTTATTTGAAGAACAGCAAGGAGACCAATGTGCCTGGATTGCAGAGTACATGGGAAGTTGGGGAAAATAAGGTGTGGGAAGGCTAGAAAAGTAGGATAGCCCATGTTGTGAATGGCTTCCAATGCCGAGCAGAGGATTTAATATTTGATCTTGGAAGTAAGAGGGAGCTATTGGTGTTTCCTGAATAGGAGCAGGGAGGTGGGAAGGGGTGGCTACAAGGTCAGATTTGCACTTTAGGAAAATCACTTTGACTTCTGAGTAGAGCATGTACTAGAGTTGGAGAAAGTTGAGGTAAGGAGAACAACCAGCTGGCTAGTAGCCTGATAGGTAGTCTTAGAGGAAAGAAGGGGGCATGTATGGAAAATGTTACAAAGAAAAAAAATCAACAGGACTTGTCAACAGATTGTTTACGGTGAATAAGAAAGAGTAAAGAGTTGAGAATGACACCTAAGCTGTGAGTTTGGAGACTGTAAAGATGATGGTACCTCTATAGTAAAAGAGAAGTTTGGAAGTAGGGATCTGGGGGGTGGTGGGGGGAATAATGGATTCAGCATTGGACATAGAGACTTTAAGTTGTTTAAAGGACATTTAGCTGGAGATGTCTGATAGGCTGTTGGATATGTGACTTTGGAGGTAGGAAAGAGGTTAAAGCTAGAAAAGTAGTTCTGAGAACATAGAAATGAAAGCTGATGAGACCACCAAGTGAAAGAGTATTAAAGGAGAAAAGAAGAGACCCCAGACCAGAGCTCTGGGGGGATAATGAAATTGTTGCCAGAGAATTAGAAAGAAAACTAACGGTTCCAGAGATACAAAAATTTGTCCAAGCAACATACTTCCTGTAAATTAGAGTTGACCACATAGAAGTTAATGATTCTTTCAGACAATAAGAAATATTAAGCCAAAGTCCAAAGACTGGAAATAAAAGAAAATGTAAGGTATTTCCTATAAGAATTGATTGATTTATAAAAGAGATCAAGGAGAGAAAATTTAAGAATTATTGGATTACTTGAAAGCCATGACCAAAATTGAAAAAAAAAATAAAGGAGCTTAAACATCAGATTTAAAGAAATCATAAAAACAAACTACCTAGATATTTTATATCCAGAAGTCAGAATGAAAATAGAAGGAATTAATACAACTATATAAAAGCAAGAGTTATCTCCATTGCAATATTTTTTATACTAGCAAAAAACCCTATAAAGTGGATGGCCATTGCTTAGGGGACATACAAACAAACCTTGCTATATAAATACGATGAAATATTTTTGTGCCTTAGGAAATAACAAACACAAAAACATTCAGAGAAATGGGGAAAGACATATAACTTGAATTGCCACAAAGTAGGCAGATGCAGAAGAATAATTTACAAAGCAAGAACATTAATATAAAGAAAAACAAAACTGAATTACTTTAGAATTCTGATAAATGAAGTGGTGAATCATGTCTTTTGAAGACTGATGGTAAAGCACATTGACTACTTCTTGGTAGAGGTGATATAAGTGCAGAATATGACATAGATTTTAGACTTGGCCCATGCTTTCATGTATTTTACTTAATTGCACTTATTTTTTATGAGGTAAAGGTTCTTTGTTGGGCAGGGGTTGGAAGTAACAATTTTCTAAACTAAAAATAAATTTTCATAAAATATCTTCCAAAATTTTCTCAAGAATCAAGGCCAAACTCAATGACCCATAGTTTGCAAACTCGTTTCTTTTCCTTTTTACATGTCTGGTCAAAATGATCAGAAAGAAGGAGCTCAAGCTGAATCATAATTTGCAAACTGAGGAGTCCTTTTGGTGTTCCTAAGGCCAAATTTTTAGTACCAATATTCTCCCAGTGCTACCTGATTGAACCATCTTCCTTTCAAGTCATATTTTTCCATAATAGAATTTTTATACACCCTAAAGTACAACATTGGTGGGACTCTACTCTAACCTACTCATATTGATTATGTTTCCTTTCATTGTTCTTTGGATCACCCATGATCTCAACTCTTCTGTGCTAATGATATCCTATGATTTGTATTAATAATGTCACTGGGAGACAAGGCAAAGGCCTCACTAAGACCAACAAACCAAATAACCACAGAAATTTCCACAACATACCAGCTGATTCCTCTGTGTAGGATTTATAGAAAGACAGAAATAAGAATTGTACAAGAGAAGGTCATATAGAGAGGTCCATACAGACAGTCCATATGAATTGAATTGTCTATTCAGATAGCACATCAGATTCATATGTCTAACCCTAGTTTCCATCCTGGGCTCCAGGCCTATTGGTTATCTCTAAATAGATGGACAATAGGTATCTCAAATGGAACATTTTTGTCTCCCAAACTCTAACTCCAAATCTTACAGTTTCTGTTGAGGGTACCACTATCTCACTCACTCACATTTATATTGTGGGAGCTATTCTTGATTTTTTCCTCTTCCTCAGATTCCATAGATAAAATTTACTAAATCTTATCAATTTTATTTCCACAACATATCTCACATCCATCCCTTTATCTCTTTTTCATCTCTATACTCACATGACATAATATTATAAAGCACTTAGCATAGTGACTAATACACAGTAGTCAGTATATAAATGGCACCTATTTTTTTGTTCAAGTCTATAATATCTATTTATTCCTATGACAGGATTTTCACAGTGCATATAAAATAGCTACCTGGATGTTTTGCTTCATTCATCCTAACTTCTTTCCTGTTCCCTCTATTGAGGCTGATGATAATGATCCTATTGGAACACTATGTCCCCACAAGCCTGTATGGCTCACATTTTTTACTTGCTTGAAAGGGAAAGATGGTAGTCTGATGAATTAAAATATTTTCTCTTAAGTAAAGCCAAGGAATGTGTGTCATATTTCTTCCTTGAGTATGTCATATATTTTCCCCTCGGTTCACCAAATACCACTTTTCTCTTCCTTTACTCATTCAGTCATTGAAGCAGAATCCAGGAGCACTGATTCTATACCATGTATGGTTAAAAGACTAAGATACAAAGAAGTACTCAATTGTGTGTACCTACCCTGGTTTCCTGTGTCTCTTCAGTACTGACTTTGTGTGTAGAGTTTGCATTATGTTAATGTTATATCTTCAAATTTCTTTCCAATGCCTTTTCCTAACTATTTATAAGGACAAGTAGTAGGAGTTAATTTATCTTCATAGTTTCCTCCTGCCCTTACCCAATGCCTTTGATCTGAATAAGACACAATTTTCCCCCCTCAATAATTGTATTTGTTAGTGGATTGAAGATATAGGTATTCAGTGGAAAATGTCCATTTATGGGGGACCAGGCATACTTTTCTCTCCCTTCCAAGTTTAGGATTCTATTAGTTTATAATCTAAACTATTCATAGAAACCTTTAGTTAAATGTCCTATATTTGTGTATTCTTATAAACTTCTATACTTCTAAACATTTGACTTCATAAGTCATTGTACAGTTGCTTTTCATCATCTCTTCTAGAAAAGCCAGTGAAAAGCTATTCCAACAGTTTCCCCTTCGTGTGAAGGAAAAGAGCCATACTCTAAAATTGTTTTCTAATTTTTGAAGAATATACACATTTATAATTCTTATATTTTTCCCCCAAAATCAAATCCTTAATTCAAATTCTATAACCATTTTCAATACCAGGTCATAATAGCTACTTGTACCAGTCAGTCAGTCAATAGCCATGTATTAAATACATACTATATGCCAGTCACTGTGTTAAGCATTGGAGATACAAACAAACAAAAAGACAGCACTTGACCTCAAAGAAATTATAATCTAATGAGGGAAGACAAGAAAACAGAAAAGGGAGGGAGAAGGTGGAAGGAAGGGGCCTGAGAAGGTGTATGGCCTATGGGCTGTAGCAACAATTGGGCTAGCAGCTTCTGTTGGGGGTGTAAGAACCAACAAGACCAGCACGAAAGCTGCCAGCACAGGTTCTTTTGATCTGCTTTACTAAGGAAAGTAACTTTAAGGGGTTAACAATCTCACTTTGATCACACACACATATATAACTCACTTAATCCAGGAGGAAAAGCCAGCAACCTGAACTTCAGAGCAAATACCAACAAATTACAAACAGAGACAATATAAACAGACCAAATCACAATTCATGGTTACCAAAGAACCAGTGGGTCTGGGTTAGCAGACAGGGGCCATTAGAGCAGCTTGCCCCGAGTCACACGCTACTCTTTCAGTGAGTGAGAGCCCCAAAAGTCAAACACCAAACTCTCCTTATTTATATCCAGTTTGGAGCCCTGAGGGCTCTGACCTTACCCTGGCTGGGTGTGTGAAAGTTCCCCATCCCCAGCATCACGTCATATACAAGTCAATGAGTCTTGATTGCCTCAGTGATGAGAAATACCCCTGAACAGAGACAGCCAAAAGGTTTCCCACCCATTCAAACAAAGGGGAGACTTGATAGTCTTAGCATCCCAAAAAGAAGAACAGGGAAAAGTCTGATTGCCTTAACAGGGGCTTGATGTAGATCCAAAGGCGCTAGATAAATGACAGAAGACTGAGCCTTCTTTATAGAGGCTCTAAAGTCTATAGCCCTGTCTTCCAGTTAGAAAGTCTAATTAGTGGGGCAGAAGGTACTCAAAAGAGGTAGGTTTCAGGCAGATTCAATCATGAACGATAGTTACATTTCCCAAAGAAGAGTTTCCTGGGGAAG
>CM053622.1:616395160-616417955 GCA_028646595.1 Phalanger gymnotis | reverse complement strand
GGGAGCTCACGCCAGTCACTGCTTCCCAGCCGCCATCTTGGCTCCGCCCCCTCCTGTAGTCATTTCTGATGATATTTGGTCAATATATAAACTAATGCAGCCCAGCCGTATGCTCTGACCAGGAAGAAAACTGAGAAACATGGCAGCCTCAAGGATTATTATTTTTTTTTAAAGGTGATTCTTAAATTGTGATCTGATCAAGATGTTAATTAAGCTATTTATACTTAGTGTTTTACATTTCCTCACAGGAATGGATAAACTCATTTGGCCTTTGGATTCTCAGACATAAAGACAATGTCTGACTTTTTAGACTTTCAGAATTGAAAGGTCACTGGTCATAATCTGCTTTAATTTCAATTCTAGTGAATTTAAAACCTATGTGCTTCTTGAACTTCCTAGACCTACTTGAAAACACATTCATTAGGTGAGTGCCATAAACATCAAAATATCTATGCATCACTGAATTTGAACTTTGAATTTGAAAGAAATTATATTTAAATATTAGTGCAAAGAAATGCTTTAATTATGCAAACTAAAGGTCATTGGATAAATACAGACTGTCATGTTAATATCAATAGTAATTAGAACAGCAGCACAGAACTATAAATGGACTTGCTGCTAACATTAAATGCTGAGCTGTTATTGACTTAAATTTTGATAAGTATTTATACACGTGTGCTCTTGGTTTCTGTAAGCAATACAAAAGGGTCACCCTGTAGTTAAAAAGATTGGTAACATCAATGCCAGGACCATGGCTCCCCTTCCTCCAAATCATCTCATCTTTTCTGACAAAAAACTCCCTTAGTTCTCATCTGACCAAGTGCTCTACTAATATTGAGTTTACATGATAGGGCAAGTAATTCTGGCAAGACACAAACCCTCATTGATGCTTGTTGCTATTCCTAATCCTTCTATCCTTCATTCTCCAGACTTCACCATCACTACCTCATCTTCATTTTTCAGCTCTTTTTTACATAGCATCTTTTCACATTAAAATGTAAGCTTCCTCATAACAAGCGCTGTCATTTTGCTTGTGTATGCATCCCCCATGCTTAGAACAGTGCTGGGCACATAATTTGTATAGGATAAATGCTTGTTTACTTGATTTGCTAAGTGCTCAGTGTCCTTCTGTGAAAAATCCAGGCCATGATCCAGCCTTCCAACAGAATACGCCCCATGTATATACTCTATGGTTCAACCGAACTACCCATTTGCGATTCCTAGAACATAAGTCCCTACGTTTTGCATTGGCTATTATCCATGCCTGAAATACTCTTAATCTTCATTTACACTTCTTAAAATCCCAAGCATCCATCAAGATTTAGTTTTAACATATCCTTCTCCAGGGGCCTTTTATTGGCCCCCTAGCTGCTAGTGCCTTCTCCTTCAAGTTTACCTTCCCATCTACTTTGTTTATGTTTTGTATGTTTCTCAATCTGCTCTTCTATTCGAATGTAAGCCTAGGACATAGTAATCTTTTAACAAATGCTGCTTGATTTGTTGCTTGGTAATCTTTAACTTTTATTGAAACAGTGGGATTATAGCATATTTTTTTCTTTTTTGAGCTTTTAAAATTATTTTATTTATTTTAAGTTTTCAATATTCATTTGTACAAGATTTGGAGTCCCAAATTATGTCCCCATCTCTCCCCTAGCCCCCACCCCAAGATGGCATGCAGTCTGTTTACCCCTTCTCCCAGTTTTCCCTCCCTTCTATCACTCCCCCATCCACTTCCCCCTTACTTTCTTGTAGGGCAAGATAGATTTCTATAACCCATTGACTGCATATCTGCATATTATTTCCCAGTTGCACATAAAAACAATTTTTAACATTGATTTTTAAAACTTTGAGTTCCACATTCTCTTTCTTCCCTCCCCATCCACCCTCTTTGAGACAGCAAGCAATTCGACATAGGCTATACATCTGTAGGTATGTGAAACATCCATAATAGTCATGTTGTGAAAGACTAACTATATTTCCATTTATCCTACTCCACCCCCATTTATTCTATTTTCTCCTTTAACCCTGTCCCTTTTCAAAAGTGTTTGTTTCTGACTACCCCTTCCCCCAATCTACCTTCCCTTCTATCATCCCCCCTCTGATCCACTTTCCCCCTACTTTCCTGTAGTGTAAGATACCCAAATGAGTGTGTATGTTATTCCTTTTTAAAGCCAAATCTGATGAGAGTAAGGTTCACTTATTACCTTTCACCTCCCCCTTCTTCCACTCCATTGTAACAGCTTTTTCTTGCCTCTTTTATGTGAGATAGTTTACCCTATTCTATATCTTACTTTCTCCTTCTCCCAATATATACCTCTATCACCCTTTAATTTTATTTTTTAGATATCATCCCTTTATATTCAACTCACCCTGTGCTCTGTCTATATTTATACATATATATATATATATACATATACATATGCATATACATACATATGCACATATATATACAAACACAAATACATATGTACACATATACATACAAACATGTGCGTGTGTGTGTGTGTGTGTGTGTGTGTGTATTCCCTTCAACTACCCTAATACTGAGAAAGGTCTCGTGAATTACAAATATCATCATTCCATGTAGGAATGTAAACAGTTCAATTTAAAAAGTCCTTTATTATTTGTTTACCTTTTACCTTTTCATTATTTGTTTACCTGTTTACCTTTTTATGTTTCTCTTGAGTCTTCTATTTGAAAGTCAAATTTTCTATTGAGCTCTGGTCAAGCATCAAGAATACTTGAAAATCATCTATTTCATTGAATGTCCATATTTTGCCCTGAAGTATTTTTGCTGTGTAGGCGATTCTTGGTTTTAACCCAAACTCTTTTGACATTCAGAATATCATATTCTAAGCCCTTCTATCCCTCAGTGTAGAAGCTGCTAGATCTTGTGTTATTTGATTGTGTTTCCACAATACTTAAATTGTCTCTTTCGGGCTACATGCAATGTTTTCTCCTTGACAAGAGAACTCTGGAATTTGACTACAATATTCCTAGAAATTTACTTTTTGGGATCTCTTTCAAGAGGTGATTGGTAGATTCTTTCAAATTCCATTTTATTCTCTGGTTCTAGAATGTCAGGGCAGTTTTCCTTGGTAATTTCTTGAAAGATGATGTCAAAGCTCTTCTTTTGATCATGGCTTTCAGGTAGTCCAAAATTTTTAAATGTTCTCTTCTGGATCTATTTTCCATGTCAGTCGTTTTTCCAATGAGATATTTCATATTGTCTTCTATTTTTTTCATTCATTTGGTTTCATTTTTATAATTTCTTGATTTCTCATAAAGTCATTAGCTTCCATTTGCTTCATTCTAATTTTTAAGGAATTGTTTTCTTCAGTGGGCTTTTGGACCTCCTTTTCCATTTGGCCAATTCTACTTTTTAAGGCATTCTTCTTCTCATTGGCTTTTTGGACCTCTTTTACCATTTGGATTGGTGTATTTGTAAGGTGTTATTTTCTTCAGTATTATTTTTGGATCTCTTTTGGCAAGCTATTTACTCATTTTTCATGATTTCCTTGCATCACTCTCATTTCTCTTCCAAATTTTTCCTCTACTTCTCTTACTTGATTTTCAGACTCTTTTTTGAGCTCTTCCATGGCCTGAGACCAATTCGTACATTTTGTTGAAGGCTTTGGATGCAGGAGTTTTGACTTTGTTGTGTTTTTCTGGTTGTGTGTTTTGATCATCTTTGTCACCAAAGTAAGATTCTATAATCTGATTTTTAATGCTGTTTGCTCATTTTCCCAGCCAATTACTTGACTTTTGAGATCTTTGTCAAAATAGAACTCTGCTTGCAGAGTGGAGAGTGTTCTGTCCCAAGTTTCAGGAGTTTTGTGTAGCCGTTGTCAGAGATACTTCTAGGCACCTGTAAATTGTCAATTCTTCTAAGTGGTATGATCAAAGAAGAGGTTTGTACTCCTCCTGGCCTGTGCTCTGATCTGGAGTGACCACAAGCATTCTTTTCTACCTTGGAACTGTGATGAGAATTCCCTCTCCACAGCTGCCACAAGCTCTGCCACACGAGCATTCCTCTTCACCTCAGGATTTCCACCCAGGACTGTGACCCAGTTCTAAGCAGGGCAGAGCAAGAGAATCATGCCTCAGTGCCAGATAAAAGATCTCTGCTATCCCCTTATGATCAGCTGCTTGATCCCCCCTCCATATGTGGGCCTGGAGCTCTAGAAGCAGTTGCTGCTGCTGCCACCTCCACTGCCCCAGGATTGGAGCCAGACCCTGCTCTTCTCTCACTCAGGTAAGGGAGATTTTCTCTACTGATTTTCTGCTTTGTCTTTGGTGTTTGTGGGTTGAGAAGTCTGAAAAGCACCATAGCTGCTAGTGATTTAATGTCCTGAGGCCTGCCCCGACCCAGTCTGTGCAGTGTGGCCTTTACTGGACTACACTCCACTCCCAGCCCTGTGTGATAAATGCTTCCTGTCAGTCTTCCAGGTTGTCTTGGGCTGGAGTTTTGTTTCGCTCTGTCATTTTACGTGTTCTGTAGCTCTAGAATTTCTTTAGAGTCATTTTTACAGGTATTTGGAAGGGTTTGGGGAGAGCTCAAGCAAGTCCCTTCTTTTACACTGCCATCTTGGCTCTGCCCCCTAATTATAGCATATTTGAATATTACATCAGATTTATGATCTCATCAAATTAGGCGTACCTTCCAACAATGAAGTTCATAATCCAACTATACTTGGCCATCCTTTGAGACCTTGATCTATAAGTTCAACATGTAAGGACCATTCAGGATGCCACTGGCCTTCTGTTCTTTCTCCTGACATCTTGAGGATATCAGCGGAGTAATTGGTTTTTCTACCAATTTTATCTTGTTCTTATAATGTGACCAGAATTTATTTTTTTTAATAATGTATTTCCTTGATGGCATTCTTGATTTCAGTTCTTCATTGAAGCTCTTTAGTCACCATATATCTGTTCATTTTATCATATGGAGTAAGTTAGTCAATCAATATTAATATTTATTAAGTAACTACTATGTGCGAGGTACTATGCTAAATGCTAGGGATATGGAAAGAGACAACAGATAATCCCTTCCCCCAAGGAACTTGCAAAATAATAGGGGAGAGAATAAACAAATGAATATGTTCAAACAAGCTATATCAGGTATAAAAAGGAAATAATTAAAAGAGAAAAAAACACTAGTATGAATAATAGTTACATAGTTAGAATGAATCCAATTCAATTTCCTTTCCAATGCAAGAATCTCTTTTGAATTCTGCTTGAAAACCTCAGTGACTGAATGTTCATTATTTTATGTGACATCAGATTCCATTGTTGGAAACCTTAAATTTTTAGCAGGTAACTTCAGGGGGCCAAGTACATAATGTGGAGAAATAAGTCAATTATCTGGATAATTCTTAATGAAGCTATGCTTTTGTTTTAAATAGTCATTTAATTGATTTTAAACTGTGGGTTGGGTTTGGGAATTGGGGAAGATAAAGGGTAAAGAAAGAAAGAAAAAAAAACAAAAGGGACTTGCAAAATAATAGGAGGTAGCAAATACCTCCAGGCTTCCATTTCACTTTACATATGTATTTATGACTTCACAGTGTTTGTTAATTTAATCTACCTTTTTTTGTTCAGTCGTTTCAGTCATGTCCAACTCTTCATGACCCCATTTGGGGTTTTCTTGGCAAAGATATTGGAGTGGTTTGCTGTTTCCTTCTCCTGCTCATTTTCAAATGAGAAAACTAAGACAAACATGATTAAGTAACTTCACCAGAGTCATACAACTAATAAGTGACTGAGGCCAGATTTGAACTCAAGAAGATGAGTATTCCTGACTCCAAACCCAGCACTCTATCTATTGTGCCAGCTAGGTGTTTAATCTACTTTAGAGCAATATCAAATGTCAATTAAGAGATGTGAAAGTAATTTTAAGATATATATTTTCCTAGATTTTTGTCTATGTATTACCTACTTATATCTCTGCCCCCTGCTTCTACCTCTCCACCAACGTATACAACAAAAGTTATAAGTAATACATCTAGAAGTTCTTAAAGCCCACATCTAAGAAATATTTCTGAGTGTAATAACAATGTTATTAGCAGCCGTTGTATGAGTGAAAGACTAACAACAGGGGCAGCTAGGTGGTGCAGTGAGTAGAACATTGGCCCTGGAGTCAGGAGGACCTGAGTTCAAATCTGACCTCAGACATTTGACACATGTACTAGCTGTGTGACCTTGGGCAAGTAACTTAACTCCAATTGCCCTGTCAAAAAACAAAACAAAAAAAAAAAAAGAAAGACCAACAACAAAAGCACACAGGAAGGCTGCTAGCACAGTTCTTTGATCTGCTTTTCTAAGGAAAGCAACTTTAAGGAGTTCACAACCACAGTTTAATTACACATATATTTATCATTCACTTAGTTCAGGGGAAAAAGTCAGCACCCTGAACTTTAGAGCAAATACAAACAGAAACTACAAACAGATCAACAGACAGGTTTTGTCTGATCAAGACATCACATAGTTACCAAAAAGAAAAGCACCAACATCTGAGTTTTCAAAGCCAGTGTGGGGCTCTTAACAATGACTACCCATAGTCTTGTCTGGTCAAATCACATTTCACTCTTCCAGTGAATGGGAGCCTCAAAACAAAACACCACCCTCAGATCTTATATGCCCTTCTCAGAGTGAGAGGGGATCACAACCATACAACTCAAAATCATGTGATCTTCTTCAGGGTCAGAGGGTGTCACAATCATGCAACTCAAACTATGTAAACTAGGCTTTTCTAGTTTCTTAAGTTGATCTTGATTCTTGATTCGCAAGAACTCTTCATTCACCCAAAGAAACAAAAGGCAACAAAAAGTCTACTTTGCTTGCCATTACATTTGAAAGGCAAGACTCATCAAAGGTACTTGATTCCCTTAGCATTCCAAAAGATAAAACATTAAAAAAGTCCCACCCTAATTACCATAACACTGAGCCAGGAAATTCCCTAGGAAGATGGGAGTAGCTTCAGCTATATTTGTCATTATACATACTCTATGTATACTCTATGAATTCATTACCTTCCCATCCAAACTCCTTTACCAACTATCCCGGTTGATATAGAATTAACAGGTTAGACAGTGTGGTAAAGGAGGATAAGTGGAAAGTGAATAGAATAATAGGTGAGTTTCTCACATTTTCCTCTACCTTTCTAATCCATTGTAGTGGCCAAATGTGCAACCTTAAATAGAAGAAAGGTGTAAAAACATAGGAGCAGGAGATTTATTTCATCCCTGTTCATGTTGCATTTCTTATTTTACCTTCTTATGTTGCATTCTGCTCACTCTTGCATCTTTTTTAAAATTGGAAATGAAGTATAGCTGTTTGAATTTGCTCTGGTATGTATTATGTATGATAAATGATTTCTACCAATTTTTTCATAAAATGGCTATGATCATATTTCTACACACAGTGAACAGCATTGTTTTTCCCTTTCCCAGACTGTACACATATTACATTTTACACACACTTGCTGACAGTTTATGCCACAGATTTCCAGCCAATGTTTCTAATCATCAGTTTTAAGTATTTGAAACTATTTTCTTTATGCACATCTCTTACACTACTTACTCGGCTTATGTTTTTTTCCCCATTTTCTTTAGAAGAAAATATTGAAACAAGAGTTATATTGATCTTATACTATTTAAGTAAAAGAACACAAGTATAATTTTAAATGACTGCTAAAGCATAAGTTTAATTCAATTATTTGTTTAGCATCTAATGTGCTAGGTATGGGGCAAAATATACCAGGAGGCATTAATTCCTCAAAAATGGTTTCATTGTCTGTAGCCACCTGCTCTGAGTGAAAAGGCGTGGGTTTTACAAATTAAATCAACAGATAGCAATCGTGCCTAACACACATTTTTCAAGATTTTTGCCAGAAGTAATCTGAGTATCCACATTCTGCAATAATTTGTTTCTGTTAATTGAACATCCATCACCTTTGGGATCAATTGGATGAGACTAAAAACTCCTTAGAAAAATAGTTCCTTACACCCAAAGGGCTATAAGACTATTCAAATCCTTTGAACTAGAAATACCACTACTAGGTCAGTATCCCAAAAGAGATAAAAAACAAAAAGGAAAAAAAAATCTATACGTACACAAACTTTAGAGTAGTTCTTTTCTGGGGGCAAAGAATTAGAAATTGAGGAGATGTCCATCAATTGGGGAATGGCTGAATAGGTTGTGGCATATGATTATGATGGAATACTATTGTACTATAAGAAATGATGAACAGGATACTCTCAGAAAAACCTGGAAAGACTTGCATGGGTTGATGCAAAGTTAAATGTACTGTGTGCAAAGTAACAGCAATATTGCAAGATGATAAGCTATGCCTGACTTAGCTATTCTTAGCAATACAATGGATGAAAAATGCTATCCATCCCCAGAGAAGGAACTGATAGTGTCTGAATACAGATTAAAGTATACTTATTTTTTACTTTATTTTTCTTGAGGTTTTTTTTTGTCTGTTTTCTTTCACAACATGACTATTATGGATATATTTTGCATGACTAGACACGTATAACTTACATTGAATTGCTTGCCTTTTCAATGAAAGGGCGTGGGGAGGGAGGAAGAGAGAGAATTTGAAACTCAAAGTTTTAAAAATGAATGTTAAAATTGTCTTTACATGTAACTGGGGAAAAATAAAACATTAAATAAAATTTTGTAAAAAGAAAAATAGTTCCTCTTTTAGTCAACTTCAAATGCTTTACAGTCTGTCTGTGATAAGTTACTGATTTGACAGATGTTCAATGCCAGAGTTGTTTAATATGATTCCATACTAGAATGTTTGACCAAATTGACAAGATGTTTTGCAGAATGTAGACACAACCACAGTCTATGAGGGCTTCTAGCAGGCAGTGGAGTCATTTGGGGTCATACCTCTACTGCTGCTAATTCTCTGGATTTGCCCCACCTTAGAAATATATTGCATTCATTCAGTTAGTTAGTCAACAAGCATTTACTGAGCACTTACTATGTGCCAGACACTCTGGGAAGTACTTAGGATATGGATACAAGCAAAAGAATTATAGTTCCTGCCCTCAAGGAGCTTATATTTTAGTGAGGAAAACAACATATAAAAGAAAGCTGAAAAGTGAGGTGGGGGAAAGAGAAGGGACCCAACTAGAAGCAAGATGGAAAAGTTCAGAGTTCAATCTGGTCATAAAGAAGAGATGGCTGCTTGCGCACCCACTATCTGGAAAAGTAAAAGTGCTTGGCTAGATCAAGTAGGACTTTAACTAGAATATAAGAAAGCATCAAGGAGAGGATTCTGGGAAGATGACAGAGTAGGTCAGAAAATTCCAACTTCTCTAGATTTCCCAAACAAACAAGACAAGTTAGCATCTCAGGGCAAATATAGAATGGTAGTTAGGGCAGAACAGTAGTCCTCCTGGAACAACTGGAGAAGGGCTGAAAAAAAACCTGTGAAGTATGAACACCTCCAGATTGGTTCCACTGAAACAGCAAGCTGTGATCCCTGGGGCTAGCTGGGTTGGGAGGTAGTCTCTGCCCCAGTCCAAGGAATTTTCATCTCCCAGAAAGTATGAGGAGTTGGATGTCTGAGCAGAGGAAAATTGAGAGAACCTTTGCTAATAAGGGACACCAGGCTGAGCTCTGCTGCCAAGACGTGGCCCTGGATAAGAAGGAACCAGCACACACCAAGTGAGTGAAGAAGCAGTGGGGCAGGAGCACTGCTGGCTGTGGACACTAATAGGTGGGTGGAGTTCTTGGTTTTGGTTCCAGGCCAGAGGGGAGGACTGAAGGAAGATCTGAGGTTAGAGGCACCATCCCCTATACCTCAGGACTACAGGTGATTACAATAAGAAGTTGCTATATTTTTTTTTTAAATGAGCATGCAAAGAGGCAAGAACCTAACCATAGAAAGTTACTATGAAAATAGAAAAGACAAGGGTTTGTCTTTACAGGAGGATACTGAAGCAATACAAAAGCCTCTCCTAACTCCAAAGAGTAATGTCAAATAGTAACCTGCCCAAAAAGATTTCAGAGAAGAACTTTAAAAAGACTTTAAAAATCAAATGAGAAATTGAAGGAAATTTTTTTTAAAAAAATAAGAACAGTCTAAGAAAAACAAGAAGATTATGAAAATAAAGTTAACCAACTGGAAAAGGAGATCCAGAATCTTAAGGAAGAAAACAACTCCTCAAAATTTAGAATTGGGCAAGAGGAAACCTGCAAAGTTATGAGACACCAAAAAATAATAAAACAAAGTGTAGACTGAAAAAAATAGAAAAGAATGTGAAACATCTCATAAGAAAAACAATCTGGGGAACAGAACAAGAAGAGAAAACATAATAATAATTGCACTTCCTGAAAGCTATGATCAAAAAATAATCTTGATAAAATAATACAAGAAATAATTAAAGAAAATTGTCCTACAGTGTTAGAACAAGATAAAAATAGAAAAAAATCCACTAATCACCACCTGAAAGAGATCCTATGAAGAAAACCACAGCTGCAGAGGATATCATAGCTAGATTCTGAAACCCACAGCTCAAGAAGAAAATATTATGAGAAATAAGAAAAAAAATTCACATATGGCAGAGCCACAATTCACATAAGACCTAGCAGTGGCTACACTAAAAGACTGCAGGTCTTGGAACACTAAATATCAAAGAGTAAAAGAACTGGGTTGCAGCCTAAAATATCATACCCAGCAACGTTAAGCTTAATCCTGAATGAAAAAAGACATTTAACAAATTGCCAGACTTTCAGGATTTTATTGCAAAAGGAGCTGAACTCAATAGAAAGTTTGACATACAAGATCCAAGAGAAATATAAGGTAAATATCAAAGACTAACTACAAGGGACTGAATAAGTACAGACTGTTTATTTTTATACAAGGAAATGTAAACTCTATGTCTAAGATTGTAATTAGTAATTGAGTAGTTCAAAAGAAAGATTAGAGTAGACCTGAGTATGATGTGATTCTAAAAAGTAAAACCATTCAGGAAAAGGTAAAAAGAGTAATTACCTTATACAGAGAAGGTCCAAGAGGAAGAACTGATACAGAGGAATTGTATGGGGGAGGAGGGCTGGTAGTTCTGGAACCCTACTCTCATTAGGAATTGGTTAAAGAGGGAACAATGTCTCTGTGTGTGTGTGTGTGTGTGTGTGTGTGTGTGTGTGTGTGTGTGTGTGTGTGTGTGTGTGTATGAAAAAGTGTTCTAAATTCAGAAAGAAATAAAAGGCTAAGGGGATGGGGAGGGAAGATAATGGCAGTATTGTTAGAGAGAACCCTACTCACATCAGATCTGGGTTAAAGATAGCAATATGTACATTTAGCAGGGAATAAATGTCTTCTGGATTTATAAAGAAATAAGAGAGTGAGAGAATAGGATAAGGGGGTTATAGAAGGGGGTCTAGATTAATTGAAATGGGATAAAAAGGGAACAACATATATATCTTTGGAAGGCCATAGAAGTGTTCTAAATTCAGAGAGAAGCAAGAGAGCAAGGGGAAAGGATTGTGGGGAGGGGATAAGGGAGGGATCTTTGTAGGGGCAATAGATTAAGTAGTAGGAGGGCAAGGTAGATGTAAAGTAGAGGAGTCAAGAGGGATAGGAAATAAGAGATATACACAAACATAAAATAAAGATCAGGAGTAGAATTTATTAAGGAAAAAAACAGGTGTAGTAATCATAATCTCAGACAAAGTTAAAGCTAAAATAATTTAATCAAAAGAGAAAAATAGGGAGACGACACTTTATGTCAGCCATATTAATCAATATCGTTTTAGGATATTTTAAATAACAAAACAGTATAAGGTTGGAATATTTCTGTAGTGTAGGAAGTGATGAATTGCACTAAGAAAAATGTGGAAAACTTGGGCTTGTGAAGGAAGATGTTATCCACCCTCAGAGGACAAACAAGTATAATGTGGTCTTACATAGATGAATATGAATGTATATTACTATATATGAATATGATTATAGTTATCTAAGTATATGTATGTAAGTTTATGTATGTGTATATATACATGTTTGTGTGTATACGTACATATACATATATATGTATGTTTATATATCTAAATCTGTATAAATATATCTGTCCTTAATTATAGCCTTCTTGAGGAAAGGGAGAGAAAGGCGATAATATTGAATACGGTTAAGGAAGAGACAACCTCCTTAAGATAGTCTGCCCTGTGCCCAATAGTGCAGCCACGTTCTCACTCCCTGAGTGGATGAGGAGAGGTTGCAGGAGAGGAAACCTGGATGGTTGGGAAAGGAATGGTGATGGTAATTTCGCTAAACTCTAGGATGGAGTAAGAAAGATATGATAATATTATTTCATAAGCATCTCTATAAATATTGGTACTTTGGAGAATTGGAGCCTAGTTCCTCAGATCTTATTACACCTATGGTAGTTCATTCCCTAGAAATGGAATCCAGGGATATTTGTATGATGTATGTGAGACTCAGAAATTGACTCATGTTGTTTCTGGAAGAGGACTCATGGCTCTGCTTCAGTGGTTTAGCACAATTTAGAACTAGAGTCAATTGGATGCTTTCTCTGTTGAGCCAACCTTTCAGGAGGTAGCAGCAGGTCGAGCAGTGTACAGCCAGAAATTAAACAACACTAGCCACCAGAGTTTTCAGTCTTGCCAAAAGAAGGCTTCTCCCTCCTTTCAGGCAAAAAAAAAAAGTTGATTCTCAATTAAAAGAAATACAATGGGTTTTTTTTTGCTATTATTAATAGACAGGAAATAAGGGAAATATTTTCTTTTGTATTTTTTCCCTAAGCTCTGGATCATTAAATTCCATTACTGTGTGGTCAACTGAGTGATGAGTATACTTTGGTCTAATACAATGTTGGTGCGGAAGATTAAAAGTGCTGACTAAATGGAGATTTGGAATTCAGACAGACTTAACTTTCCTTATTTTCCATCTCTCCCACATGAGCTTAGGTAATTAAAATATCTTTGGCATAAAGTTCTTATTTCTCACTTATTTCTTTGCATTTTAGCAGATTGCATTGAGCTAACATTTCAAACACGTATAGAGCAAAAGTGAAAAATTCACTTTAACTTTGATGTATGATTTGCATGATGCCAACTGTTTAACTGTTTGGAAATATCTTCTCAGGCTTTATTTCTTAACATTCCTTTCTTTTGTTCCTGTCTGTAGATGTCATTCTCAATTCTGTTTTATTCTCTATTGATGGTTAACAAGTCTTTGTTTCTGTTAAATTCCTTAAATTATTATGACAAAATCCATTTATTTAAAATAATTTAATGGAGCAATTACTTCTGATGAGTGCAAGACAATCTAGATTTGTTCTATTAAGTAACCCTTTGCATGCTAACATATGAGAATCATTCTCCAATATTGTGCTTAAATTGTATATTTTTCCTTCAGATTTTAATAACTACATAGAATTAATAACCATATAGCCCTGAAATTCAATGTTTATCCATCAGGAATCGCAGTTCCACAACTCTTCTCCTTTCTGAAAATAATTACCACAAGTAATGACTTTCAAATGAGTCTTTGAGAATTCAAGAGGATTCTGATTTACCTACATTATATCAACACTATCCTGTAATATCAAAACATTGGTGATTTTTCTCACACGGGGAACTCAGCAGTCTGACAGAGAAGATAAATCCTAGGGAACTATCTGAACTTCTGACAGGTTTAAATGACTTTTCCATGGGCATTCACATAGTAAGTAGTAGCAGCAAGATTTGAATTTAGGTCTCAGTGACTGCAAGTTTAACAGTTTATTCCCTACATAATACTTCTCAAGCAATAGGCATTTATTAAACACTTGCTATCTGCCAGGTACCATGCAAAGTATAAAGGAACTGTGCTAAGATACAAAGAAAAAGCAAACACAGATTTTGCACTCAAGGCCCTTGCATTCAAGCAGAGAAGACCACACACACACACACACACACACACACACACACACACACACATGCATGCACACACACACACACATGCACACACTCATACATATGCATACAAACACACACACATATATACATATGAATACATACATGAAAGACATATACAAAATAAATACAAAGTAATTTAGAGGGGAAAATATACTAGCAGATGGGAGGACTATGAAAGGGCTTCTGAAAAATGTAGCATTGAAATGAGTCCTAAAAGAAGCCAGAGACCGAAGAAAGGAAAGTGAGGAAGGAAAGCATTCCCCATATGAGGGAAAGCCAGTTTAAATGCATATAGATGAGGGATGGAATATCCTGTATAATAAATGAAAGTAGGTCCCTATAGCCAAACCAACGAGTCCTTGGAGGGAAATATTTTGAAAGAAGACTGAAAAGATAAGAAAGTATCAGATTTGAAGAGCTTTAAATGCCCCACAAAGGAGTTTATATTTGTTCTTAGAGGGAACAAGAGGTATCTGATGTCAGTGAATGTGGGTGCAGGGGTAATGAGACATGATAAGATCTCTAGTTCAGGAAAGTAATTTTTGATGCTCTGTGGAAGATTGGAGTAGGCAGAGAGTTGAGTCAAGGAAACCAATTAACAGGTTATTGTGATAGTCTAGGTGAGAGGCATAAAGACCCTGATAGTGTTTAAATAGACTTTGGGGGTGGTGTTGTTTTGGAGATAAAACAACACAGTTGGAGAACTGATTGGTGACATTAAATGTCATATGGATCTTGAATTTCCCATTTGTTTTGGGTTCATATTTTTCAATACCTATTTGCTATAAAGGCAAATGAGGAAATTATGAGAGAATATCTTCCTTTCCCTTCCATTTAAAAACAATGAAAGTCATTAGTAAATTTTAGATATTACTCCAGAGGTAATATGACATAATGGATTGCTTAGAAGGTTGGCCATACAGTTAGGAAAATAAAAGTTCAAGCATTAACTCTGACACATGGCTTTGTGGCCATGGACAAGTCACTTAGCACCAGTGCCCCAGAGAGATTTCTAGGAACCTAAACTACAAATGAAACGGGGATCTAAATTTCTATACAAATAAAATAATAGGACCAAGTAAGTCATCATCACCTTCCCCAAAGGTCAGCCAATAATTACAAAAAAATGCTTCACCATTAATTTTTTTGGAGACTTTCTCAAGCAAAACTTTTCTAAAACATAAACATATAAAGGGTGAATACAGATTTCTTACAACTTCAAATAATCATTCAACTGCTTTTTCTTTAAAATCTGCAAAATATCTGGATATACCTAGGGCTAGTAGTATTTTAATATTTGCATTTTGTTTTTCATTCTATATCTTTACCTTTCTAATAAACATTGGTTTGGTTCATAAATATTATGAAAATTATATTTTTTAAAAGCCAATTGGGAAATTTCCCAGTCTGGAATGAAAGGAAAATGGAAGATATGGTCACTAGTCTGGATCCTCATTCTCTCTAATAGACTCTCAAATATAGAGTAGCAGGACACTGAAGGAAATGAGATTCTGATCCATTGCAAATACACTTAGTTATTATAGGTCTATAAAAAGAAATAGTATTGTTATTACTATAAGTTTCAAGAACACAAATGACACAATTCCAAATAGAATTAAGTTGGACCTCTAATTTCATCAGTGAAGAGAAATTCCACTGTGAAAACTCTCTCAATTTTTGAAGATTGGGACCTAATCTACAATTTAAAATTTTATAGGGCTGGTTGGAACACTGAGAGGTAAAATGGCCATCAGAATGTCTCAGAGGAAAGAATTTGAACAAGTCTTTTCTAACTTCAAGGCTAGATTGTCTATCCTATCATGTTTACATTGTTTTACTGATCTGTCACTTCTATTTGTTCCTCTATGGAAGCAAGCCTGGCCTACTGGAAAGATAACCAACCAGGAAGACCTGAGTTCATGTGCCTCTGACACAGAATGTTTATGTGCCCACTTGGCATGTAATTTAAAAGCTCTGTCCCAGACAACTCTGTAAGACACTAAATAGCTGCTAAGGTTCTTTCTAGCTTGAAATTTATGATACCATGAGCACATATTTCCTTACAGAACATGAAACCCAATATATCAAAAACTCAATTCATTTTCTTCCCCACCAAAACCTTCTACTCCTGATGGTTCTATTCCTGTAAAAGGCACTACAATTCCTGTGTTCAGCCAGTACTCCTCCCTTTAACCAATCCCCGTATCCAAACAGACTCTTTCCATTAAAGTTGCTACTATCTTTTTCAGAAATACTTAATCTGCAACAGACCACTAATTTCTCCATTTTCAGGCTTTCTCTCCTTAAATCCATCATTGACAATTTAATTCCAGACATTTATTAAATATCTACTATGTGTAAACCATTGTGATAGGCAATATATACATATATATACATATTCGCATATACATACATACACATGCATGTGTGCATACACACATACACACAAATATATATGTGTATGTACATATATGTATATACATACATATATATGTGTGTGCATATATATGTATATATATACATATACATATATATACATATATATATATATAAATAATATTCTACACCTGTGGGCCTCCTATTTCTAAAAAATTATTGTGGGGAATGAAGGGAGAGGCCTCCCTGTATACCTCCTTTGGGATCCATTTGTTATTAAATTTGTAACACATTTTCTATTCTTCTGTGCTATTTGTTCCTGTTCTTTTATTTATTTTGTTTCAGTCATTGTATCATTGTGCATATTTTCTTGGCTCTGATTACTTCCTTTGGCTTCAGTTCATGCAAATCCTTCAATGATTCTCTGTACTAATCATATTCTTTGTTACTTACTAAAAAGTAATGTTTCATTACTTTGTCATGCCACAATTTGTTTAGCCATTCCCCAACTGATGGCTATCTACTTCATTTCTAGTTTTTTGGTTAGAAAAATATTGTAACTATAAATATTTTGCTCTATTTGCTAACATTTTATTGATGATATCACCTGAAGGCATATAATAAGTAGTGGAAACTTTTGTGTGAAAAGATGTGTACATTTTAATCGATTTGTTTCCATCATTTCAAATTGGTTTCCAGAACAGATACACTAATTTGCCACTCCAGAAATAATTCCTGTCTTTCCACAACCTATCCAATACTGATCATTTTCTTCTTTTGTCACCTTTGACAATCTGTTGGACATGTGGTGAAACCTCAAGGATCATTTGATGTTCATTTCTTTTATTATTAGAAATGTGTAGGATTTTTTTCCCATGTTACTTAATAGTCTCAAATTCTTCTTAAGAGAACAGTTTGTTTATATCATTTAACCAGTTATTTAATGAAATATAGCTTTTGGTTACACACACACACACACACACACACACACAAACACAAACACACATTATCAAACCCTTGTCAGAGAAATTTGATACATGTTCCTCCATTTTCCTTCTTTTCCAAGATACATTGTGTTTGGGAAGAAACTTTTCAATTTCAGGTAATTGAAAATTAGTTCTGTTATCTTTGGTAATTACCTCTATCCCTTGTTTGGTTAAGAATAAATCTCATACCTATGCCTATAGCAGAGAAAGGTTTATGATCTGTTTTCTTCTGTTTTAAAAAATGTTTTTTGAGCTTTAATATTAAGGTCAAACATTCATTTAGTATACAGTATGTAATAAAATGGAGCATGTTGGTTTAAGGCTAATTTCTGCTAGATTACTTTACAATTTTCCCAGCAATCTTATCAAATAGGAACTTCTTTCCTAAGTAATTTATGTTTTCAGACTTATCGAACTGGGCTAATGACTTCCATTGTTTCTCCCTTGTCTAGTCTGTTCAGTTTATCTAGTTCAATATTTTAACCAATACTAAATGGTTTGAAAACTGGTGCTTTAGAATGTATTTTCAGGACCTGAGGTACTATTCTTTCTTCATCCCTACTTCTTTTTATTATTTTTCTTGATATTATAGATATTTTACATTTTTATTTCTCTTTTCTATATTCTTTTTAGTTTCAATTTAATTGTCTTATCTCATTTCCCAGAATATCTCAGATTTTTTATTCAACATAGTTTATATTAATTTAAATGATTCTTAAGTTGGAATTTAGTCATTATATTGCTGGTTTTATTTATTTTATGATCACAAAATTCCTTATCTGCAGTTAGAGAAAATAAAACCCAAGACATCAAGCCATTTACTCTTGATCCCAGATCTAGTAATGGCCATAGCTTGATCTAGCTATATGATCATACACTTAGAAGCATAAGATACCTTAGAGGTCTTTAATCTCAGTGTCATTATTTTACAGAAGTATAAGTGGAGGCTGAGAGACTAACAAATTTACCCACACTTACATGGGGTAGAAAATACCAAAGGCAGACCATGAACCAAATTCTCTCACTCCAATACTCTTTGTGATACCTGCCTGCTTCTATTTTCTTTACAGAATCCAGCAGTTAAAGACTAAAATATTTAAAATAGTTATATGCTATTTTCATAGAACAAAGGGGCAAGGAAAAATATTTTTCTTCTTTTCCTATAGGTCTACGCTACTGCCACAACCTTTACCGTGGCCAAAGAACTGGCATACAGTAGGCTGTTAATGAATGTTGTTGACTAGACTTGGCTTGATTAGTCCTTTCTTGCATTAGAGTAGAAAGTGCCAGTGAAATAAGGGAGCCTCTTGGGTCCACCCAGCACTGACTTTGGAGTCAGGCATCCTAAGTATGAAAATTTTCAGTCAGTCTTTATGCCAAGCATAGTGCTAAGTACTGGAATTACTAATACAAGCAGAAAGAAAAATAGTCCATGCTGTCATGGCATTTATACTTTAATAGGGAAAGACAACATATTGAGGAAGAAGTAGATGAGAGAGAGAGAGAAAGAAATAGAGAGAGAGAGAAAGGCACCCTGTAAGAGGCATGGTAGACAAAGTGTGTGGTGCAACCAGAAGAAGAGTAATGATGAGTACAGAATTGAGTAAAGTAAACTAATTAGGAGACCATTCTAACAGTCTAAGCAAGAAGTGATGAGGACTTGAAGTAAAGATAGGGTCTTTAGGTGTAGAAAGGATCAAAGGTTTTGGAAGTACATACAGCAAGATTTGACTACTGATTGAGAGACTGGAGTGTGAGAAAGGACAATAATACCTTCTCTCTCCATTGCTATCTTCAACCTTTCTCTCTTAACTCCTTTATTTTAATCCTGCCTTTAAAAACTCCAAAGTTTCACCACCCTTAAAAACAACCTCCATTAGATTCTACTGTAGTCCTAAATCAAGCTCTTATCTTAATCTCTCCTTCTTTTTCAAACTAAAAGAAAAAAGACTCCTCACTAATCCATTAGCTTTCTCTCCTCTTACTCCCTTCTCTGTCCTTTGTTCCTGTTCTTTTATTTATTTTGTTTCTGATATTATCACTCAACCAAAACTATCTCCAAAATTGACAATAATCTCTTTTTGAAAAAGTTTTATTAATTTTATATCATCACCATTTCTCGCAGCATATCTTCCCCTTTCCCTCCAAGAGAACAACCTCACACAAAAAATAGTATTTTTAAAAAACAAAAATGAGGAAAAGGAAGAAAAATCATTACTGATCAATACATTGAAATTCTGAAAATATGTGCAGAATAATGCACTTGTTAACCTCCCACCTCTGCAAATGATTGAGACTTTATCCTCACAATAACTTTCAGAATTTTGAGGATAAAATGAGAGAATATTTGTAAAAAGCTTTTAGAAACTTAGAGTGCTAAATAAATGCTAGTGGTTGTTATTAGTTGTTCTCCTCTTCCTCCTCCTTCCTATTATTATTGATCTCTTTTAAACTATATAATTTTACAGCATTCATTTTTTGTGTGCCTTTTTTTCCATTCATATTACTGTATTCATTGTGCATATTGTTTTCTTAATCTCTTTTGCTTCATTTTGCATCAGTTAATACATATGTTTCCGTGCTTCTCATATTTACCACATAGGTTATTCCTTATAGGACAATAATATTTTGTTATATTCGACTACCATATTTTGTGTAACCATTCCCAAATATGCATTTACTTTATTTCCAGTTCTTGGCTACCTGACAAGATGGAGCAATAAATATTTTGGTGTATATGATCTATGGCTTCCTTGGGACATAAGTCAGAAGATGAAATCTTTGGGTCACAGATTATGTTCTTTTTAGTGATTTTATTTGCATAATCATAATTGCTTTCTAAAATGGTTGTACGAATTTACAACTGCAATTAAATATGAGCTAGTGTGCTTATCTTTCAATATCCTCTCCAACAACAATGATCTTTTAATTATCACATGTTACATTCTTTTCTCAATCCTTTTTAAACTCACTTTGATATTTGCTGCAGGTAACTTTTTCCCCTTGGATACTATGTCTTGTGATAGGACTTTCTTATTCTCCCATAACATGTCAGAACCTTCTTATTCTCTTCTGTTTTATTATTGTCCATATCATGCTCAGTTTCCTGAGGATCTGTCCTGTACTCTTTTAGTCAACTGATACTCTTCCCTGGGTTTCATTATCTTCTCTATGGAGATGATTCACAAATCCTTACACTCAATCCCAAGTCACAGGCTAACTTCCTGTAACATTAACCGCCTGTTACACAATTTTAAAAAGATGTCCCATTGAACTTAACATATCCAAATCAAAATTTATTTACTTTCCCCCCCAAACACACTCCTTTTTTAAATATCTCTATATTTGTTGAAGGTAACATCATTCTTCTAGTTTACAAGCTTCATGTTTCAGTTTGGGGTTTTATTCCATTCCTCACCCACCCATAATCAGCATATTCAATGAGTCATTCAAAATTGTCACTTCCATCTCTCCAACTGCTCCAGATTTGGATTTAATCACATGATAGATAATAGATTAGCAATACATAGACAGCATTTTTACTATTAGACACGCATTATGTTAAGGTCTAGGATATAAATACAAGCAAATATGCTTGTTCATAACAGTTCTTATCCTTAAGGAGCTTAGATTTTAGTTGAGGAAAACAACACACAGTTGGGAACTAGAAAGGGAGGAGGTTAACATTAATAGACAATATATATTTAAACGTTTACCATGTTTACCATGAAAACTTGTGATTTCCAGTACTTCAAATGGAGAAGCTAAAAAAAAATCCAACACCTTAGAAACACAAGAAATTCACATCTACACTACTGAGTACACACACAGAAAAGACTGACTCCATGACTTTTTAAGTGGGGAAAATTAATATAAATTTAGTCTGAATAAAAAGATGGCATATTTATTGCGATTAATTACCATCATTAAGGAGAAGCCATAAATACAGCTAATTATTCATAGTTAATACCTGTTTAATATTCAATTTATTAATCTTATTTCATTTGATATTGCATCCCTACATTTCTACATTGTTGTTAAAATTGATATTTTTCAAAAGAAGCAAACCAATTTTCAATTGTTCAAAAAGTTCAATTCTCTCTGATTGCATAATTTAAAGTACATTATCTTTGATCAAATCTAAAGATTCATCTCAAATGCAAAAAGAAACTCTCAATGAAATTTTTCTTCAGCTTGTAATATAGCACAGATAATGGTTGTGAAGTCTAAAACATATGTCCACCAGATTCCAGCAGATCCCAAAGCAGAAATTTTAGTTTAAAAAAAGCAAACATTTTAGTGGTTATCTTGTTCTATAGTTCTACAAAGCATATCTAATGGGACTCAATGTATACTTTTTGGGGGCAGGGGAAAGAATAGCCTGTAAAAATCGTGCAAATGATTTAACATTAATTATACAAGTGAAATCATGCAAAATATGTGTTCATATTTGCCATATTTCAAAAAAAGAGAAAAATAAAAAGTGAGAAAATTATACTTCAATTTATATTCAGTTCATCAGTTCTTTCTCTGGATGTGGATAGCATTTTTTCATCATGAGTCCTTTGGAATTATTTAAGATCATTGTATTGATCAGAGTAGCCAAGTCACTCATAGTTGATCATGAATACAACAATGTTGATACTGTGCACAATGATCTTCTGATCATCGATTCTTCTCAGTTAACTTTCTCTGCAGGTGGATAGCATTTTTTCTTTTCTTTTCTGTTTTAAATTTTATCATTTTTATTTAATATTTTAGTTTTCAACGTTGATTTCCAGAAGACTTTGAGGTACAAATTTTCTCCCCATTTCTACACTCTCCCCATTCCAAGATGGCATATATTCTGATTGCCTTATTCCCCAATCAGCCCTCCCTTCTGTCACCCCACTCCGCACCCCATCCCCTATTCCCTTACTTTCTTATAGCGCAGGATAGATTTATATTCCCCATTCCCTATATATCTTGTTTCCCAGCTGTATGCAAAAAACGACATTTTTTTAAGCATCTGCTTTTAAAACTTTGAGTTCCAAATTCTTTCCCCTTTTCCCTTCCCACCCACCCTCCCTAGGCAAGCAATTCAACATAAATCACACATGTATCATTACATATAACACTTCCACAATGCTTGTGTTGTGAAAGGCTAACTATGTTTCCTTCTACACTATCCTGTCCCCCCCCCCCTTTATTCCATTTTCTTCCTTGACCCTGTCCCTTTTCAAAAGTGTTTGCTTTTGATTACCTAATCCCCAATTTGCCCTCCCTTCTATCATCCCCCCCTTTTTATCTCCTTCCCTTTACTTTCCTGTGGAGTAAGATACCCAATTGAGTGTGTATGTTATTCCCTCCTCAATTTGAATCCAATGAGAGCAAGATTCACTTATTCCCCCTCCACTGGCCCCTCTTCCCTTCCAACAGAACTGCTTTTTCTTGCGACTTTTAGGTGAGGTAATTTACCTGATTCTATCTCTCCCTTTCTCTTCTCACTATATTCC
>CM053622.1:616370931-616394660 GCA_028646595.1 Phalanger gymnotis | reverse complement strand
CTAAATCCTTTTTGAGCTCTTCCTGGCCTGAGACCAATTCATTTTTTTTTCTTGGAGGCTTTTGATGTAGGCTCTTTGACTTTTTTGACTCTTTCTGGCTGTATGTTTAGATCTTCTTTGTCACTAAAATAGGAATCTAGAGTTTGAGTTTGAGTCTCCATTTGAGTCTGAGTTCATTTTCACTGCCCGTTCATGTTCCCAGCCAACTACTTGACCCTTGAGCTTTTTGTCACGGTATGACTGCTTGTAGAGTAGAGAGTACTTTGTCCCAAGCTTTTGGGTCCAAGCACTGCTGTTTTCAGAGCTACTTCTACTCCACTGTCACCCCAGGCTCTGTCACCACAGTGCTACTCCTTCCCCAAGAACTGCCAACCAGAACCACAATACAGACCCAAGCAGGGCACAGCAAGAGAATCTGCCTTTGTGCCCACAAAGTGCTCCTTGCCCTCCCACTCCAATCCGCTGCTAGAATCCTCCCACCATGTGAGCCAGGGACTTGGGAAGGAGCTGATGCTGTAGCCTGGAAGCAGCCTCAGAAGTTTTCTACTGCTGCCACCACCACCGCTGCACCAACTCCACCACCCCCAGCTCTGGTGATCGGACCTCTCTGAACTAGATTCTGCAGTTTCCCCCTAACCTGATCTTTGGCGTTTGTGGGTTGAGAAGTCTGGTAACTGCCACAATTCACTGTTTCATGGGCCTAAGACCTGTTTTGACTGGCTGATTCTGGGTCTGGGTCTGACTGGCTGAGTCTGGTCTGTCCTGGTGACCATCTAGACTCTCCTGTGCTGGAGACCAGTTTCCCTCTGCTATTTCATGGGTTCTCCAGCTCTAGAATTTGTTCAGAGCCAATTTTTACAGGTGTTTAGAGGGATTTGAGGGAGAGCTTAAGCAAGTCCCCATTTTCCAGCCACCATCTTGGCTCTGCCCCTGGATAGCATTTTTTCATCATGAGTCCTTTGGGATTGTTTAGGATCATTGTATTGATCAGAGTAGCCAAGTCACTCATAGTTGATCATGAATACAACATTGTTGTTGCTGTGCACAAGGATCTTCTGATCATTGATTCTTCTCACTCAACTTTGCACCAGTTCATATAAGTCTTGCCATCTTTTTCTAAAACCACTCCCATCTTTATTTCTTATATGACAATAATACTCCGTCACAATCATATGCCAAAACTTATTCTGCCATTCCCTATTGATGAACATCCCCTTCATTTCCAGTTCCTTGTCACCACAAAAAAAAATTTTGTACATATATGTCCTTTTATTTTCCTTTGATTTTTTGGGATACAGAACTAGTAGTGGTATTGCCGGATCAAAGGGTAAACATGGTTTTATAGTCTTTTGGGCGTGGTATCAAATTATCCTCCAGAATGTTTGGATTATTTCAATACACCAATAGTTCATTTGTATACCTAGGTTTCCCTTATCACCTCCAGAATTTTTCATTTTTGGTAAGTGTGATCTGGTACCTCAGAGTTGTTTTAATCTGCATTTCTCTAATGAATAGTTTTTAAAGAGCATTTTTCATACTATAGCTTTGATTTCTTCTTCTGAAAACTGCCTGCTTATATCCAGAGACTATTTATTAAAAGGAAGAATGACTCTTATTTTTATGAATCTGACTTAGTTTTCTGCTCAGTATATATGTGAGAAATGAGTCCTTCTGTTTTTAAGGTATTATTTTCTTCAATACTTTTTTGCTCCTTTTACTGTGCTGCTAATTCTCTATTCATAATTTTTTTTTTGCATCATTCTCATTTCTTTTCTTAATTTTTCCTCTACCCTCTTATCTTGCAGGATCTCTTATTGGGTTTGTGTCCAATTAGGATTTTTATTTGAGCTTTGTTTGTAGGTTTCTTCATTCACATTATTATTGTCTGAGTTTACATATTGGTCTTCCCTAACACCATTAGTATCTTTTTATGGTCAAGTGGCTTTTGTTGTTATTGTTTTTTCATTTTTCCAGCCTATTTCTTTACTTTGACCTTTATGTTAAAGTTGGACTCTGCTCACCTGGTGCTGGGGAGGCACTGTCCCAAGCTTTAGGCTTTTTCATGCTGCAGTATTCAGAGCTAGTTTTGGTGATCTGCAAGTTTTTGGTGCTTTCTAGGTGATGTGGTCTTGGGAGATGTACGGTCACTGGTCTCCTAGTTTACCCTCTGGTCTTTACCCAGAAAGAGTCTCTCATCACTTGCAGCCACAAGTGGTAATGTTTTTCTTGGTTCTGGAGCTGTGACCATGTCCCTTGTTCCCTTGTAAACAAATACAAGCATTCCTCTCTGTTCTGTAACTGTGACCCAGAACTGCATATTGGCAGTAGAGTTGCCAGTCATTGCCAGCTGCACACAGTGCCAGTAAAGGGTTCCTTGTACTCTCTTTCTGATCAGTTGTCTGATCCCATTGCTATCTCTGGGGTGAGAGCTCCTAAAGCAATTTTGCTGTCTCATGTGTGCATTCCAGATAGGCCTCCATTACAGTGTCATAGACCTCTCCTGCTGACCTCCTGAGTTTTTCTACATTTGAAAAATGTCTCACCCTGACCTTTTGTTATTTCTATCATTCTAGAACTTAAGTTGTTACTTCAAAGTTTTTTGGAGGGGAATGTTGAAAGAGTTCAATGAGGTTGCTTCATTTAATCTGACATCTTGGCTCCTCAGTCTTTTCTTTGCCCCTAAATTATTATATGTAATCCTGTTCAAGCTACTTAGCCTCATTTCCTCTTCTCTAAAATGAAAATTATAAAGCTTTTCTGAGAGAAGTACTTTAAGCATTCATTTATAATGCAAAAATTCAAGCACAATACTTTAGTAATATTAATGTAGAATTGTTTTTGTTCAAATGACTCCCATAAATAAAAGATTGGCATTTAAACAAGTTTAGCACTGGAATGAATAAGTGTTCTGCTACATGAATTATGTTTATCAGATTTATTGCCAATCAGATGCATCCCTTGCCAGCAATCCACGATTCTCATGTTGTCTTTGCATGTTTTTTTTTTAAAGGCAATAATTGAATTGAACTTGAAATATAATTTTTGAAGAGGATATTTTTAGTGTGCATCAGAGAAACTGACTCCCACATAAATCAGGTGCTCTAAACTCTTAGCCATATGGCCATGAGTATTTAGTAGCTGAATTGAGATTTCATATTCTAATCAGTAAGGATAAGATCAAAAACATTGACTGAAGAGGAAAATTTGCCCACTATACCTCATAATTCCTACTGATTTTTCTGATTACGTATTCAAAGAAAATTGAAACATTTTAATATGTAATTTTAGGACTTCCCTATGTGTCACATCACTAAGAGAAGGGATATTATGCAAATGACAGGATCACTGCATGAATAATAATAGTATAAATTCTGTAAAGTGTTTACAATTTTTGGGAATTATTACAAGAAATAATGTAAAATACAGTATATCTATTTATCATCCTAAGTAAGATGGCAGAGACACATCTTGAAGTATGGTTTCAGGGACAGCCTGGGTACCAGAAAGGCCTGGGTTTAATGCTAACTCTCTGACCTTGAGCAGGTAAGCTACTTTTCAGGGCTCTAAACAGCTTCCTAAGGCAATAAATGAGAGATGAGATGTGAAACTACATCAAAGGAAGGAGTTTCCATTTCTGGAGTTCTACACATGAATGACATCATACATAACCTAACCCCCTAGAAAAAAAGTCTCAAAAATCTAAGATGGAGGACATTGCTATTTGACATTCAGGGTAATGTTATAAATTCTCATAAGTCAATTGCATTTTTTTCTTTTTTTCTGCCCAATGTATTTATTTATTTTAGTTTTCAACATTTACTTCAACAAGATTTTCCATCTCTCCCCTCCCCCTGCCCCATGACGGCATGCATTTTGATTACCCTTCACCCAATCTGCACTCCGTTCTATCAATCCCCCTCTTCTCTTTTCCCTTTCCCTTCTATTTTCCTGTAGGATAAGATAAATTTCTATATCCCATTACCTATGTATCTTATTTCTTAATTGCATGCAAAAACAATATTTAACATTTATTTTTTTTAAATTCAAATGCATTTGGGACTCAAAGTCCCAAATTCATTTGCTTCTTCCTTCTCCATCCACCCTCATTGAGAGGGCAGGAAATTTGATATAGATTATACATGTGTAGTCATGCAAAACACTTCCATAATAGTCATGTTGTTTCCTTTCAACCTTTCCCTCCTCAAAAGTGTTTGTTTCTGATTACCCCCTCCCAGAATCTGCCCTCCCTTCTGTCACCCCTCCTTATTCTCTTCTCCCCTACTTTCCTGTAGGGTAAGATAGACTTCCATACCCAATGGAGTGTGTATGTTATTCCTTCATTAAGCCAAATCCAATAAGAGTAAGGTCTACTCATTTCCTCTCACCTCCCTCCTCTTCCTCTCCCCTGTGAAAGCTTTTTCTTTTATGGAAGATAATTTGACCCGTTCTGGCTCTCCCTTTCTCCTTTTCTCAATATATTCTTCTCTCACCCCTTAATTTTATTTTTTAGATGTCATCCCTTCATATTCAATTCACCCTGAGCCCTCTGTCTATTCCCTGCAATTACCCTAATAATGAGAAAGGCCTCATGAGTTATAAATAACATCTTTCCATGTAGGAATGTAAACTGTTCAGCTTTAATAAGTCCCTTATGATTTCTCTATTCTGTTTCCCTTTTCAAGCTTCTCTTGAGTCTTGTATTTGGAAGTCATTTTTTCTGCTTAACTCTGGCTTCTCAAGAATGCTTTAAATTCCTCTATGTCATTGAATATCAATTTTTACCCTTCATTGGTTACACTCAGTTTTGCTAGGTAGGTGATTCTTGATTGTACTCCTAGCTCCTTTGACCTCTGGAATATCATATTGCAAGCCCTCACATCCCTCAGTGTGGAAGCTGCTAAATCTTGTGTTATCCTGAATGTGTTTCCACAGTAGTTGAATTGCTTCTTTCCGGATGCTTGGAATATTTTCTCCTTTACTTGGGAACTCTGGAATTTGGCCATAATATTCCTGGGAATTTTACTTTGGGGATCTCTTCCAGGAGGTAATTAGTGGATTCTTTCAATTTCTATTTTCTCTTCTGGTTCTAGAATATCAGGGCAGTGTTCCCTGATAGTTTCTTATAAGATGATGTCTAAGCTTTTTTTTTTTTTCTAATCATGGCTTATCGTGGGAGTCTGATAATTTTGAAATTATCTCTTCTGGAACTATTTTATAGGTCAGTTGTTTTTTCCAATGAGATATTTCACATTGTTTTCTATTTTTTCATTCTTTTGGTTTTGTTTTATAATTTCTTGATTTCTCATAGAGTAATTAGCTTCTGTTTGCTCCATTCTTGTGTTTTTCCTTCATTTTCAAAGAGGACCATGACATTCAATGATGACATGACATTCAGTTGACTCGGATTTGAATAAGGAAAGGCTGTGCAAGGTCACCGGTCTCACATTTTCCTCCAGAGCCATCTGGATCCAGTTACCAGATATTCATTAGGATGACTGGAGATGACACAGAATGCAATGGCAGACTTTTAGGCTAAGGCCTTTCCATGTACTCACTTATAGTGAGGTAACACCCATTCAGTGAATAGCCCTCTGGCTCTAGAATATAAGGACAGTTCTTGATAATTTCTTGAAAGATGATATCTAGGCTCTTTTTTTGATCATGGCTTTCAGGTAGTCCAATAATTTTTAAGTCATCTCTCCTGGATCTGTTTTCCAGGTCAGTGGTTTTTCCAATGAGATATTTCACATTGTCTTCCACTTTTCCATTCTTTTGGTTCTGATTTATAATATCTTGATTTCTCATAAAGTCACTAGCTTCTACTTGCTCCAATCTAATTTTTAAGGTAGTATTTTCTTCAGTGTTCTTTTGGACCTCCTTTTCCATTTGGCCAATTCTTCATGTTAAGGTATTCTTCTCCTCATTGGCTTTTTGGAGCTCTTTTGCCATTTGTGTTAGTCTATTTTTTAAGGTGTTATTTTCTTCAGTATTTTGGGGAGTCTCCTTTAGTGAGCTGTTCACTTGTTTTTCATAATTTTCTTGCATCAATCTTATTTCTCTTTCCAATTTTTCCTTTACTTCTCTTATTTGATTTTCAAAATCCTCTTTGAGCTGTTCCATGGCCTGGGACCAACTCATGTTTTTCTTGGAGTCCTTGGATGTAGACGCATTGACTTTGTTATCTTCTTCTGAATGTGTGTTTTGATCTTTCTTGTCACCAAAGTAAGATTCTATAGCCTGAGTTTTTCCCACTGTTTGTTCATTTTCCCAGCCAATTACTTGACTTTTTAACTCTTTGTTAAGGTAGGGCTCTGCTTCCAGTGTGGAGGGCACACTGTCCCAAACTTCAGGAGTTTTGTGAAGCTATTTTCAGAGACACTTCTAGGAACCTGTAAGTTTTCAGTTCTTCTAAATTTGTATGATCTAAGGAGAGGTGTTTACTCTTCTTCTGGACTTTGCTCTGATAAGTGAGCAACCACAAGCACCCTTTTCTGCCCTGGGACTGTGAGGAGGGTTCCCTCTCCACTGTGGCCACAAGCTCTGCTATGCCCATGCTCCTCTGAGCTCCAGGACAGTAACCGAGATTCAAGTATGAGAAAAACAACAGAATTCTGCCTCAGTGCCAGCAAAGAGATCCCTGTAATCTCCTTCTGATCAGCTGTTTGATCCCCTTACCATTTGTGGGCTGAGGGTTCTGGAAGCAGTTGCTGCTGCCACCACAACCTGATGGCTGGGGTTGGTCTGCACTCCCCTCTCACCCTAGTCTTAAAGATCTTTCCCACTGGCCTTCTAAGCTGTCTTTGGCATTTCTGGGTTGAGAAGTCTCTAAACTGCATGTTTTTTTAAACTTTTATTTAGTATTTTATTTTTCCCCCAGTTACATGTAAAAACAATTTTTAACATTCATTTTTAAAACCGTGAGTTCCAAATTCTCTCCCTTTCTCCCTTTTTCCCTCCTCACCCCTCACATTGAGATGGCAAGCAATTCAATATAGGTTATACATGTGTAGTCATGTGAAGCATATCCATAATAGTTATGTTGTGAAAGAAAACAGAAAACAAAACACTCAAGAAAAATAAAGTAAAAAAATTGCTTCAATTTATATACAGACACCATCAGTTCTTTTTCTGAGATGGATCAATTGAGTTTTTCATTATAAGTCCTTCAGAGTTGTCTTGGATCATTGTGTTGCTGGGAATAGCTAAGTCATTCACAGCTGATCATCTTACAATATTGCTGTTACTTTGTACACAGTGCATTTCACTCTGCTTCAGCCCATGCAAGTCTTTCCAGGTTTTTCTGAGAGCATCCTATTCATCATTTCTTAGAGTACAATAGTATTCCATCATAATCATATACCACAATCTATTCAGTCATTCCCCAATTGATGGGCATCCCATGGACTTCTAATTCTTTACCTCCAGAAAAGATATGCTATATTTTTGCCCATATAGGTCGTTTTCTTTTTGTTTTTTTAGTGTTTGTTTAGTACTGTGTGTTTACTACTCTCCTGGCCTGTGAGCTGGTCTTTGAGAGACCACACACACTCTTTTCTACCTTGGAACTGTGAGGAGGGTCCCTCCTCCACTGTGGTCACAAGACCTGCTATGCTTGTGCTCTACCTTGCCCTGGGACTGCCACCTAGGACAGTGACCTGGATGCAAGTATAAGCAAACCAATTGAGTCCTGCCCCCAGTGCCAGCAAAAAGACCCCTGTAATCTCCTGACTAGTTGTTTGAGTCCCTTACCATCTGTGGGCTGCGAGCTCTGGAAAAAGTTGCTGCCATGGAAGATGCAGATTCAGTGGCTCCCAAGGCCTGCTCCTGGTTTGCTGGGGCTGTAGCTGTGCTGGTACAGTCTGCACTGTTCTGGCCTTCATTCTCACCCAGGATGCAACAGACCTTTGCTACTGATCTTCTAACTTGTCTTTGGTGTCCATGGGCTGAAGGGTCTAGCAACCATCACTGCTGCCACTCATTCAGTTGCCCCAAAGCCTGTTCCAGGTTTGCTGGGGTTTGGTCTACACTAGGGCCTGGCCTACCCTTGAATAGCCTGCACTGGACTGCACTCCTCTCTCACTCTGGTGCAACAGACCTTTCTTGCTGACTTTCCAAGTTGTTTTGGACTGGACATTTGTTTCAGCCTGTACATTTGTTTCATATCGTCTTTTTGTGGGTTCTGCTACTCTAGAATTTGCTTAGATTCATGTTTTAAAAGTATTTGGAAGGATTTGGGGTAGAGCTCAGGTGAATCTCTCCCTTTACTCCATCATCTTGGCTCCACCTCCTCTGTCAATTGCATTTTTAAAAAAAAAATTGACTTTATTTTTAAAGAAAACTAGGGAAAAGTTAAAATAAAAAATGGTGGCATAATTTTCTTTTTATCTTAATAGGATATATATATATCTTTCCTAGGCCTACTTACTGGGATAAGAAAAATAAAGCATATTTGCATTGATTTGGGCAGTAAAGCAGCCATGCTTTGCCAAAAAAGTCATCTTAATCACAAAAAATATCTCTTCAATAAAAATATTTCAGAGATACCGTCTTGGTCCTGTGATCTACCTGCATTATAAGGCACTTTCCTTCATGTATAGGATATGGGGATAAGAGCTAAACCTGCTATTTGATTGGCATAGGGAACAACTTTCCTCTATTTAGGGAGGATGGCACACATTCTGGAATTTATAGTTGCAGAGAGCTGCCTGAGGTGCAGAGGGATTAAGTGAACCGCCAACAGTAACACAAACAGCGTGTATCAGAGAGAAGATTTGAACCTATAGAATCCTGGCTCACACATCAACTCTCTCTCAACTAGACCATACTGCCACATACTTATATACTTACAAACATATGTCTATATAAATATATATGAAATAAAATAGGTACCTATCATCTTTATAGAATAATTGAGCTAGAAGGAATATTAGATATTATCTAGTCCTATTTCCCCTTTATATCGAAGGAGAAAATCAGGAAAGAAGAATCTTTGGGTTAATACCAACACCTCAGACAATACTAGGTGTTATGATTAATTCCAGAATTCTTTATATAATTCCATATCATATCACAGGGACTCGTTATGGATAGGTTAAAAGAATGGGATGCTGTGGGGTCCTCTGTTCAATTATATATGAGTTGAGTGAAACAAATGGGAATTGACACTCATCTAATTGGTGGTACAGATATTAGAAGTAATAAGTTATCTACTATCCATCCCTATGACTAATATACAACAACAAGAATTGTCTAGTGCCAACATCTATCTTTGACCTTTCCCTAAAGTTCATACCAAGGTAGACCTATTATTTTTCCAGGCTACTTGATTGTACCAAGAGGCTTCAAAGACTTATGTAAAACTCAGTGAATAACAAGTCAGAAGCAATTTCAAAAGACTGCATAAAACTATATTCTAAAAATCCTGTTTCATAAAAATCCTGTTTGGAGAGAGATTTTTTTTTCTAAAATATATTAAAATTTACATGGTTACTGCTTTGAGAAGATGAAGAAGCATACATCACAGAAAATACAATTAGTTACTAAAATATGGAAACAAATATGAGGCTTTCATACACTAGAAAGAGTAATATTCTAGGAAGTAGGAGACCTGGGTTCTAGTTCCATATCTTGAGAAAGCAATTTACTTGTATGAATTTCCTTCTCTGTAAAAAAAAAAAGGAGGTTGGATTGGCGCAGTGGTTCTTATCCTTTTTTTTCCCTGTGTCATTGTTATGGTAATTAGGGTGGGACTTTTTTTTACTCTTTTCTCCTTTAGAATGCTGAGGTAATCAAGTACCTTTGATGAGTTTTGCTTTTCAAATGTAATGGTAAGCAAAGTGTACTTTTTGTTGTCTTTGTTTTGGAGTACTTCTCAGCACTAAGGAATCTTTGATTGAATGGGGAGTCTTTGATGACTTGCTTAAATCAAAGGAAGGCCTAGTTCTGCCCTCTGACCATGAAGAAGTGTCACATGGTTTTGAGTCACATGGTTGTGACACCTTCTGACCCTGAGAAGGGTATATAGGATCTGAGGTTGCATTTTGCTTTGGGGCTCTCACTCACTGGAAGTGTCATGTGATTTGAACAGATGAGACTCTGGGTAGCCATCATTAAGAGCCCCCTGGCTTTGAAAACCCAGGTGTTGGTGCTCCTTCTTTTGGTAACTATGTATGTGATGTCTTGATCAGACGAAGCCTGTCTATTGGTCTGTTTGTAGTTTCTGTTTGCATTTGCTCTGAAGTTCAGGGTGCTGACTTTTTTCCCTGAACTAAGTGAGTGATATATGTATGTTTAATTAAACTGAGATAGTTAACCCCTTAAAGTTGTTTTCCTTAGAAAAGCAGATCAAAGAATCTGTGCTAGTAGCCCTCCTGTATGCTGGTGTTGTTGGTCTCACACCCCCACAGCAGCTGCTAGCAACATTGTTGTTACAGTCATGAACCTCTTTGATAGTCTAATAAAGCCTAGAGAACCCTTCTCAGAATAATGCATTTTGTTTGGTTTGGTTATAATTTAAGGGTAAGCTAAATTTCATTTAAAGACTAGTGAAAATAAATATGTAGGGTATCCTCCATCCAGATTCATGGATCCCTTAAAATCTATCTACTGATTCCTTGGGGGATGGATCAATTGACTCCAGGTTAAGAAGCCCTGTATCAGACGATCTCTTAGGCACTTATTGCCCCCAAAATTTATGCTTTCAAGTTTTTCTTAGAATGTCTACAAAAATTCTACTCAGATGCTTCATTATGGCATGAAAGTACCTTGGATTCATAAAACCTATGCTTATGGAACATTATCCTTGGCAGGTTCCAACAAGTCAGAAAGACTTTGCATAGAGACCCAGCTACAACCTGTGACTATAATGCCAAAGGATGAGTCTTGCCAAGCTCTCCAGAGAAACTTATCATCAGATAATTCACTACAAAGACATCCTTTATTTTTTGTCCAAGTTGACTCATGAATAATTTCACAAAATGGTCCTATACCCTTTGGAATCCCTTTCTACTTTTGAAATGATGGTAGCATAATGATAGAAAAGAAGGTGCAAGGCTACTAAGAATCATAAAAATTTATAGACTATTTACAAATATTCCTTTACCTCTTCAAGTGAAATCTTTGTGCAGAGGCCAATAAATCTAAGCAATATCCAAACTATCATAATGCCAATATATAAAATCAGAAAACATAAAGGAGACACAGCTAACTGGAAGGATGGAACAAAGGTTCTTATAAAAGAGGAAATAAAAAAGATAATGGAGTTGATTTCATTTGGTTCCCAAATGCCATAGGAGACATCATTTAAGATATGTTCAGGTTGTATAAACAAATATACTACTATGAAGATAATTATAGCTTGTCCTTATCTATGGCAGATTACAAAGGTGAAGGAATTTTGTGAAAATTTTAACAAGATATTTTGAAGGAAGCTGACATAAGTACTTATGGGTAGTGAGCTCAATATAAAGGTGAGCATAGAAGAGGATGGCCAAAAAGGTAATGTAATACATGAATGTCAATAAAAACTACCCATAGCCAAGGGTGGGAAACTTCCCACAAGTTCACTGTCTCTGATCTCAGGTGGACTGGATTCATCCTGAGGGTAGCTCAACCAGAAGGGGAAACCAGCCTTTTCCTTCACTCTTTAGTTTGTTATACTCCCATCCCCAATTTAGAACTCCCAATAAAATCACTAAACAAAATATAAGTGTTGTTCTAATCTAAAATCTCCTAAAAGGAGATTAATATGATCCTCTATAGGAATGGTCTCAGTGTAGACATCAGGAAATAAAACAAATATATATCTATTCCATCACAAAAAATGTTTAAAATACAAAAGATTCAAGTGCATATTAAAATACTTAAAAACTATAACCCATACCATCTATTGCATTTTCCCAGGAGGTGAAAAGCTGATTTTGTAAGGATTTGAATCTCTATTGTTGAAGGAATTCATTACATGTAGATATTTTGGCCTGTCAGCCGTGACTCTTTTATCCCTTCGTATTCAGAATGATTCTGTCGGTAGTCATCTTTTTCTTTCAGAAAGCTGTATAGATGCAGGAAATGCATTTTCCTGCCATGACTCAAGGACTCAGGATCTCCCAAATTCACAAAATAACTCAAAAGTTTGGAAATGTCCATCTCTCAGGATCATTGCTTATTAAAGGAAATAGAAATATGAAGAGTCAGCTGTGTTTGCTCCTGGAGGGATAGGATGGGTAGAAAGAGATTGAGGAGAAAGAAATCCCTTCCTTACCTTGCTCAAAGTCCAAGGCAGAGCTGGTTCTGGATCTGTCCCAAGAGAAATGGGCCTAAAAGAGCAAGATGGAGTTTTTCTATAGCCCTTTTGACTGAAAGAGAGGAAGTGGTTCCTCCACAAATCTATATACCACAACTCTCCATAGACAATCCGCGTGAGACAATTACATATCACTGGAGCAAGCAGGGACCCAATAGGAGTTGCTATATTAACACTGTAAAATGAAGCACATCTCAATGGAAGACCATTCTCTATGGAATTAGCCCTGAAACAAAGAAACAAGCCAGCCCAATGATATGAAGCCTAGCCAGAAGCTTCACCTCTGTATGTTACTAATTCTCTCTCCAAGAAGAGAGCAATAATGGAATAGATATTGTGAGTATCGATCATGGAAAAATGAAATTTACTATATTTTAGTTGAAAGAAAATTATACTTACATATTGAATTTTGGATCATCTGTCTGTTTAATCATGTTAGTGACTGATAAGAACCAATACTCAAACCATTACTAAATCAGGAGGAATGTCAAACATAAAAAGATACTAGATATGGTTATGGTCTGAAAAATGGAAAAGGTAGGGGGGAAAGAGAGTACATTCTCTACAAAGCAGTTCAGTAAGGGCACCATTAGAGTAATTGAAACTGATGGTACATGTCACTCTCTATTTTTGTATTTACAAATTGTAAAGAAAGGAAGGACACATGCTGTAACTTTCATCATTTGCTGCCAGCCCTGCTGGTTGTACTTGACCTTTTAGAATGGTCTTTATTAACCTTATGTAGCCATTGAGTACAGCAGACTTCTGCTCTTTTAACCTTGCTTCACTTCAGGGCTTCCCATGTTTCTCTGAATTCTCAATATTTCTTATTCTTTGCCATATAGCAGCATTCTATTCTTTTCAGTACACACCCTGAGTGTTCAGTCTCTCCTTAGTTCAGTTCATCTTCCATACAACAGAAAGTGTAATTTCCCTTAAGCACAGATCTAAAAGTTGCTTCCTTACTCAAATGCAGTTATGACTCCTCTACTACCTGGAAAGTAAAATATAATCTCTTCTATTTCACTTTTAAAGACCTGTACAACCCAAACCTAATCTATCTTTGTAACCACATTGTACATTACTCCTCCTAAACTCTGGAATTCAGTCATTTTGACCTTCTCTCTCTTCCTTATACAGGACTTTCCATCTTCCTTCTCTCTATCTTTGTACAGGTGGTATCCATATTCTTCCTCCACCCCAGAGAATCCCTCTCCTTCTTCAAAATGGAGATCAAGTGCTACCCTCTACATGAAACCTTTTCTGATCCCTACATCTTCTAGTACCCTCTCTCCTTATTTTGCATTTAATTACGTATGTATTTGTATTTATTCTCCTTACAGCTGTTTTACATAGAGATATAGATATACATATATAATGTATAGATATACATATACATATATATATTGTCTACCCTGATAAAATGTAAGCTACTTGATAGTTGGAACTGTTTCATTTATTGTCGTTTAACCACAACACTAAATACAGTGATTCACACACAGAAAGTATTTTAAAAACGCTTGCTGATAGATTGATTTAATATATAATAAATTGTTTAGACCTTCCCTAATGATTCCACATAAATTTTATTTCTAGATTTTTAAACTGATAAATGTTAATTCTCTGAATGTTTTTGAATACATGGGTCTTGTTATTGTTACCTTCCATGGAGTCTGAATCTAAACAGTTGGATCTCTGGGCCAAAGTGTATTAATGATTTAGTAGCTTTTATTGTATACTTCCAAATAATTTTCCAGAGGAGTTAAAATATTTCACAGCCCCATCAGTAGTTCATACACATATCTGTTTTCCCATAGCTAATTCAATACTGAATTTTCTTAATTTTTATCCTCTTGGTTAAGTTTGTGGGTATGTAAACAAGCTCAAAGTTGTTGACATTTGAAGTTCTCTTTCAGCCATTTTTAAAGAAATTTTCAAATGGTTTTGATGTGGTTTAAGGGATTCAGGGACCCCTAAGGCACTGAAGTACTGGACAGGGTCATCTGGAATGAATTCACAGACTCAAGCATTCTTTCATTCAAGGTGACAAAGGTTTATTGCAATGCCAATATGGTGGACAGAGCTCCCTAAGGAGCTTGCCACTTAAAAGGAACCTATGTAGGAAAAGTAGGGGATTATTTAGCACATACATTAATTAAATGATAACTTACAACCTTTATCACAGGTGTTGGGAACATGGGGAAGGGGTTTCTCAGGAGTGTATTTTTGGTCCATTACATCTGTAGGAAGATAACTTTGAGAGTTGATGTCTATAGCTTGAACTCCGCATTCAATATGACAACTTTGGGAATCAATCCATGATAATTCTGTGGTTACACGACTGTTTTTCCAGGAAAATTTCTCCAGAGGTTGCATTGTTCTTATGATGGGGAAAGATAGTTTGTTTTACTAGGTTCTACTCATAAGTAATTGTGGGGAAAGGTAGTTTGTCTTACTGGAGCCCACTCATGAGTAATTACTGGTCATAGTGTCCTTCGGCTGGGAAGAAAATTGTCAGGGATAGTGTTTTGAAGCTAGGGAGAACTGTGATCTTGGAATTGGGGACCAAGCACAAGTACCCAAGCACCCCATCAGTTGTTGATAATTGGAATTTCCTTCTTTTAGAAAACTCGTTGTTCAAGTATTTTAGTAATACACATACACACACATATGTATATAAATGTGTGTGTGTGTATATGTGTGTGTGTGTGTGTGTGTGTGTGTGTGGTATATAAAGGCTTTTACATATTTGTCTCAACTTTTAAAAGATTTAGAGAGGTAGAGCCAAGATGGTAGAGGCAAGGGACTCTCCTGAAATCTCCCCAAATTCCCTCCAAATACCTTTAAAAATGACTCTAAACAAATTCTGAAGAAGCTGAACACACAAAAGATTGAGTGAAACAAATTTTCAAAGCAAGACAGCTTGGAAGGTTGGCAGCAAAAGTACATTGCACCAGGGTGAGAGAAGCAAATAGTCCTGGCCCCAGAAAACCACTTTGAGCAACTGAATCACCAGCAGCAGTGGCAGTTTCCAGAACTCTCAGCCCACAAACACCAAAGGCAACTTAGAAGGTCAGCAGGAAAAGTATGTCTCACCTGAGTGAGAGTGGAGCGTCACCAGGATAGCCCAGGACACAGAAAGCCAGGAGTAGACCTTGCTACAGTAGCAGCAGTAGCAGTAGTGGTGGCAGTGAGAGCTGCTTCTGGAGGTCTGAGCCCACAGATAGTAAGGAGGTCAAACAACCAGTCAGAAAGAGATTGCAGAGGTCTTTTTGCCAGCACTGGGGCACTTTTGCTTTGCCCATACTTAGATCTAGTTCACAGTCTTGGGTGGCAGTCCCAGGGTAAGGGAGAGCACTAGCGTAGCAGAGCTTGAGGCTACAGGGGAGAAGGGACCTTCCTCACAGTTCCAGGGCAGAAAAGAAGGCTAGTGGTCTCTCACAGACCAGAGGACAAGCCAAGAGAGTAGTAAATATCTCTCCTTAGATCATACCACCTTGGAAGAACTGAAAACTTATAGTCCCTAGAAGTATCTTTGAAAACAACTGTACAAACCTCTGAAATTTGGGGCAGTTGGGACACTGAAAGGAGAGCCCTACTTTAACAAAGAGTAAAAGTCAACTAATAGGTTGGGAAAATGAGCAAACAATGGGAAAAACCTGCCTATTGAAAATTACCCTGGTAGCAAGGAAGATCAAAATACACACTCAGAATAAGACAACAAAGTCAGAGCTTCTACACCTAAAGCCTCCAAGAAAAATATGAAATGGTCTCAGGCCATGGAAGAGCTCAAAAAGGATTTTGAAAATCAAGTAAGACAAGTAGAGGAAAATTGGGAAAAGAAATGAGAGTGATAAAGAAAATCATGAGAAACAAGTCAACAGCTTGCTAAAGGAGCCCCCAAAATACTGAAGAAAATAACACCTTAAAAATAGACCAACCCTAATGGTAAAAGAGGTCCAAAAAACCAATGATGAGAATGCCTCAAAATGCAGAATTAGCCAAGTGTAAAAGGAGGTCCAAAAGCTCACTGAAGAAAATAATTCCTTAAAAATTAGAATAGAGCAAATGGAAGCTAATCACTCTATGAGAAATCAAAAAAATTATAAAACAGAACCAAAAGAAGGGAAAAATAGAATACAGTGTGAAACATCTCTTTGGAAAATCACTGGTCTGGAAAATAGATCCAGGAGAGATCATTTAAAAATTATTGGACTACCTGAAAGCCATGATTTAAAAAAAAAAGAGCCTAGGCATCATCTTTCAAGATATTTTCAAGAAAAACTGCCTTGACATTCTAGAACCAGAGGATAAAATAGAAATTGAAAGAATCCATTGATCACATTGATCCTCCTGAAAGAGATCCCAAAAAGAAAACTTCCAGGAATATTATAGCCAAATTCCAGAGTTCCCAGGTCAAGGAGAAAATATTGCAAGCAGCCAGAAAGGAACTATTCAAGTGTAATGGAGCCACAGTCAGGATTATGTAGGACTTAGCCAGTTCTACATCAAAGGATCAGAGGGCTTGGAATATGATATTCTGGAGGGCAAAGGAGCTAGGATTACAATCAAGAATCACTTACCCAGCAAAACTGAGTTTAGTCAAGGAGGGGAAAAAATAGACATTCAATGAGATAAAGGAATTTCAAATATTCTTGATGAAAAGATCAGAGTTGAATAAAAAATTTGACTTCCAAATATAAGACTGAAGAGAAGCATAAAAAGGTAAACAGGAAATGGAAATCATAAGAGACTTAATAAGTTTAAACTGTTTACACTCCTACATGGGAAGATGATATTTGTAACTCATAAGACCTTTCTCATTATTAGGAAAGTTAGAAGGAGTATATATAGACAGAGGGAACAGGTGTGAGTTGAATATGAAGGGATGATGTCTAAAAAATAAAATTAAGGAGTAAGAGGAAAATGTATCGGAAGACAGAAAAAGGGAGAGGTAGAATGGGGCAAATTATCTCACATAAAAGAGGCAAGAAAATGCTTTTATGGTGGAGGGGAAGAGGGGGGAGCTGAGGGGGAATGAATGAACCTCACTGTTATCAAAATTGGCTAAAAGAGGGAATAACAGACACACCCAATTGGATATAGAAATCTATTTTACCCTTTAGGAAAGTGGGGGGGGGAGTGATTAAGAAAAGGGAGAGAGTAATACAAATGGGCCAGTTTGGGGGAGGGGATAATTAGAAGCAAACTCTTTTGAGGCAAAGCAGGATAAAAGGATAGAGAGAAGGGAATAAACAAGGGGGGGGGAACAGGATGAAGGAAAATACAAGTAGCAATAATAACTGTGAAGAAAAAATTTTGAAGCAAGTTTCTCTGACAAAGGCCTTATTTCTCAAACACAGAGAACTGAGTCAAATTTATGAAAATGGGATGTATTTCCCAATTGTTAAATGATCAAAATTTTTCTTGAGTTTTTTTTTTTTTGGCTATGTTTTCTTTCACAATGTGATAATTATGGAAGTTTTTTGCCTGGGTACACATGTATGACCTATATCAAATAGATTGCCTTCTCGATGAGTGGGGGTTGTGGGGAAGGAGGAAGGGAGAGAATTTGGAACTCAAAGTTTTAAAGATGAATGTTAAAATTTATTTTTACATGTAGCTGAGGAAAAATAAAGTACCAAATTAAAAAAAGAAATTATAAAAAAGTATATATAAATTCAATAGATGATTTAAAAAATATTTTAGAAATGAGATTATAAGAAATGCTTAAAGCTTTTTCCCCTAAATCTATATTTTTCTGATTATTTTATCTGTATTTATTTTGCTTGTAGAAAAAAAATGTTTATTAGGTCCTTAATGCCTTTGTTCCTATCCCTTAACTGGTTATGTAGCCACAGATATGAAAACTATTATCATCCATTTGATTCTGATTTTTGATGCTAAAAGTTATATTTTTAGATCATTTCTCCACTAGATATTTATCTACTATATATGCAATTATCCACACAATATGCTGAATGCTGAAAAATGCAAATGTCAACAAACTATAGTCCCAAGGCCAAATCTTGCCCACCATCTTTTTTATGATGAGCTAAGTATTTGTAACATATTTTAAATAAAATTTATTGTATTTTAGAATTTACATTCTTACCTCTCAGGTTGGACAAAAACAAACCATGGGTTAAATTTGGCTCTAAGGCCATGATTTCACAATCTCTGGCATTTCGAGTAAGCTACTTGTCCAAAAAATTTTTCCAACACTTTCCCAAAGCATTCTTTCCCTTTCCAGTCCCTTTCCTAGGAGTTTAGTTTCCTATAAGGAAATTGTTTATTAAATACTATATTGCTATATAAAATTCCTACAACACATAACTAATCTATTGCTATACACTTCTATTTTTGACATAATGTAATTGTAAAAATAGTGACTACTTTGTAACAAAATTAGAGATCTAGCAATACCAAACGCCTTTCTTTCCTACTTTTTAGTATTGATCATTTATTTCTTTACATGAATTTTCTTAATATTTTTGAGAAACTCTATAAAGTCATCCCTACGTAACTGAATTGGTAACTCTAAGTCTATAGATTAATTTGTCTGTGAACAATTTTTTTATATTGGAATGAATCACCCATCAACACTGAACAACTTTCTAAATATGTGTGTATTTTCATTCCTATGCAGTTTTCGAAATTTTATTTAAATAGATATGGAGAACAGAGTTACAGCGTGGTTATAGAGCTGAGATCAAAGCCAAGAAGTCCCAGGTTCAAGTCCTGTTTCTGACAAATAATGGACTATGTGAGTCTGAGAAAGTCAATTAACCTCTCAGTTTTCTAGGCCAGTGGTATCAAAATCAAATAGAAGTGGAGCCACTACACCATCCATAATGATCACTGTGGGCCACATGTTGACTTAGAAAACCACATATTAACATTATCTGTATTGTTATTATATTATTATTTATTTTGTGAAATACTTTCCAATTATATTTTAATTTGGTTCAGACCCATCTGGGAGTACACAGCCATCTATGATGTTTTTGCTGTAAAAAAAACTTTAATTAGCAGAAAAGATGTTGCCCTGCATTTGTAGAGTGAGTTTCCTCACCTGCCATTACCAAGGAAAGCATAGGTCCAGTCCCTGTCTTATAAGTACTCTATATGTAAATAAGTACAGGAGTTTTAATGATTTGTACTGATGCCTTATATGGACTGCATCTCTCTTTTCCTTCTGTTTTCATTAATCATGTAAACAAGTGCTAATGATTTTCATAGGTTTATTTTATATTTTGCTATTTATAGGATGAGATGGAAACTATTTTTGAAAAACATCAATTCTACCCCCCTAATTTGAGAGATGAGAAAACTGAGGCACAGAGAAGTTCAATGACCTGCTTCTTGTCACACAGCTAGTAGCAATTAAAAAATAGTCTAGCTTTATGAATGGCTGTTTGTATTTTGAGCTTGGCTAGATTTAGTGGGCCATATGAGTTTTATACTCACTCACCAGCTAGGCTCCAGACTTAGAGTGCCAAATCTATTTTAATTAAGTCCTTTAGAGCATGGTCTTTCACAGAAGCTATTAACTAGTAGTAACCGTCTTTATATTTTTTGTCTCTACATTTCTAATTAAACTATCATACCATCTACAAATAAAAATAATTTTATTTAAACAAACCTCCTTTTGCCTTTATATATTCCTATAATTGTTTTTATCTCATTCTTTATCACTAGCATTTTGAAAATTGTGCCAAAGACTATTAGAGGCAACTGCAAGTAAACAAACAAACGACAAGCATTATTGCACATCTACTCTATGCCAAGCATTGTGCTAAGTGTGAAGAGAAGAAGAAAAGCAAAAGTGGTCACTGCTCAAGACGCTCATTATCTGGTTGGGGAGATTGCAAACAAAGAATTACATACAAACATGATATCTATTGTTGTTGTTTGTCCTTTTTCTGGAAGAGGGACAATGACATCAGAGGATGATGACTTGTGTGTGACTTGGATCTAAATAAAGCAGAAATATGCAAAGTCCTCAGCCCCACTGTCTCCCACAGAGTCATGAAAGTCTAGTGGCAAGACAAGAGTCAAGATGACTGATTATGTTCTGGAATGCAGTAGATGACCATGGCCTTTCTAAATTACGATTTTCCCCAGGCCACAGTTTGTCTGAGGCAATGTCCATTTAATAACTAAGTGCTAGATAAGAATTGAGACAAAAGATGGCCTAATTTGCCATCTCAAAAATATTAATCTGTGAGGGGAAGACCCTCAAAGTTTTTGGTCAGAACAGAAAACTATTATTTACATTCCTTCTATACCATCAAAATCTAAACAATAAACCATAGAAACTTTTGCTTGGGGCCATTATTAGCCATTCAATGAAAGCAAGAGTGATGTGGGTTTATAGCATAGATCAACTTGATTTTTTTAACTTTTTTTTAAAATTTAATTCATTTATTTTTAGTTTTCAACATCCATTTGCACAAGATTTTGAGTTCTAAATTTTCTCCCCATCTCTCTCCTACCCCCTACCCTAAGATGGCATGCATTCTGATTACCCCTTCCCCAATCTTCCCAACCTTCTTTCACCCCCTTGCCCCTTAAACCCTTCTTCCTTACTTTCTTGTAGGGCAAAATATACATTGCCTGTATATCTTATTTCCCAGTTGCATGTAAAAGCAATTTTTTACATTGGTTTCTAAAACTTTGAGTTCCAGATACTCTCCCTTCTTCCCTCATCATACACACTCATTTAGAAGGCAAGCAATTCAATATAAGTTATATATGTGATGTTATGCAAAATGTTTCTATAATATGCATATTGTGAAAGACTAACTATATTTCCCTCCATTCTACCCCACCCCACATTTATTATATTTTCTCCTTTTACTCATGTTGTGGAAGACTAACTATATTTTGCTCCTTCCTATCCTATCCCACTTTATTCAATTTTCTCCCTTGACCCTGTCCCTTTTCAAAAGTGTTTGCTTCTGACTACTTCCTCCCGCAATCTGCCCTCCCTTACATCATCCCTCCTCTTACCCCCTTCCCTCCTACTTTATTGTGGTGTAAGATACCCAACTGAGCGTGTATATTATTCCTTCCTTAAGCCAAATCTGATGAGAATAAGGTTAACTCATTACCTTTCACCTCCACGCTCTTCTCCTCCTTTGTAATAACTTTGTCCTACCTCTTTTACATGAGATATTTAAGGATAAGGGTTGTCTTCTGCTTCATATTTGCATACCCGGTGCTTAGCACAGTGTTTGGTGCCCATAAGCACTTAACCAGTGATTTTTATTCATTCATTAAAGTATTTGTTTAATGATTAAGAAAGAAGAGTATTTTAGGTTTGTTTTACTTAAGTGATCAGAACAATTTCTAGAGATCTTAATTTTACTTATGTGGGGCTGATCTTCGAAGTTAAGAATTCTTTAAAAAAATCTTGGCTTTTATTCTCAGATAATATACCTCTAAATGGCTGACAGTCTGCCCTTCTCAAATGATACAAGTGTCTCATCTTCAGATCAAGTAAAATACTTTTATGTACTTTTTAGATAAGGAATTGCATTAGATACAATTAGTTATTAAGGCAAAAGAATAATGACAAAGACTTAAAGTGACAGATTATTTTCTTCTGTTATTAAAATTGTGGTTTCTTAAGACTTTATATTTTTATGTCATGGTTTGAGACAGGGGGGAAAGGATTCTTTCTTCTACTTATTTTCTGGATTTAGCCTTCCCTAAGAATAAAGCTAAATATTTTAAAAATAAATTTTATTGATATCTTTTGTTTTTAAAACAACTACATTTCCCAGTGTATTCTTTTCTTTTTTTCATTCTCAGTCATAAATTCATTAAAGCAAAGAATAAAAAAAGAAAAGGAAAATGTCAATAAAACTAAACAACATTTTCAAACGTCTGACCTCATATGCAGTGTTCCACACTCTTAGTCCCTCAACTTTGCAAAGAAGCAGGCAGAAGTTTCTTCTTATATTTCTTTTTTGAGGTAAACTTCATCATTAGAATTTTATAGAATTCAATCTTGATTGTTTTCTTGGTTTGTTTTTTACTTCTTGTTGTTTTTGCATTTATATTTCCAATTATTTTTGTTTTCTTGGTTCTTCTTACTTCACTTTAAATTTATTCACATGACACACCCAAACAACTAAGTAAACACAACCAATTTAGCAAAAACATCTGACAAAGCATAAAATAGTTTGCCCTGCTTCCACCCTATTAGGCGAGAGAGATTTCTATAGCTATTTTCCAAGACCATCATTGGTTTTTGATTACTTGGATTTTGGCTTTCTTTTAGCAAATTTCAAAATTTATACTATTGTAGTCATTACATATATTATTTTTACAGGTCTGCTTGCTTATTTCAGAGATCCACAAAAATTGCCCTCATTTTATCTGACTTCCTCATATTTGTCATATTTTAATTCACAATAATTTTCTATCTAAAATGTTACACTTTAAAAAAAATTCAATTTTCTAGAGAGGTTGGTTCTCCCATTATCTTTTTGTTTGCCAGTTAGACTTTGTGTATAGCACCAGCCCTGTCACATGAACTTTTTCAGTTCACTTTGGGATTTTTACCATGCACTGATTAACAAAGTTGGAATAATGAGATACTCACTTAATATTATTGGAGATAAGTTGGAAATTCTGGTTTTAGTGTAAGTTCTAACATAGGCTTTATACAAGCGGAAAAAGTTGCAACTTTGCGTACAAAAGCAGTATGGGACGTTTCCAAATCTTATGGTTTCCTACCAGTTGTGTGATGGTAAATGTTTAATAACCAGCTCTCTGAAAAAATAAAATAAGTATACATAACATATTTTTAAGTTCAATCTGCATTTTTAACATTTTCCCATCACTTTCTTAAGTTGCAACAATCAACAAAAGAATTAATCTCTGATTAGTAGAGTTTGCCAATTTCTAAAGTATAAAGGCCCACAATGAAAATTTAACAGTGGTCCCTCAACCTCACTGAAGCACATCCCTTCTTCCTTCTCGCAGTGTCTTCAGGCAAAGTCTGGATGATTAATTTTTAGGGTATACTGTTATGATTCTTATTCACATAATGATTAGGCTAGATGTCTTCTGAAATTCTGACCCTGATATTTCATGATTTTACACACACACACACACACACACACACACATTGCAAAAGAAACAACAAATAAAACAACAGACCTTAAACACTTCTTAAAGAGCTGTGATAACATCCATGAGAATAATCTTTCCACAAATGCAGAAAGCAACTCTTCTGCAACTTTATATTTGGATTCATGATTTTTTTAAACCATTACTTTATGGCTAAAGATCTTTGGATGTTTGTTGGTCTGGTCCTCACAATTTGTTACCAGGTCCATTCTCAAAGCCTTTCACCTTAACAGAATATGTCAAAGTTCACACTCTGTCATCCCCACTTTCTTTTTTTTTTTTT
>CM053622.1:616354780-616370431 GCA_028646595.1 Phalanger gymnotis | reverse complement strand
TTTTCCAGCATTCCCGATAAATACAAGAGCTGAACAAAAAATTTGACTTTCAAATACAAGGTTTTTGAGCACCTTAAGAGTTTATAGGAAACATTGCCCCAACTTGTATTTGGACATGCCCATCATCTGACATGACTTGGATTTTTTTTTTTCAGTTAATAGCAGGATCATATGGAATTGACAATCTATCAACAGAAATAACACCACACCATCCCTACCAAGATATACTAGGTTCATTTTTCCTTTTTTTTTTCTTTTTTTAGATTTTTAACTTCAAAGTCAGAGAATAGGTAATACTGTTGAGGTAAACCATAACTGGCCAGTTGGGCAACATGGATTCCTTTCTTTCTTCTTTCCCTTCCCTCTATCCACATAGGGGATCACACCCTTACTTGCAGGTGCTCTGCCCAAAGGGAATATAAATTTTAATCTCTGAAACTTTTTTTAACCCCAAATCACTCTGGCTCTCATTGATTGGCCAAAGATAGGTCCTAGGCCAAGCCCTACTTGGTCATTGTTTGGCCACAAATTGACTCAGAATGAATGTAAATAGCGATTATTTCTGACAGAAACCCTAAGGGTCTTCTCCACCCAGATCCATTTTTTTGACTAGGTAAAGAAGCCATTCTCTGCCTCATTTCTCATTAAGCCTTTATCACTGAATAGGCTTTGCCTCAGTCAAACTAAGACCTGTTAAAGACCCTAGCTTCCAAAGGCCAAGGCCACTGCATTCCTGGGCCATCTCCAGTTGTCCCGATCTATATCTGGCCACTGGACCCAGATGAATCCAGAGGAGAAATTGAGGGTAGGAACTTTGCACAGTCCTCCCTCTCTTAAATCCAATTCACTTGCCTGTCATGGCATTACCTCCCTGATGTCATGGTCCTCTAAGAAAGATGAGCATCACCAACAACAACACTTTAGCCATTGTTTGACATTTTATAGAGATTGTTCCTGTGATTTCCTTAGTATAGGAAACTTTCTTTTTTTAATTTAAATTTATTTATTTTCAGTTTTCAACATTTACTTCCACAAGATTCGGAATTCTAAATTTTCTCCCCATCTCCCCCCTCCTCCCACCCCAGGACAGTGTGCATTTTGATTACCCCTTCCTCCAATCTGTTCTCCCTTTAATACGACCACCCCCCTTTCCTTATCTACTTCCCTTTTATTATCCTGTGGGGCAACATAGATTTCTATATACCATTGCCTGTATATCTTATCTCCCAGTTGTATATAAAGACAATTTTTAACATTCATTTTTAAAGCCTTGAATCCCACATTCTCTTCTTTCCTCCCTCCCCACCCACCCTCATTGAGAAAGAAAGCAATTTGATATAGGTTATATGTGTGTAGTCATGCAAAACACTTCCATGACAGTCGTGTTATGAAAAACTAACTATATTACCTTCTATCCTGTCCAGTCCTCTATTTATTCTATTCTCTCTTTGCCCTGTCCCTCCACATAAGTATTTGCTTCTGATTACTCCTTCCCCCAGGAAATTTTCCTGATTAGTGCAGGTGGTTCCTTTCTTGTCAACTTATTCTCGAGTTTCCAGAGCACTGAGAATTTAAGTGATCACCCAACCATCATGTGTAAGAAATGAAACTTGAATCTAGGCTTTCCTGGCTGTAAAGGCAGCTCTCTAATGTACCCTTCCTTATCATGCTGTCAAGGGGCTCCAAATTAAATAATTAAATTATATGTATATACATGCATATATATTTGTGTGTATAAATATATTTATTTACATATATTCAATTGGATATTCTACTTTTCATGAATTCATTTATTGTTTTAAGGTAGGTAATTAAATGAAACAATGACAAGACCTACTGTGTGGGTGATAATACAAGTATTATAATCTCCATAGTAGAGAGGCACAGGGAATGAAGTGCCCTCCCTCATCACACAGCCAGGAATTGGCAGAAATAACATTTAAATGGAAACATCCCAATTCCAAATGCAATGCTACTTCCACTACACTGTGCAGCCTTTCAGATAAAGGTCTGATTCAGAAGTAAAAGAAGAGTAGGCTGGTTTTAATAAGTACATTTCAGAGACTTGATACCATAAGCATTACATCAGAGACTTCAAATGTACAGCATGTTCCATAGTTGCAACCCTTTTTCTTTCCATTTCTCTTCAGAAAAAAAAGGCTAATATAAAACTTAATCTGAAACTACACAGGAAATCAAATCTTCTCAAAAACTTTAAGATTAATATGATGAGGTTGCTAGAAAAAAATATGATAGGAATCCTAGGAACAATCCTTGAGGGAGGACCATTTTTAATAAGCAGGATTGTCCTACATGTGAATTATATTGAACCTTCAGGCTTTTCTGATACCTCTTATTTTGAGTAATTAATTTCAGGAATGGAGTCTATGGCTGGAGAAGGATTTTGAAAAAGGAGCCATAAGTATATAACTAAGAGATCAGAAAAGAAGACATGTAAAGAAATATGGATGGAAGGCTTCCCTTCAAGAAAATGATGGCTTTAATTTTTGAATTATACCTAAAGGGCTATAACACTATGCATACACTTCTAACTAGTAATGCTGCTACTAGGTCTGGATCCTGGAGAAATCCTCAAAATGGAAAAGAATCCACATCTACAAAAATATTTATAGCAGCTCTTTTTGTGGTGGCCAAGAATTGGAAATTGAGGGGATGACCATCAACTGGGGAGTGGATGAACAAGCTGTGGTATATGAATGTAATGGAATGCTATTGTTCTATAAGAAATGATGAGCAGATGGATTTCAGAAAAACCTGGAAAGACTTACATGAACTGATCCTGAGTGAAGTGAGCAGAACCAGGATAACATTGCCCACAATAGCAGCAACATTATGCAATGATCAACGTTGATAGACAGCTTTTCTCAGCAGTACAATGAGTCTTCCTGACTCCAGGTCCTGTATTCTATGCACTGCACCATCTAGCTGCCCCACCATCTGGGTTAATTACTTTCTATTTATTTTGTATATACTTTGCTCTGTATATATTTGTTTGCAAATTATCTGCCCCATTAGACGGTCAGCTCCTTGAGGACAGGGACTATTACCTCTTTTTTTTTTTTATCCCTGGCACTTAGCACAGTGCCTGGCATTCATTGTTCATTCATTAAAAAATGTTTATTGATTGAGTGATTATTGTTATAGTATTCAATATTTTTATTATTTTCTATTGCTTGCATATGGGCTTGTTGATTTAGTTTCTTTACATTATATTTCTAAGTATTTCTTAGCTTTCAGATAGGAAAGGCACAAAGTGATATGTGAGGTCAGGGGAAGGAGAGTTCATTAAGGAATCATGGAAACTTCCACTTATCCAAAACAAAACTTGGAACTAGATTCCGGGAGAAAAAAAAATAGAGACCTTCAGATATCTGTCGTAGCATAGCAAATTATCAATTCTGTATACCAAATGGTATTCTAAGGACCTGAAAGATTTACTCCATTTTCAAATATGACTCACAGGGAGTTTTTTATTGCCCAGGAAGAGTAAGGCTCAACAAAAATACAAGATATAGATTTACATAAAGAAAAGAAGTTGGAAATGAAATCTCTGGTAGCAATGAAGCATGTAGGCTAAAGCAATGAACAGAGTACTACAATGAAAAAGTCTCATCCTCCAATTTTTACAATCATATAAATATGTGCATATATATTCATTTCTATGCAGATATAGACAGACAGACATACAAATATTATATATCATATACCATAAGTAGCCTAGAAGTCATTTGTGAATTATCTTTCAGAAGATGATATTTTTTGTGTTCTCTTTTCACTGCTTTGCTTGTATTGTTAGTTACTTCCATAAGAGATTTTATTTTAGATTATTTATTTATTTATATATTATATTATATATATATATTTAGATATATGTGTATATGTGTGTATGTAAGCTTGTGAGTGTATTTATGTAAAGTTATATGTAACAGCCTGGCAATTCTATAATACTCTGGAGTGTCAAATATGGGAAACAAGTTCAGATTAATTCATATTCTGACTCCAATATAGCATTCATTGTTGAAATCGTTGGTGGACCCACCCAAGCAAAACATTAGTTTCTAATTCAATGATTATCCAAACAGATGAAAATTTTTACTTAATAAGATTGAATATTTAATTAAAATCACAAGCAACCAATATTCATTATATTCCTTAAGACATTCGCTAACATTTTGTTTAATGAGCCTAATGCAAGTTGCCAGGCAATAAGTATCAATTCATTCAATATGACTTTTAGGTCTAGTCTTTTATATCTGTTAGTGCCATAATGATCTTCAACTGCAAAGAGGCAAAATATATTTCCAATAACATTAAGAAAACATTATTTTCTATGACAGCTATAATAGAGATGGGAACTTGTTTTTATAGTTCATATTAAGAAAATTTAATTGGGAAATGGTCACCTGTTATCTGTACTTCCAATCCCTTCTTTTTTCCCTCATCTAAGCACCTGAATTCATTTCAATGGTACAATTACTATTCATTAATGAACTAAAGAATGTTCTATTAAAAAGACACCAAATGCCTATTCATTTAGTTTTACTGGTATACAAAAATCACTGAAGAAAGTCCAATGGAAGCTTCACTACAGGCAATTATTGGTAACTAATAGCTAATCAGGAGAAGAAATAATGAGCTATTTTCACCAAATGAAGCAATTTTTCATCAATGACAACAACTTGGTAAACATACTCAGTAAAGTATCTTCTGCTTAAATTTTCCTTAAATACATTTATCTTGAAGAATAATACCTCTTGGTTCTGTCATTTCATCTTTGGTTGCTTTACCAATGCAGACTACAATGTTCATATAATTTATAGGCTTAGATAGTTGGCTGAAGCTTAGAGAAATAGGTATTGTTATAGTCAATCAGTCAATAAGCATTTATTAAGCACCTACTACATTCCAGGAATTGCACTAAGCACTGGAGATACAAAGAAAGGAAAAAGAGAATCCCTATCCTTAAGAAGCTCACAATCTCATGGGAGAGGAGGGCAACATGGAAACAACTCTGTACAAGCAAGCTATATACTGGATAAATAAGAAATAACCAACAGAGTTAATTAAAATTAAGGAGGAATGGGAAAGTCATCCTGTAGAATGTGAGATTTTAGCTGAGACTTGAAGGAAGCCATGGAATCCATGAAGTAGAGATGAGGAGGGAAAATATTCTTTCCAGAAAATGAAAATGCTGTAGTCTAGAGATGGAATACCTTGTTGGAGGAAGAGCAAGGAGGCCAATGTCGTTGGATTGAAGAGTAGGTAAGGGTTGTATAAGGTATAAGAAGACTAGAAAGGTGGGGGGTAGGTTATAAAGGGCTGTTAAGGCCAGAGAATTTTATATTTAATCTTGGATGGGAATAGGCAGTTACTAGAGTTATTGAGAAGAGGGAGATATGACATGGTCAGACATTAACTTTAAGGAAATCACTTTGGCAGTTTATAATAGGGTGGACTAGAGTTGGGAGACCTTGTGGAAGGTAGATCAACCACTTAGCTAGCTAGGCAGCTAGGTTCACAGTGAGTTAAGACCAGAGCCCAGATTCAGGAAAAGCTTAGTTCAAATCTAGCCTCAAGACTTACTAGCTTTTTGACTCTGGGAAAGCCACTTAAAAAGTCTGTTTGTCTTAGTTTAATCATCTGTAAAATGGGATAATAATAGCACTTATAGGTGGGAAGGCAGCTAGGTAGCCAGGCTTGGCATCAGAGACTCATCTTTCTGAGCTCAGATATGACCTCAGACATTTACTAGCTGCATGATTCTGGGCAAGTCATTTAGCCTTTCTTTGCCTCTGTTTCCTCATCTATAAAATGATTTGGAAAAGGAAATGGCAAAGCACTCCAGTGTCTCTGCCAGGAAAATCTTAAATGAGGTCATGAAGAGTCAGACATGCTTAAACAATAACAAATTTTAGGCAGCTAGTTGGTTCAGTGGACAGAGCTTCTACCCTGGAGTCAGGAAGACTCATTTTCATGAGTTCAAATCCAGCCTCAGACACCTACTAGCTGTGTGACTCTGGGCAAGTCACTTAAACATGTTTTCCTCAATGTCACATCTGTAAAATGAGCTGGAAAAGGAAATGGTAAACTATTCTGTTATCTTTGCCAAGAAAACCCCAATGGGGTCACAAAGGATTGAACGTGATTGAAATGACTGAACAATAAATAGCAGCTACCTCACATAGTTGTTGTGAGGATTGAATGAAATAACAATCATAAAGCATTTACCACAGTGCCTGACATATAGTAAGTGCTATATAAAGGTTAACTGTTATTATTGCTATATTTCAGGTGTAAGGAGATGAGGGACTGCAACACAGTGATGGCAGTATCAGAGGAAAGAAATCATAATATAAAGCTAACCAGTCTAGGAGTCAGACTTTGAGCCCAAGACTTTTTGACTCCAAACCAACACTCTATTCTCAAAAATATGGTGCTTCTCTTATTTAGGGGGTATATGGATTCAAGCATAAATCCAGGAATGTCATAGCTGGAAGGAACATAAGTGATCATCTTGTCTACCTTATTTTCCAGATGAAGACATTCAGACCCAGGGAAATGACTTGGTGCAGGTAGTGGCTACAAACTCAGAATGAATTCAGGCTTTCTAAATTAACAGAAATCAAAGCATATATTGATATCAGTACTAAATTAATATACAGGATGACAGATCAGAGAAATAGCTAGAAGGAATCTTAATCATAATTTATTTATGGCTCGCTATTACAAGGCACTGTGCTCAGCATTTTAAAAAATTACTTAGCATGTGGCATTGCATATATTCACTTGAAGTACTATCTCCAAACATACATATTGGAAAAGAAAACAATTTAATATATCTTTGCAACATAAATCAACTGTATTGTTAATTAGATCTAAGTCAAATTGATGGAATATGAATCCCTGCGAGTAAAGATTATTTTATTCTTTGTATCCTCAGTGCTTAGCCCAGTGTTAGTAGCATAGTAGGCACCTGATTTAGTTTCATATTTGTATCCCCAGATATGAGCACAGTGTCTGGCACAAAGAAAGAATTGGAAATAAATATTGATTGATTGACTGACTTACTAATTCTTCAGTACATCTTGAATAAAATAACTGATGTCCAAAAATGTCCAAAAGTAACTGTAGGGTCCTGATGTGTGTTCTGAGTTCTCTATCAATTGCCACACTTTTATTAATTACTTAGCTATACTCTGAGAATTTAGAGAGGTAAACACAAGGGACTTATATTCTCGTGGAAGAAACATTTGTAGGAAACACAAAGAGAATATAGATGGTGGTCTTAGAGGGGAAGGCTTTAGAAGCTTTAGGTGGAGAATGGAGGACCATGAAAAACTTGCTGTAGATGAAGACATTGGAGACAAAGGAAGAAAGAGATTCTAAATGGTGGAGGAGAAAAAGGGGAGAATAGGCGGAGGGCACAGCCAGTGCAAAGGCATGGAGGCGGGAGATGTGATGTCTTATACAAGGAACAGTAGGTAGGCTACAATGAAGAGGGAGAGAATCCTAGGCATGAGAACAGCCAGCCCAATGTCATGGATGTGAGAGATGGAATGTCATGTGCGGGAAACAGCAAGTACGCTAGAATGGCTATACCATAGTACTTGTAGAGGGGAGATAAATGTGAGGTGATTGGAAATGTAGGAAGGGGGAAGATTTATGAAAAACTTTAAAGATAAATTTCCCCACAATCATCATGGAATATCAGACGGAAGCTGGACTCATCTATGTTAACATCCCCAGATCTGTATGGAAACAGTGAGAGATATAGTAAAGACTGAATTCAAGGGAAATTCAATGTAAATAGCAATGTAATAGCAATGTGAAAATAGCAAAAATTGAAAAGGAGTAAGTTAATTTAACTAAATCTAAATTTTTATGTTAAAGATTTTGGGAGTATGTGTTATGGTAGGTTATAAACAGTCTTACTTTGTGTTTTACTATTGTCAGGGGGAGTATAGTCCTCTGTATATAATTATGGTTCGGTAAACTTTTTTTTTCCAACATGCCAAAAGGTAACTTTATCCTGAATCTGGTAATAGGGAAGCATTGGATTTGGAGGGTAGAGGGTCATGGGCAGACCCACATCTCAGGCAACTGTGTGCATGTCAGATTGGAGTGGAGAGAAGCTTGCAACAGGGATCCCAATTCACAGGCTTTTGTGAACTTGGGTGATTGGAAGGATGGTAATATGTTCAAAATTGGTAAGAGGGGAGAATTTTGGAGGAAAGATCAAAAGCTGTTTTGGAAACGTTGAGTCTGAGATGCCTATTGGATACCCAGTTCAAAATCTTCACTAGGCAGTTGCTGATGCAAGAAATGCTCAGGTAATGCTCAGGAGAATGATGAGGTAGTCATTATATGCATCTGGGAGTTATCTGCATAGAAGTCATAGTGGAGGTCATATAGGTCATATACAGGTCATATAGGAGCTGATTGTGTCACCAGGCAAGAATGTAGAAAGAAAAGTGCTCAGGACAGAGCTTTGGGTAATGCATGAGATGAGTGAAAATACGGAAGATGGAGAGGGAGTGGTTACATAGATAGGAGGAGAATCAGGAGACAACAATGTCAAGAAAACCCAGAAGAGAGAAAGTATCCAGATGGAGGTGGCTGATCAACAATGTCAAATGTTTTACAGATGTCAAGAGGAAGATGTCATTTGATGTGGCAATTGAAAGATTCTTGGTAACATCGCAGGGTGGGTTAGAAGACAGTGAACAAGAAAGAAAGGGAGACACTGAACATAGATGGCATTTTCACAGAGTCTGGGTGAGAAAATGAGAGATATAAAAATATAAAATAAGGTAATGTATAAGACTGGCTTCATTTGTAACTGTATTTTATACTCTGACTTGAATTAATATTCTATAAACAGTGTATAAAGTAACTTTATAAAGTTCAATATATGATGCAATGATGAACCCCCAACCCCTAGGATCTCTAATATGAGTTTCCAGTATGATCGTATTCGTAACTATAAACAGTTGGGCACTCACGGAAGTACATGTTTAAATTGTCAACTTGTTTAGGTGGGTCCCCAAAAAGGACTATAAATATGATAGATATAGCACCACGCTGTTTTTACTATATCTCCAAAGAAGAAAAATTATTTTTCAGAAGTTTTATATTAATTGTGCAAAAAATAAGTTTTAGAAAGATGAACCAAATCAAACTGTTTCATGAAAATTCAGATTTTGACATATTTACTTTATCTGTAGTACTTAAAGGGCAACTAGGAAAATTCTTTGAGGCTGTAAAAATGGGCAAGGGTTTGTAATTTTTTTCTTTCTACTTTTAGTTAGAACAACCATTCTTATACGTTAAATTTTGTAATGCAGTCCACAAATGAGAAATCAGCTAATTATATGCATGATTTCAAAATTTTGTTTTTTAAAATGTTAATGATAAAATACAAAATATGAAAATATATCTAAATTGTAAATGTTTAGAGTTTTCTTTCTAAGTATCTATCATTCTACATTATTCCAGTATGACTGAAGTTGCAGACTTGTAAGGAAATATAAATTGAATGAAATATAATCAGTATGAATATTTTACTTCTAATTTTCATTTTTCTATTATTGTTTTCTCCTTTCATTTGAAGCTTTTAAAATATGCAAAATATTGAGCCTAAAGTATATAGCAAAGAATAAAATGGTGTGAATGTAAACTAAAAATTATTTTTTCTTTTAATTTTCAGCTCTGAAAGTGGTGTTTCTAAACACAATTTTCCAAATTAAATCTACTCAAATGTAAACTTAACATGCAGGATTGTGAGTTATCACACACACACACACACACACACACACACACACACACACACACACACGCATGCCCTAGGACCCAAGCTATTCATCAGAAGAAGAAAAATGTTGTTATAAATTATCAAATCATGTGTGATATTAGGGAAGATTCCTCATTTTTAGAAAAGGGAAAAGGAGGAGAAGGAAGTGACACTATTAATCTCAGCAGCTGGTTTCTTCCTAAGAACTTAAGTTCATGCATTGAGAATGCAAAGGGATCTTGGAAATTGTTCAATTCAACTTGTTCATTTTATAGTTGAGGAAATGAAGACCCTAAGAGGTTAAGAGATTTGTCAAAGGTCCCAGGTCTTAAGTGGTAGAGCCAGGATTTTACTTCATAATTAAAATCCAATCGTTCTATATTTGTCTAATTTGGTAACTGTTTTTCTTTTGGGCAGGAACTCTGAGGGTTTTCCCCTCCCAGTTGGATTTTTTTTTGTTTTGATTAAAGAGGCCATCCCTTGAGTAACTTCTTAAAGAGCCCTACTCACTGAATGGGTGTTACCTCACTCAAAGTGAGAACCTGAAAAGACCTTAGCCTAAAAGGACCAGGACCTCCCATTGCATCCTGGGCCATCTCTAGTCATCCTGGTATCAGGCCACGGGACCCAGATGGCTCTGGGGGAGAAAGTGAGGTTAGTGACCTTGCACAGTCCTCCTTCACTTAAATCACAGTCAACTGCAAGTCATGTCATCATTTCCTTGATGTCATGGTCCTCTTTGAAAATGAAGGACAAACACAATGTAACTTGGTTGACATTTCATCACTAAGTTTTTCCTTTTAAATGCAAATGTTCCAGCAAGATCACAGGATACAATGTCTCAAATCATTACTAGTCATCAATGGTATCATGGATTAGATTTTCAGATTAATAAATTAGTTTAAAGGTCTTCAGAGAATGGAGCAAAAGTGAAATACAATCTATGGTGTTGTAGAAAGAGATTTCACCCTGGAGTCAGTGGTCCTGGGTTTGAATCTCAGTGCTGCTACTTAATATAATGTAAGCTTTGGTAAATAATTTTTCCTCTCTGAATTTCATTTTCAACATTGTTTTAAACTAGACAGTCCATTCTAGTTCCAATTCCATGATATTGTATTTTTTTTAATAGTGGAAAAGGAAAAGATAGATATAGATGTGGGTAGTTGGACTGTATATCCAGTTGAGGTATATTGGGGTAATCTAGATCACCAGGGGTCAAAATTATGGAACTGGGTATAAGTTCATAGGAGGTAAATAGAGTTGAACAACTAGTTGAAGAACTTTTTTCCCCAAACATTTTGATAATTATATTTCAATATAATTGGTTTTCTTGGTAAATATGTATTTCGTTTTAGGTGCTAAAAATTATTCTGATTGGGCAGCTAGGTGGCTCAGTGAGTAGAGCACCAACCCAGGGATCAGGAGGACCTGAGTTCAAATGCAGCCTCAGACACTTGGCACATTTACTAGCTGTGTGACCTTGGGCAAGTCACTTAACCCCAAGTGCCCTGCCTTCCCCCCTCCAAAATTAAAAAACAATTATTCTGAGAAAAGGGTCCATAGGCTTCACCAGGCAGCTAACGGGGTCCATGACTCAAAAAAGGATAAGAACCCTTGAACAAAAGGAAGATTTCAATAAATGCATAGGTTGAATCAACCACTAAATAAACTCAAGTAATATTGATGGTTGCATAGGTAGCAGTATTTCTAGGTTTGTAGACAAATGGAACATTTTTTCTTTTTTTTTTTTAAATTTATTTTAGACTTGAGTGACAGAACACAAATACAGAATAGAGAAAAGAAACAAAAACATATCATAAACTTAAATATTAGAACTTAAACACAAAGTAAGAAAGATAAAAAGCATGTCACGTGCATAGCAGAATGTGAGAAAAGATTCGAAATATATAACAATAAATTTTTGTTTCAAGAAAGCCTGTATCTACTGTTATACTACACATTGTATTAAGAGCTGTCAATCTTTTCTTTGCCTCCTTGTAAGTCTTCTTTTGTTCTCTGTTGCACACTTTTTTACTTTGTTCTTTCTCCCCCCCTCCCCTCCACTCCTCCTCAGAAGTCTACAATTAAGTGTGGATATATTTCACTATAGCTATAGATACGCACACACACACGTACATGCATACATATATAGACTTATACTTTCCCAAAAGCATTCTACTCCTGATGTTTGTTTCTATGTTTGTGCATATCTCATGTTTCCTATTTCTTCTGCCTCCTCTACTTTACTTCTACCCACTACCTTGACCTCGTATTACTTGCTTACCCCCTTCCAAACATCTCTCCCCTATCCTCCCATTCCAAATCTAAACACCCTTCTATAGCCCCCTTTAACCACTTCTCTCACCCTTCCCTCTAGAGATCCCTTCATTATCCTCCCATTCCCATTGATTTAAACACCATTTTGTACACTTGTTTTGCCTATTCTCTCACCCTCCCCTTTAAAGATCCCTTCCTTGTCCTCTCTTCCCTCTCTATCCCCTTAGAATTTTATTTCTTCTGAATTTAGAAGACTTTTATACTCTTTTAAATATATATGTATTGTTCCCTGTTAAACCCATTCCCCATGAAAGTAAGTTACCAAAACTACCAACCCTCCTTCCTCATCTAATTCTTCTGTATCTATTCTTCCTCTTGCATTTCATTTATATAAAATAATTCCTCTTCTTAGCTATTCCTAAATGGTTTTACTTTTTAAATTCATATCATACTCAGTTTTACCTCAGTCTTTCTAAGTGCTACCCAATTATTAATAAGAATCTTAGACATGCTTTGCATTTTACATATGTAAAAAATAAACAATCTGTCCTTATTGAATACATTGTAATCAGTCTTTGGTATGTACCTCATGTTTCTCTTGGCTCTTGTATGTTAAATTTTCTATTCAGTTCATGTTTTTTTTTAAGTCTTGAAAGTCTGACAGTTGATCAAATGTCCATTTATTCATTCAGGATTATTGTTGACTTGACTGGGTATGATATTTTCATCCAGAGCCCCAGTTCTTTCACTTTTTGATATAGAGTGTACCAAAACCTGTGGTTCCTTAAGGTCTCTGCTGCTAGGTCTTGTGTGATTCTAATTGTGGCACCATCATATTTAAATTATTTTATTCTTGTTGTTTTTAATATTTTATCCTTGAGCTGGGGGTTTCAGAATTTGACTATGATACACATATGAGTTTTCCTCATAGGGTCTCATTTAACTGGTGATTAATGGAATTTTTCTATTTCTAATCCCTCACCCTTGTTATAATGCTTCAGGACAATTTTCTTTAATTATTTCTTGTATTCTTGTATCAAGATTTTTTTTTTGCTTATAGATTTCAGTTAGTCTGATTATTTTTTATGTTTTCTCTTCTTGATCTATTCTCCAAATCTGCTGTTTTTCTTATTCTTCTATTTTTTCATTATTCAAATCTTGTTTAATTATTTCTTGATCTTATATATTTTCCTTGGATTCACCTAGGCCTATTCTAATTTTCAAGGTGTCATTTTCTTCCTTAAGATTCTAGATCTCCTTTTCTAATTGGTTGACTTTTCTTTCATAATCTTCTTGTTTTTCTTTTATTATTCTTATTTTTCTTTTTAGCTTTTCCTCCATCTCTCCCATTTAATTTTTAAATTCTTTTTTAAGCTCTATGAATTCTTTTCCTAAACCTGCAAGTCATGTCATCATTTCCCTGATGTCATGGCCCTCTTTGAAAATTAAGCCTCTACTTTGGGGTAGAGGGTTTTTTTTAATTAAGATTTTTTATTTTTAGTTTACAACACTCAGTTCCACATGATTTTGAGTTCCAGATTTTCTTCCCCCCCACCCCGCCTCCAAGATGGCATGGAATCCAATATATCTTCTACATATAACTTCGCTTTGAATTTATTTACACAATAGTCAAGTTGTAAAGAAGAATTGTGACCAATGGAAGGAATCATGAGAAAGAAGAAACAAAACCAAAAAAAGACAAAAACAAAAACAGAGAGGGAAAAAAAAGAAAAAAAAGGAGAGCAAACAGTTTGCCCCAATCTGTATTCACACTCCATAGTTCTTTCTCTGGATATAGATAGCTCTCTCCATCTTGAGTCCTTTGGAGCTGTCTTTGAACCTTGTATCCCTGAGAAGAGCGAAGTCTATCGAGGTTAGTCATCACAGAATCAATATATCTGTGGTTGTGTATAATGTTCTCCTAGTTCTGCTCTGCTCACTCAGCATTATATCATATAGGTTTTTCCAGGTTATTATAAAGTCCGTATCTTCCCCATTTCTTATAGCACAATAGTATTCCATTACATCCATATACCACAGCTTGTTCAGCCATTCCCCAATTGATGGGCATCCCCTTGATTTCCAATTCTTTGCTACTATTACAAAAAGAGCCACTATAAATATTTTTGTACACACAAGTCCTTTTCCCACTTGTGTGATTTCTTTGGAATACAGCCCTAGAAGTGGTATTGCTGGGTCAAAGGGTATGAACATTCTTATAGCCCTTTGGCCATAGTTCTAAATTGCTGTCCAGAATGGCTGTATCAGTTCACAACTCCACCAGCAATGTAACAGTGTTCTAATTTTCCCACATCCTCTCCAGCATTTATCATTTTCCTGTTTTGTCATTTTAACCAATCTGGCAGGAGAGTTGTGGTGCCTAAGAGTTGTTTTGATTTGCATTTCTCTAATCAGTAGTGATTTCAAGCACTTTTTCATATGCCTAGAGATATCTTATTCTCTTCCTCTGAAAACTGCCTGTTCATATCCTTTGACCATTTCTCAATTTGGGAATGACTTGTATTCCTATAAATTTGGCTCATTTCCCTGTATATTTTAGAGATGAGGCCTTTATCAGAGATACTAGTTGTAAAGATTTTCTCCCAATTTTCTGCTTCCCTCCTAATCTTTGCTGCATTGGCTTTTTTTTAATATAAAACTTTTCAATTTAACATAATCAAATTATCCATTTTGCATTTTGCAATGCTCTGTATCTCTTGTTGTGTTATGAATCCTTTGCTTTCTCATACACGTGATAGGTAATTCCTTGCTCTCCCAAATTGCTTATAGTAACAGCCTTTATTTGTAAATCATATAGCATTTTTGACCTTATTTTGGTATATGGTGTAAGATATTGGTCTATGTCCAGTTTCTGCCCTACCATTTTCCAATTTTTTCCAGCAGTTTTTGTGAAATAGTGAATTCTCAGCCCAGAAGCTAGATTCTTTTGGTTTATCAAAGAGTAGATTGCTATAGTCATTGACTACTGTGTCTTGTGTACCTATCCTATTCCACTGATCCACAGCTCTGTTTCTTAGCCAGTACCAAGTAGTTTTGGTGACTGCTGCTTTATCGTACAGGTTAATATCTGGTATGGCTAGGCCTCCTTCCCTAGCATTCCTTTTCCTTAATTCCCTAGATATTCTACACCTCTTTTTTTTCAGATGAATTTTGTTATTATTTTATCCAGCTCTGTGAAATAATTTTTTGGTAGTTCAATTGGTATGGCACTGAATAGACATTAATTTAGGTAAAATTGTCATTTTTATTATATTAGCTTGGCCTAACCATGAGCAACTGATATTTTTCCATTTATTTAGATCTGACTTTATTTGCATGAAAAGAGTTTCATAATTATGTTCATATAGGCCCTGGGTTTGTCTTGGCAGGTAGACTTCCAAATATTTTATAGTGTCTAAAGTAACTTTAAATGGAATTTTTCTTTCTACCTCTTGCTGTCGGGCTTTGTTAGTAATGTATAGGAATGCCAAGGATTTATGGGGGTTTATTTTATATCCTGCAACTTTGCTAAAGTTGTTTATTATTTCAAGTAGTTTTTTACT
>CM053622.1:616335784-616354280 GCA_028646595.1 Phalanger gymnotis | reverse complement strand
TGTATTGCTGAGAAGAGCTAAGTCTATCAAGGTTAGTCATCACAGAATCCACATATCTGTGGTTGTGTATAATGTTCTCCTAGTTCTGCTCCACTCACTCAGCATTATATTGTGCAGGTTTTTCCAGCTTATTATAAAGTCTGTATCTTCCTCATTTCTTATAGCAGTGAGTGTGTTTCTTGTAAGCAACATATTGTAGGATTCTGGTTTTTTATCTACTTTGCTATCAACTTCAGTTTTATGAGAGAGTTCATCCCATTCACATTCACAGTTATGATTACTACCTGTGAATTTCCCTCCATCCTATTCTTCATTCTGTTTGTGCTCTCTCTCCTTTCACCCCTTCTCACCTCACCAGTGTTTAGCTTCTGTCTACCACTTCCCCTGATCTGCCCTCCTTTTTGTCAGTCCCTACTCCCACTTTACTTGATCTCCTCCCCTCCTACTTCCCTGTCAGGTAAGACACATTTCTATATTCAACTTATTGTGTACATTATTACCTTTTTTAGTTAATGCTGATAAGAGTAAGGTTCAAGCAATGCCCATCACCTCACCCTATCCTATCTTCAATGGAGGCACTGTAATAGGTCTTTTTCACCTATCCATGTGAGATACTTTATTCCATTTTACCTCTCCCTTCCTTCTGTGCTCATTGTACTCCTCTTTCTCATCCCTTAATTTTTATTCCATTCCTTCAAATTCACCTTGTACCCGTACATCTATGTATATTCCTTCTGTCTGTACTGTTAGTGATACAATTGAATCCCTTCTGTATTTTTTTCCCTTTTTACCTGTTTATGCTTCTCTTATGTCTTGATATTGGAGGTCAATTTTTTGGTTTAATTCTGGTCTTCTACTTATGAAGGTTTGAAATCCTTCTAGTTTGTTGAATGACCATCTTTCTCTTGAAGTATAAGTGAGTTTTGGTTGTGGTCCTAGCTCCTTTCCCTTGAAATATTTTCTTTGACCTCAAAACCTTTAATATTGTAGCTTCTAAGCCCTATGTGATCCTCATTGTGATTCCCTGATATTTGAATTGTTTCTTTCTGGCCACTTGTAGTATTTTTTTTTCCTTGACCTGACAGTTCTGAAATTTGGAATTTTTATTTTGAGATGCCTTCCCTAAGGTTATTGGTGAATTCTTTCAATGTCTTTTTTGTTCTCTGATTGCAGGACGTCAGGGCAGTTTTCCATGACAATGTCTTGAAAGATGTTGCCCAGGTCCTCCTTTTGATTATGGTTTTTAGGTAGTCCCATGATTCTGATATTGTCTTTCCTGGACCTATTTTCCACTTCAATTTTTTTTTTTATTTGATTTCTACTCTAAGGGTGGAAGGGTCTCTGTCTCAGGCTTCTTGTGCCAGTGGCTGCATGCCCTAGCTGTTTACTAGGTGCTATGTTGATATTGCCTTGAGGCCTTGTAATAACAATTTTGATCTTTCCCACCCATTAATAGACCATGTGACCTGCTTATGCCACAGGAAGTCTAAGTTACATGGTGGGAGGAGCTTCCTGACAGGAAAAGGAAGTTAAGTCACAGGAAATGCTGAGAGAGAGAGAAAGATGTTATGGCTGCTGGTGGCTGCTATTGGCTGCCCTCCTGATTGTTACAACTGAACAGGCTGACTTAGCTGTGCTATAAGTTTGTTTTGGGGAAGACCCCAGCAGGGGGTCAGAGAGGTTTGGGGATGGTGAGTTTCCGGGTTGTTACATTGTGTGTGGAATGTTTTACTGCTCTTTTAGACTGGATAAATGATTTGGTTCTCTGGTGGCTGAATAAATGATTTACTTCTTCTACTTTCTATGTGGAGAGTGTCTGTATGCTTTGTGATACAGAACTACATAGGCATTTTGTTAGTTAACATCTACATTGTTTTTATTGCTTTACTGTTTCAGGCGCCCAGAGGATCTTCCTGTGTGTGTTGCTGTGCTGAGGGGGTGGTGTGAGGGGTGGCTGGTGTGGCTGAAGGCTCTAGTAGTCTGGTAGCTTACCTGGTGCTGAGCTGGATGGTGGCATCTGGCATGTGCTGAGGCCTAGTGGGGTATTCCTCCATTTCCCCATGGTTACACTGAAGCATATGGAGGTCTGGCTCCTTGAAGATGCCTATTTGCCCAAGGCTACACTGAAGCAAGTGGTGGTTCTCAGAGCTTGAGTCTGCCAGTTCCCCTGGCCATACTAAGGCATGTTGGGGGTCTTGCTGTTGTTGTTTGCCTGCTCTACCACACTGGGGCTCAAGATCTCCTGTTGGTTTGCTGCTGGCTTGCTGGAACCCTTCTTGTCCCGGAATGTAATCCCCTTTTACCTGAGTGATATGGACCTTTCTTTCTGATCCTCCAAGTCTGGGACTAAAAGAACTCTCCACTCTGTCTTTCTAGTGGCTCCACTATTCGAGGATTTGTTCTGGGGAGCTACTTTGTGGATGTTTGGAGATGAATGTGGGAGAGCTACAGTTTTCTCTACTTACTCTGCCATCTTGACTCCCTTTCCCTTAATATTCTTGAACTTGTGTTTCTCCAGATAAATTTTGTTGCTATTTTTTCTACTTCTATAAAGTAATTCCTTGGCATATTGATTGGTATAACACTGAATAAGTAAATTAATTTAAGTAGTATTGATATTTTATTATATTAGCTGAGCAATAAATATTACTCTAATTATTTAGTCTGTCTTTATTTGTTTGACAGCTGTTTTGTAATTGACTGTGTGTGTCTTGGCAGACTAACTCCTAAGTATTTTATATTGTCTATGGTTATTTTAAATAGAATTTCTTTTTCTATTCTTCCTGCTAGGTTTTATTGGTTATATGTGTGTTGTGTGTCTATTTTTGGGGGGTTTGGGCACACACACACATACATGTATACATGTGGGTACAATGTGGGTACAAATGTGGGTACATTTGATTTTGAGGGTTTCTATTTTACTATTAAATTGGGCAATTAATTTTTTTTCTATTGTTTTATTTGCATGCCCAATTCATTGATCTGATCTTTCTTTTGTTTGTGTATGTGTTTAGAGGTATAATTCCTCCTCTAAGTACTGTTTTGGATGTATCCCACAAATTTTGGCATTTTGTCTCATTGTTGTCTTTCTCTTTAATGACATATTGATTATTTCTATTATTATTATTTGACCCAGTATTCTTTAGGATTTGGTGATTTACTTTAAAATTAATTTTTAATCTATGGTTCAATGGACTTTTATTTAATATAATTTCTATTGCTTTTTTGGTCAGAAAAAGATGCATTTAATATTTCTGATTTTGTGCATTTGTTTGAAAGGTTTTATGCCTTAATACATGGTCAATGTTTTGTGAAGATACCATGTAAATCTAATAAAAATATATATTCTTTTTTATTCTCATTCTATATTATCCAGAAGTTTATCATAATTAAGTTTTCTATAATTGTACTCTTCTTCTTAACTTTGTTCTTGTTTATTTTATAGCTAGATTTTTCTAAATCAGAGGACATTAAATTATTTTCCCCTATCAGTATAGTTTACTGTTAATTTCACCCTGTAATTCACTTAATTTTTCTTCGAGGATCTGTATGCTGTCACATTTGGTGCACGTATTTTCAGTATTGACATTATTTCATTGTCTATTCTACAACTTTTGGCAAAATGCAGTTTCCTTGATTATCTCTTTTAGTTAAGACTATTTTTGCTTTTGATTTGTCTGAGATCATGATTTCTACCACTGTATTTTTTTTTTTTTTTGCGTAATAGATCCTTCTCTAGTCCCTTATTTTTACTCTGTGTATGTCTTCCTGTTTGAAGTGTGTATCTTTTAAACAACATATTTTTGAATTCTGGTTTAGAATCAATCTTGCTATCCTCTTCCATTTTATGGATGAGTTCATACCATTCACATTCTCAGTTATGATTGCTAACTATGTATTTCCCTCCATTCCATTTTATATTTATTCTTCTCTTCTTTTTACTCTTCCCTTTTCTGAAGAGTGTTTTGTTTTAGAACACTGTATTCCTTCAATTACTTCCATCTTATCCCCCTCTTTTTCTTAACCTCTTTCCCTCCTATTCCCTGTTAAGTAAGATGAATTTCTGTAACCAACTATATGTTTCTTCTTCCCTTCCTGAAAGAGTTTAGATTAGTGAGGTTCAAGTCTTGCCACTCAACCTTCCCCTCCTCCCCCATTGCACAAACTCTTCCATGCCCCATTTATGTGAGATAATTTTATCCATTCCTCCTCTCTCTTCCCAAGTCTCCTTTTGCATCTTTATTTCTCACTCTTCCATTCTTCTTTTGAGATCATCCAAATATAATGGAATTACAGCCAGGTCCACTAACTACCCTAGTCATGATAAAGTTATGAGGTGTTAAATGTATCATTTTCCTATATTGTAATGTATACATATTAACCCTATTTATTCTCTAATGATTTATCATTCACATTTATCTTTCTGTGATTTTCCTGAGACTTCTGTTTGAATGTCAAATTTTCTACTTTGCTCTGCTCTTTTCATCAGGAAGACTTGAAAGTCTTCAATTTCATTAAATATCCTTTTTTCCAGCTGTGGGATTATACTGTTTTGCAGGGGAGGTTATTCTTGGTGGTAATATTAGCTCTTTTGTCTTCTAGAATAAGATATTCTCAGTCTTTTTCTTTATAGTAGTAGCTGATAAATCTTGCATGAGCCTGGCTGTGGACTACCATATCTGGTTGCTTTCACTATATTCTCCTTGACCTGGGAATTCTGGATTTTGACTCTAATATTTCTGTGAATTTTCGTTTTGGGACTTCTTTAAGACTATGGCCTGTGGATTCTTTTTTATTTCACTTCTGCACTCCGATTTTAAGACATCTGGGCAAATTTCTTGAAATGTAATGCCTAAATTTTTTTGTTATTGTTTGTGGCACTTGAATAATCTGGTGCTTCTTAAGTTATCTCCTGTCAGTCTCTTTGCCAAGTCAGTTGTTTTTTTCCTATGAGATAATTTACATTTTCTTAAATTTTTTCAGTCTCTTGACTTTGTTTTATTCTTTCTTGTTGTCTCATGGAGTCATTAGCTTCTACATGGACAATTCTAGTTTTTAAGGATTTATTTTCTTCAGTGAGATATTTTACCTTTTTTTTTAAAACCAAACTGTCAATTTTCTTTTCATATTTTCCTTGCATCATTCTCACCTTTTCTCAATTTTTTTCTACCACTCTTGTTGGTTTTATGAATCTTTTTTGCTCTTTTTTGTGTTTTCTTTAGCTTTTCTAGGAAATTTGTTGGGCTGGTGTCCAGCGTGTTTCTCTTTGGAGTTTTTGTTTTTTTAGATGTGTTTAAGTCTTTGCCTTCTTCTGTGTTTGTGTCTTGTTTGTGTCTTGAGTTTCCCTGACACCATGATATTTGAGGTCAGGTTCTTTTTTTTACTCACTTTTCCAGTCTATTTCTTGGCTTTGGATTTCATGTTACTGTAGGGTTCTGAGCATTTTGGGGGAAGTAGGAGGGAATGTCTGGCCTTAGCTCTTGTCTATTTCTTTTAGCTGTTTTCACAGTTCAGACTTGGGGCCTGTAAGTTTTGACTTGATCCAAAGTGTTGTTATCTTCATAAATCTTTGTTCACTGCTCCCCCACCTCACCCCCACCTTGTGTGTGCTCTATGAGTTCCCTACACAGTTTAATTATGTTGGCTTGCTTGTGACTGAGTGTGTGAAAATTTGGAATTGAAATACTTGTGGAACTTAGTGCTGTAAACTAAAAAAAAATCTAGAATTTTAAAAAAAGAAAAAAGTAAAGGAAGTTAAGAAGTTATAGAAAATGCTGTTTTGTTTCATTTTTGTCTTTTCAGATGGGATTAACTAGAATTTTAAAATTATGAACTAATCTAGAACTTGTAAATTGTGATTAAAAATACAGGAAATTGCTGGACAAGAGGACTGTGATTCTTTAAACAGGTAAAATACAAATGTACCCAAGATTAACATGAAAATGAAGAGAATTAGGACTAATCTACTTTGGGACTTCTCTGACCATACCCAAGAAGCTCATTATTAGGAAATGTCATCATCCTTCAAGGTTTCATCAGTCTTGGTACTTCATGCCATCACCACCCTTTGTTTCTGTGGTTAAAGAATAGAACTGTGAACTCCAAAGACTCCATTTAAGGACAGAGTATAGAGTCATTATTTCTTACCTGAATGCATTACTTTGGCAGTTCTCTGATTTTTCTACCATGACCTTACCTTCCCTTCCCTGGTCTCCTGTGCCAACTCCTGGTTTTGTAGCTTCCCTTTTGTGTGTTTTTATCATCCATCAAATTGTAAGCTTCTGGAAAGCAGGGACTATCTTTTTTTCTATTTGTTCTCAGTGTTTAGCACAGAGCCTGACACATAGTAGGTGCTTAATAAATCTTTTTTGATTGATTGAACTAGTTTCCAGAAAATGGAAAATATTTGATTTTTTTTGTAAATGTAACAATTGTTCATGATATACTATAATGGTTTTAAAACCTGTGAGAATTATGTCAGAGAAAAGCTCTATTGCCAAAATAATTGAGAATAGATGAGGAATAACTATATATGATCAATGGAATAGATTTTAATTATGTCAATACCAAAAAGTTTCATACTAACTTTAAACAGTGTTTCCCAATAGAACTACTAGAAAGAGTAAAGTACTGACATAAAGAAAAATTATGGAAATCCATAGTAAGGAAAAAATGGCAAGAAAATAATATCCAGTGAAACTTAAAGGTAGATAATTGAAGTACATCCACAGTTATGCTTTCACATCTGGGGAAAGGCAATTTATTGGAACAATTGTTAATCATTCCAGTGAAGCACAGTAGTTAAAAAAAAGTATGATCAGACAGATATTGGGATTTGGCATTAAAAAGAACTGAGCCCAAATCCCACATCACACTAGGTGTGTGACCTTGGCAAATAATTTGATCTCTGTCATCCTTAGTTTTCTCACCTAGAAAATATCTGTAACACTTACCTTACTGATTTGTTATGAAAATAAAATCAGATAATATGTATGAAGTGCTATTATTACCTATTATCACTATTCAGCCCTTTTAGCCTAGAAAAGTGTCCTAAAACTCATATTACCTTCATTAAAACTAAAAAAAAAATAATAGTACATTTATATTTTTGATCAAACTAATTCGGTCAAATATGTCTAAACCTGAGCTCATCTTTTATAAGATCATGATTTTTAAATAATATTCCTAAGAAAACTGCTTGAATATTCTATTGATCTTTGTGTAACTGGAATAAAATGAAAATGGAGTATCAACCTCTTTGCAGCCAGAGTTAATTACCTTGAAGCATAATTCTGCTTCCTTAGGAAATCAGAAATTGGAAAATCCTATCTTGTCTCTCAACTTCTAGTGGTAAGAGAAACATAACTTAGCTGGAACTAAACTGCCTTAAAAACTCATATTTTCTCTCTGCAATTTGTTTTTGCTGTATTAAGTCCTTAAGTGGCAAAGTTCAATAATGGTTTCCACTCAACAGACACTGCAACACATCACCCTCTATAGTATAGAATAAGCTTTTTCAAACATGCTCCTTTGTACATTAGTCTGGTATAAGAAGTGGGAAAATTCTTTCCTCTCTGCAGACACTCTAATACTCTTTCTCTGTCACCACCTCTCAGCAAACCCTCTTTCCTTTGGAATCATTCCTTTTGATCAGATCATACTATTCAGATATGGCTTATGTTGATCTATTGAGTTATACAGTTATTCATCATGTTTTTTCTGTTAATTTAGCACTTGGCTCACACTGGTCTCCACCTAACCCATTTCCTTATACTTGGGAAATTCAGTTTAAATATTTGCCCCATCATCTCTTCAGCCTCTCTATTAATCAAGTCTCTGAATTAATATATGAATTAAAATTATGTATTAAATGCTTATTTGTGCCAGGCACTGTGCTATGGGCTAGGTTACAGATACAGTAAAAGAATAGTCCTTACACTAAAGATTACATTCTCCTAGGGGAGACAACATGAACAAACATCCCCTATTCTAAAAAAATAGAAAGAAAGAAAAGAAAAGTTTTCATTGACTCCTATAGTCTTGAAGTATTATCTCTATAGCTTTCCTCATTTATAGCCAAACTTGGTCATTTATATTCATGGTCTATACTTCCTCACCTCTCACTCACCTATCAACTCCTTGCTATCTGATTTCCAGTCTCATGAATCAATTGAAATTACTCTATGCAAAGGTGCCAATGTTTTTTTAACCATTTTTATTGATATCAACAACAAATGATTTCTTAAACTGGTGAATATATTGTCCTTAGGAATGGAAATTGATCATACTAAAGCCAGGGAATAAAACAAAGACCTTTTACTCAGATATAAACTGACTCCTAATATGTATCACTGTGTCTTCTATAAATGGAAATTTAGGAGGGAAATTTCCTAAAAAATTAGGAAAACAGAATTCCCTATCAATGGGAGGAAGGAAAGAAGGAAGGAAGGAAGGAAGGAAGGAAGGAAGGAAGGAAGGAAGGAAGGAAGGAAGGAAGGAAGGAAGGAAGGAAGGAAAGAAGGAAGGAAGGAAGGAAGGAAGGAAGGAAGGAAGGAAGGAAGGAAGGAAGGAAGGAAGGAAGGAAGGAAGGAAGGAAGGAAGGAAGGAAGAAAGGAAGGAAGGAAGGAAAGAAGGAAAGAAGGAAGGAAGGGAGGAAGGAAGGAAGGGAGGAAGGAAGGAAGAAAGGGAGGGAGGGAGGCAAGAACAAACAAATGAATAAAAGATACAGAAAGCCCTATAAATGCAGTAAAATAGATTAGGTTTGAGGAGAGAGATCAAACTTTATTTTCCATACTTTGTACCTCCCATAAAGGATAAGGAAAAATAAAGAAGAAAAAATATACTATCCTTAAACGAGACCATATAATTGAGCATATACTGGAAACGAAACAGAAAAAAGGAGGAAAAACTAAACGCAAACTTATTTTAAACAGTTGCTACAGAAGAATGTTAATTAAAAATAGGTTGTAGTGGGCATAGAAACACATGATTATATGGACAAGGAAAGGTAAGACTCATGGTGAGGAGCAAGATCAAATAAAAATTTATAATGGTCAAGTATAACTCATTCCTTTTGGCTTAAGTTTGAAATGAGACACTCATAGGACATTCAATAGTTAACAAAAAGGGAGTTACTTAGCAATAACATTAAATGGATATTCAGTAAGGATACCGAAATCCTTCTCTTGGCTAGGCACTGCTCACCTTTCCTTCACATGTTAATGGGTCTGGCCAACAGGATTAGGTGGATGCCATGACTTGCATGACCTTGAGATAACTTCCATATTAGAAAGGTCCAGATTTCATGTCAGAGGATTTTTTTTACACTTTTAGATGACTAGATAATATGGCCAGAGACCATCAGGAAGCTAATTTAATGAGACAGGGGAAAGGGGAATTTGTTCATTAGTAGCCCCAACTCAATGCAGATATTAACAATTTTAAGTAAATTCAAGGATTGGCTATGTAAAACATATGTTAATCATGAGGAGTATGTAAGATGAGATGAGCATTGAGGCAGATTAAGAAAAAATACTTATCACAGGGACAAACTGCAGTCTTAATGAGGATAGAGATAAAAATCAATATAAAAAGTGAGTGGAACAAAATATAGGCATTAAATTTGAATAAAATAAAAAATAGATAAAAAAGCAGAATAGGTATGAAAATAAAATCCAATCTTTTTTTGCATTCAACAAATATCTGAAAATAGGCCTAAACATTAAATGATAAAGAAAGAAAGTTCACAATTGGTTATTCTCTTAAAAAAGGAAGAGTTGGAATCATGCTATTAGATAAAGCAAGAGAAAAAATCATAAGATCAAGAGACATGAACAGGCAACTAAAGTACACTTGAGGTACCATAGTCAATGAAACAATATCTCCTGACTCTAGGGCTGGAGCTCTACTCACTGTACCATCTAGCTGCCCCAATGAAACAAAATCTATTCTAAACATATATGTATACCAACTAACATAGCATCTAAAGTCATAAGGAAATATTAATGTAATTTCAAAAATACATAGTAATAACAACTGTAAGAGGTTTTAATATTTTCTAAGAAGTGATAGACATAAAAGAAAACCAAATTAAAAAAAACTATAGAGATGAAGAGACTATTGAAGAAGATAGAATGGAGAAGATTATTGTAGCTTCCAATGTGCAGTTAAAAAATAACAAACTAGAAAATCAACAAATGCATATAGCCAAAATAAGTACAAAGGAATAGATCTTGTAAATTTGAGTCAAACAAGTGAACAATAAAACAAGAGGACTATGATTACAAAGACTAAAAGCTGGTTCCTTAACATGTTTAATAAAATTGGTAACATTCAGCTAAATTGATCACAAAGAGAGAAAAAATTGAAATAGTTTTTAAATGACCAAGATGAATTCATGAGACAGGAAATTAAAATAAAACATTATCAGAGCTTGACATAAATGATATATTCCAACAAAACCAAGAATTACAGGAAATAGATACTTATCCACAGAAATATAAACTATCCAAATTTTTAAAATAGATATTTTAAACAACCTAATCTCTTAAAATGAAATTGAGTAAGTCATAAAGGAAGAATGAAAAAAAGGGAATCCTGGATCAGAGCCATTTAAATGATCAGAATCATTTAAAGAGCAATTAATAATTATGATACACAAATTATACTCAGTAATTAACAAAATACTCTACCAAAATACCTTTTTATGATACAAATATGGTCCCAATTCCTACATTTGAAAGATATAAAACAGAGAACTCTAGACCAGAGATGTCAAATATGCAGCCCATTCCCTAGCACTGCACCTGAAATGCTCCTAAGTAGGGTCTAAACAAGATTAAAATGCAATTACATAATTTGTTTTAAAAATAACTTAATAATACAATAAAACATAGATAATGTGAATGTGCCTTTTTTCAAAATCAATGTATGGCCTGCAGGGATCATAAAGTTTAATAGGTCCTGTTTCCTTATGAGTTTGACCCAATCGCTCTAGATCATTACCACTATTCAATATTGACACAAACTTTAAAAATATAATCCTAAAAGACTACTCCAAGAACATAAAAATATCTTTATGATCAAGATGTTTTTCTACTTGAGATGGAAGAAAGTTTAAAAATCTAATTTGCAGAAATGTAGAGATAGTATATTATATAATTGTTATAATATGATATGATATTATAATGTTATGTTATATTATATTATGTTATGTTATGTTATATTATAATTATATTATATATAGAGATAGATTATATTGTACTACAGAGATAGTAGAATATAAGCTCCTTGAGGTCAGAGGTTGTTTTACTTTGTTATTGTTTTGGCCATAGTATAACATAGTACATTTTGGCCATAGCATAACATAGTACATTGCTAATATAAACACTTAATAGATACTTCTTAAAGTGTTGACAGAAAAAGCTTTCAAGATAGGTTTGAGAAGGAAAAATGACTTTAAAGAGGTAGAGAGAGTACTAGAATAAAGAACAATAAACTCTGCAGAAAATTACAACAATTTCAAATATTTAATACAAAAACAAAATAAATTAAATGATTCCTAATACATGTGTTTTCATCATAAATAGTGAAACATATCACAAAATGGCCTCCAATTTATTTAATAAAGAGCAATAATGTAGATATAAGGTGTTTTCCTATATGTGGCATGTATTTCTTAATGTAAAATTGAGCTAGTAATTCTGCTTATACACATATGTGTGTTAATTAAAATGTATTATAAGTATTACATATAAATTGAGCCATATAAGTTTGGTCCATTTAAACTTTTTATGGACATTAATATAAAGAATTGTAATTTTGTCATGTGGGAATAATAAAGATTAAATTGGCATGTTATATTCACCAAACGATATTTAAATCAAGCCACAGGAGTTATTTTTTAATGCACAAACTTTTACTAATTTAAATATTGTTCTAATTGGGTTACATGCAGTGAAGGTAGTGAAGAAGATGGGGCAGAAGGATAATGTACCAAATAGATTGTTTTTAAGACAGATAAACCAGATGTCAGTGCTACAAGGAGAAAGGACTGACCTGGTTTTCCACACTATTACTGTGTCCTTGATAAGTACTCAGTTATGGTGTTGCACTCTGTAAGTTGTCAGAAAAGATAGTGAAATGAGTTCCAGTTACATATCTATTCTAACAGACAGAGACTAAATCCAAAATTTCTAGTATATAACAAAACAACCTACTTAGATATATTGGAACTAACTAGGTCAGTGATTTCTTATGTTTTGTCTTCCAAGGAAAGTGAAAACACTCATTTCCATTTCCATAGGGGTATTTAAAGGACATCTAGCATGCTTAAATGTCAGTACAATCAATGAATGTTCTATGTAGTGAAGCATTACCTGTTTCCTTTGAGACAGTGATATGGTAAGTAAATGAAACTTCACTTTTTTTTACTATAGTTTTAACATTTGGGGATTATATTCTTATTTTAGGTAGGTTTTCACTTGAGTCTTTGTAATCCTTCAGTATCTTTTCAAAGGCAAATGATCCATCAATGCTCTACATTGTGTTTAACTGTAATTAAATATAGGCATTTATTAGGTACCCAATAAATATCTCATTATTTCCACCCAGCATTTATCAATAGAGTGAATGATAGGAGTACTCCCCAAACTAATGTAATCTTAGGCTGCATTAAGAAAGTCCCAATGGGGGCAGCTAGGTGGTACAGTGAGTAGCACACTGGCCCTGGAGTCAGTCGGACCTGAGTTCAAATCTGACCTCAGATACTTGACACATGTACTAGCTCTGTGACCTTGGGCAAGTTACTTAACCCCAATTGCCCTGCCAAAAAAAAAAAAAAGAAAGTCTCAATGCCTATAACATGAAAGTTCATAGTTTTATGGTACTCTACTCTAGTTGGACCACATCTAGAGTTTTGTCTTCAGCTTTGAGTGCTGCATTTTTATAGAGATTTTAAGTGAAAGAACATATATAAGAATTAGTTGAAGAAATGGGGAATGCTCAGACTGAAAAAGAGAAAGTTTACAGGGGAACATCATGGTTGTCATGTTGTTGTTTTTGGTGTTCTTTGGTCATTTTCAGTTGTGCTCAACTCTTCATAACCTCATTTGGGTTTTGTTTTTTGTTTTTTTTTTTTGGCAAAGATACTGACATAGTTTGCTATTTCCTTCTCCAGCTCATTTTACAGATGAGAAAACTGAGGTAAATAGTGTTATGTGACTTGCCCAGAGTTACACAGCTAGTAAGCATCTAAGGCTAGATTTGAACTCAGGAGAGTGAGTTTCTGATTCCAGGCCTTGCACTGCACCCACTAAACCACCTAATGCCCTGGTTGTCATTTAGACATTTTGCTTAGTCTTGAAGCTCAGAATTAGGAAGAATATGTGGAAGTTTCAGAGGAGAAATTATCAGCTCAGTGGATGAACTGTTTATTCAATTACTATTCAGCATTTTACTAGAAATGCAAGCTATAGCAAAAAGACAAGAATAAGAAAATTAAAGAGTAAGTAGTGAGAAAATAAAACTATCACACTATGGTGAATAAGATATATACTTAGAAAACTCTAGAATATCAACTAGAACTATTTGAACCAATAAACAACTTTAGCATGCTGCAGGATAAATATATCCCACATTAAAAAAAACAAGTAAGTGCACATGAACATCAGCATTTCTATATATTACCAACAGTACTCAACAGGATGATATAGAGAGAAATTCCATTTAAAATAATTGTAGATAATATAAAATACTTGGGAGTTTACCTGCAAAGACAATCTGAGGAAATCTATGAACAAAATGGGGGAAAACATTTTTACACAAATGAAGACATATTTCAATAATTAGAAAAATATCAATTTTTCATGGGTAGGCCAATATAAAAATTACAATCCTACTTCATTTATTTATTCAGAGTCATACAAAATGAACTTATTAAAGAATTATTTTACAGAGCTAGAAAAATAACATGTATGTAGAGGAACGAAAGGTCAAGAAATTCAAGGAAATCAGTGAAAAGAATGTGAAGGAAAACATCTTAGCAGCACTGGATTCCAAACTATATTATTATATTCTTTATAAATCATGAAAATAATCTGGTACTGGCTAAGAAATAAAGTGATAAATCAGTGGAATATATTAAGTAGAAACTATATAGTGGTAAATGACCATAATAATCTAGTGTTTGATAAATCCAAAGATCCAAGCTTTTGGAACAAGAATTCATTACTTGACAAAAATTGCTGGGAAAACTAGAAAGCAGTTTTGCAAAAACTTGGAATAGACCAACATTCATACCATATATAAAGATAAGGACAAAAAAATGAGTACATAATTAATAAGCATATCATAAGCAAATTAGGGGAACATAGAATTTTTTTTCCTGTTAGATCTATGGATAGAGGATGATTTTATAATGAAATAAGAAACAGAGAGGATCACAGGAAATACAATGTATAATATTGATTACATGAAATTGAAATGGTTTTATGCAAAAACACCCCAATGCACCCAAAATTAGAAGAAAAGTTTTATATAGGGGGAAAGTTTACAGCAAGTTTCTCTGAAAAAAGTCCTTCATTTCTCAAAAATATATAGAACTTCACCAAATTTATAAAAATAAGTTTTTTCCTAGTTGATGAATGATCAAGTAATATGAACAGTTTTCAGAAGTCAACATTATCAGCAGTCACATAAAAATGCTCTAAATCATTATTGATTAGTGAAATGCAAAGTAAAACAACTCTGAGATACCCCACCTCATACATATCAGATTAGCTAACAAGATAGAAAAAGAAAATGACAAATGCTGAAGATGCAGTGGAAAAATAGCAAAACTAATGCACCATTGGTGGAATTGTAAACTGCTCCAACTATACTGGAAAACAATTTGAAATTAGGTCCAAAGGGCCCTAAACCTGTGTATATCCTTTGACTCAGCAATATCACTACTAGGTCTATATCCCAAAGAGGTCAAGAAAAAGGAAAAGGGCCTATTTTTACAAAAATATTTATAGCAGTTCTTTTTGTGGTTGCAAAGAATTGGAAATCAAGGGATGCTCATCAACTGAAGAATAACAGAAGAAATTGCAACATATGGTTGAGATGGAAAACTATTTTGCTATAATGAATGATGAGTAAAATGGTTTCAGAAAAACCTGGGAAGACATATTAACTAATGCAAAGTGAAGTGAGCAGAAACAAGAGAGCATTGTACATAGTAACAGCAATAATGTAAGGGTTATAATTTGTGAAAGACATAGATGACCAAGGCAATGATCCAAAACAATTCCAAAGGACCCATGATGAAAAATGCTATCTACCTCCAAGTAGAGAACTATTTTTTCACTTTTTTTCCTTGCTTTTATGCAAAGAGGCTTTTATTGAAGTATATTTTTCATGACTTCATATGTATAATGTATATCATATTACTTGCCATCCTAATGGATGGGGGAAGCACTACAGTGAGGGAGAGAATTTAGAACTCAAAATTATTTTCAAATATATATTTAAAACAAATAAAAATAGTTTATAGAAATAGACAAAAGTAAAAAAGAACATTTTAGCAAAAAAAACTGTCTAGAATAAACTATAATGGCCCTGGAATCTTTTGATTACCTATCACTTGAGGTATTTAACAAGAAACTGGAAAATGTATTTATCAGAATATTTCAAACAAGATCCCTTTTCACATACATGTTTCATCAGTTTGCACACAGAGTCGCTTTTAATTCTTAGATTCGGTGCTTCTGTAGCTACTTTATATTTACAAATATTTCATTGTTAGCACATATCTACATGACCAAGTTTACTCAAATTATGTTCCATGAAAACCTACAGTCTTTCTAAGCAAACAGTCTAAAGGATTCCATTAAACATTGTTTCATGGCAAATATACACAACAAATTGTTGATCTCTCCGTTGGTTGAGCACAATATGTATACATAGCAAATCCAAAGTTCCATTGGATATTAGTCAGCTCTGCTATCTGATTGGTCTATAATCAACCGCTGAGAGCCCTCAATAAGGTATGACTCTCCTGTCTCAGGAAAGTGTGTTTAAAGCAGCTGATGTCCATTAATTGGGTAATAGCTAAACAAATTATAAAATATTAATTTAAAGGAATTTTATAACACTATAAGAAACATATATGAAGAATTTGGAGAAGTTTAGGAAGACTCGTATGACTTGATTCAGAATGAAATAAACAGACTAGTAAAATTATATATACAATTACTATGTCACTGTAAATGAAAATGACAGAAAGAACAAAACAAAGCTGAGTGATGTATGTTTTTTATTACCAAGTATGGCTCTAAAGAGGAACTGAGAAAGTGCACCTCTCTCGCAGAGAGGAGAACTGTCTATGTTTATTTTTACATATATAAGTAGATATATTTAATTTATTGTTTAGTTTTGTTGAATTGCTTTTTTCTCTCCTTTTAATCTTTGCTACAAGAGATTTTCAACGACCTGTTTAAATATTTCATAGTTAAGCCTTCTTAATTTCATGCCACATATTTTTCTTATTATTATATTTCTTCTCATTTTTTTTGTAAATTTATACCTTAGCTCTGATGATTCTAATGTTTGACAATGAACAGACAACTAACTCAGTGATAACAACTATGCCATGACCAGTCTTTTCCTGACTATAAAAATGCACTGTTTCATTTTTTGTGAAGTTATTTAGTGTTGGCTAATTCTGGGGATAATCAATGTTTGTTTAAACAAAGTGTTCATGAGGCAGCTGTGAGGCTGTTGCATAATTTATGGCATTATCTCTCCCTCATTTTTTTTCTTACACCCTTTCTTTCCCATGTTTGTCTCCCCATCTTCACCTTTACCAATTTTTGCTTTGAAGCAAACAACTATCAAATTTGAGAGTCTTACAAAATGCCTCATAGAATTTCTCTCTGACTTAGTTGTATTAGACAATACTAGTGATAAACTGCAATTATTTTAAGTGTTATTTTTTTAAAAAATACTTATGTACCATAAATTAACATTTCTTGTAGCTTTTGAGAGTGAGTGTCATAAATCCTATTCCATTGACTCTTTTTTTTTTGCCTCTCCAGAAAGTACCCATGAGGCACCCTCCATTTAATTACAATTTCCTTCATTCTTCTGATTCTGTTATATTAAGAATGGCAACATTAATTTGATTCAGGTCCTTAAGCAATATGTTAACTCATTGGTCATTGAATAAGGGCCTCACATTTTGAGTACCAGCAGTCAAATTAAATTTGACTGTTTAGGTGAGGCCATGGTGATATTTGTCTGAAATTCTTGCTAGTAGGATCACTGAGGCTGGTGGATATATTGAGCTTGTGAGTTTTGAGCTACAATGGGCTAAGTCAATCAGGTATCTAAACTGAACATGACATTAATAAGGTGGCCTCTAAGGAGGAGGGGGTTATTAGTTTGCTTAAAAAGGGATGAAATGTTGCAAATGTAAAACAGAACAGATCAAAGCTCTCAATCAGTAGTGAGAGAAGGAAGGAAGGAAGGAAGGAAGGAAAGAAAAAAGGGAGGGAGGAAAAGAAAGAAAGGAAAGGAAGGAAGAGACAGAAAAAGAAAAAAAGACAGGAAGAGAGGAAAGGAGAAATAGTTTTAATATATAAATATTTTGCATACCACAAGTCATAAAATTTGAAGAGGAAAAGAAAGCAAAGATGATTAACAACCAGTATTCTGTTGATGAAAAAAGTCCAAGAACTTACTTTAAGTAAACAGATATTTTGAAAATCAAATAGGATGATAGTTATCACCTCCAAATGGTATTTATTTCTAGTGATACTTTCAATTAATTCACTACTGCACCCACCATAGTGGCTTTTCTAAACTTTTTCATCTCTCCTTAAACCTGTCATTACTCCCCCTCTACCTACCTTCTCAGCTGAAAACCATCCATTACATTTCAATGAAAAGATTGTAGCCATTTACTGAGAGCTCCCTTTTCCCTCTTGCTCCTGACCTTACATCACTCACATGGCTTTCCTCACTATCATCACCTTCTCCTCTGAATCTCATGAATAGGTGGCCCTTCTTGCTGAAATAAATCTTTCCATATAGACAACTGATCCCATTTCTTCTTCTGTAAGATATTGTCCCCACTATCATCTCTGCTCTCTCACCAACCTTTAGTTGCTCCCTGTATACTAATTGCTTCCTGACTGCATACAAAATACACTCATGTCTCCCTCACCCACAAAATAAACTCACTTGACATGTCATGTCCATCACCACTGGTTATCATCCTATATCTCCCCTCCTTTTCTTGGCTCAAATGCTTGAGAAGGTGTAGTAGGAAGGCCGAATTTATGATCTCAAATATAATCATGTATATGTTTGAATGGTCCGAAATCGCAAGGTATGAGAGATTCTCTAAGGAGAAAACAACAAGAAATTTATTTAGGCCCCACCGCAGCAAAAACTTGAACTGGCCTCCCCATTCCAACATCTTGACAAAAAGACTCCAGGCCCAGAAAGCCCA